>JASVER010000162.1:1271006-1498876 GCA_030449065.1 Oceanodroma leucorhoa
GCTTCGGGACATGGTTTAGTGGGCATGGGTACTGGGTTGATGGTTGGACACGATGATCTTAGAGGTCTTTTCCAACCTTAATGATTCTATGATTCTTAATGTTCAGACAGAATTGCTTTCTTTTTCAATTTCACATCTGAGAATTTCAACCCTAGGAGAGCTAGCATATCTGTTTTGCCATCCTTGATTCAAAACTGAGTTTTTCATCCCAGGTTGCTCCAAATTGGGCAGAGACTTACATCCATTCATAGACTCCATTCTTCTGTGAGACCTGGCGTGTCCCCATAAAATACTTTGACGCTGTTTTCATTTATTTGTTCCTGACCTCTGCTGTAGTCTGTGTCTGTCCCCAGGCGTGACAGCTTCAGAGTGGCAAGCATGTTAAATCCCTCTAGTACATTAATACTTACAGTATTTTCTTCTCCCTTTTTCTTAAAGCTTTAAAAAAAGCTGGGGCTGTGGGACAGAGAGAACTGCTAAAGAAAAAGCTGCATACGACGTGCTGAAGGCAGAAATGAAGAAATTGGGCCCTATCTCTTATGCTGAACTCAATGTCCTCCTAATGTTTGTTTTGCTGGTTCTCTTGTGGTTTTCCAGACACCCAGGCTTTGTAAAAGGCTGGGCCACCAGGCTTTTCCCTGGAGGAGAAAAGTAAGTTTTTAGGTTTTTTTTCATACTGTACCCTCTTGGTTGTGAATCAGATTCCCTTGCTCTTACATTCCATTTTGAGTGCGGGGTCATTCATTCCAGCCTTATCTGAATTCACGTTTGCTGGGCTTGATCCTATCGCTTGTGGATGAGATCACCAACTGATCTATTGTTTGACAATTTGTACTGCAATGAAGGCTGGAGACTGGGACATGGAGCAAGCTGAACCTCCTAAAGGAAGAGAAAATTCTGTAATGCTGGTCTCAGTCTCACTGATGTACACGTTTTAGTATTTTGTTTGTATGAGCTCCAATCAGTTGCGGTGTCATTTGAATATTTGGTAATATCACCTCTAAACAATAGCTTAGAACTCACCGGGAAATTGATCTGGTGCTTTGAATGGCTTCTTCACATTGTGTCTGTGGCATATTAACAACATAAAATGCACCATGGGACTATCATTCAGGCCATTTCTTTACACATCTTGCTTTGAGATACAACTGTTGAATCTTGGCTTCACCACAGAGAAGGAGCCCTGCTCCCAGGAGCTGTTGTCATCTGTGACTCTGGTTATTAATGTGTACTGTAGCTAGTTTCTTTTATTACTGTGTTTGTATTGTGGCAGGTCTGAGAGACCTCAGTCATGAACTAATGACCTATTTTGCTAATGTACAAGCCCCAAACAGGATGACAAAGGGCAGTGACTGCAGTGCTGGAAGGCAGCCATTCTCTAGGAGAAAGATGTCTATTTTCTAACCTATATTCTCTTTTCTTCTTTAGGTATATCACTGATTCTGCTCCTGCTGTGTTTATTGCACTGCTACTGTTTATCCTTCCTGCTAATAAACCCAAATTCATAAGCTGGAGTCCAAGCATGTCTGACCCTGAACAGACTGAAGAAGGTATTAAAAAGAGGAATTGTAACATTGTGAAACACTTAGCCAGCTCCAGTTAACATGGCAGAAACATACTGGATTTGCATGCAGTTCTTCAGGGTAGCTCACCTCCCTCCCTTCTTGGGCAGGGCTGGGGCACGGTCCCTGCTCATGTATATTACCCTTACCCTGTCCAGGTTTCTCAGTAATATGCATCTGCCTGCTGGGTCATTCCCTAGTATCTTATAGAACAGGAGACAAAATGTCTTCACTCTCCTAAAACATGTTCTGCTTTTCATTTCTCACTTCAGATATACAAAAGCCATTTTTATCAGCCCCGCTGCTAGACTGGAATGTGGTTCAGAGGAAGATGCCCTGGAGCATTGTGCTGCTTCTGGGAGGAGGTTTTGCTTTGGCTGATGCAAGCGCAGTACGTCCTGACATCTATTTTTCTCTGACTCAAAGGCGAACTTCCCTGGTTTGTTATCTAGTCCTGTATTACTGGGCATGGACCCAAAGCCAAACCCAGTAAAGATGTTCAGATCTGGAGGCAGATCCAAATTAGCAAAAACTGGGAGGAGAGATGAATGTTTGTGCCTCTTTTTCAGGAATTTGTGTGCTTTGACCAAGTTTCTTCAATTTATCTTACTTCTTGGAGGCTGCCGAGTAGTTTGGGATCTTCACTGGCTGGATGGACCAGAAAAGCAGCCCTTCTTATTTCTGTTATCATCCTGATACCAGCCCTGGCTATAAAAATATGAGTATAGATCGCAGAATCATAGAATCATAGAATGGTTTGGGTTGGAAGGGACCTTAAAGATCATCTAGTTCCAACCCCCCTGCCGTGGGCCAGGACACCTTCCACAACACTTGTAGATAACACTTGTAAGATTTTCAGAACCATTTGAGATTTGTTTAAAGGATATATATCTTCAGATTTAAACCAAACCACTACTGAAGTGGTCAGGAAGAAAATCACTGTGGGTAGATATCTTCCACAATTGTGTACAGTGGGGTTTCTTGAACTTCTTGTCAGTGGCTGTTGCCAGGCAATATGCTGCATTCCATAAGCCCATGGTTTGATCCTATGTTCATAAATTCACAGAAAAGGCAGCTGAATTCCCAAAACAGGAAAGAATCTTGAGGTGAACCATATTGTTTCCTTCATCACTGCTAAGATGCATCTAAATCAAAGCAAGCCTTAGCTATCAACAGTGCCTTGCTTTGGGGAAATTCATATTCAGATCTAAGTTCTGTGGCTAGGTAGTTTTAAACCATGGGGCAAATTAAAGCTCTAGGGCCTTACATTCATCTACATATATCATACATACATTATTAAAGCTTCAGAGCATTAGGAGCCATCAAGTCACAGGTTTTGTAAGCTGTTTGCGTCAATCACTGCCTATGTTCCTACAATAGAGCATTCATACAGCTTCAGTATCTTCAGAAACCTTAGAAAAACATGCCAGGAAATTTCTGAGTGATACATTAAGTATTTGCAATAGTCTCAGCTATAATTGTTTCTGTTCAGCAAAAAAACATAAATTTTGTAACCAAAGTGTGAACAAGTATTTGGATTCCAGAAAAATCAGGAAACTGGGACTCAGTGTTATGTCTAGTTGGCAAGGAATTTATTTTAGTGTTTGTGACGGATCATTGTACTTTCCTGGATGGTGTTTATATAATTCAGGAGTCATTTAGCATTATTTGGTAGCAATGTTACATATAACATGAGTTCCCTGTTCATGAGCTAGGGGTTCTAAGCCTCACTGAAAACCACTTTTTTTCTTGTCAGAACTCTGGGCTCTCAGCTTGGCTGGGTCATCAAATGATTCCACTAGGATCCATCCCACCGTGGGCCATTGCAACAGTACTTTCGCTTGTTATATCCGTCTTCACTGAGTGCACCAGTAATGTCGCCACAGCCACCCTCTTCCTACCTGTCTTTTCATCCATGGTAAGATTACTTCCATCCTGTTACCCTATCAACTGGGAGATCAGAGTTAAACTCACAGTCTCTAGTGGCAAAGCAATATCATATTTATTGTTTTGAATGTTGCTCCAATGATAATCTGAAAGCCAGTAATGAAACAGTCCATCTGACAGTATTCCATAACGGATAGTGATTTTAGCTGGTGTTCACTGCTACGTTTATAGCATCGTATGCAGATAGAAAGTGGGAATGCGAACTTTCTCCAATCTGCCCTACCTATATGCCTGAACCCTCAGAACCAGCTTCTTGGGGAAGAAGCTAATTCAGGATGCCTAACCCATGGCACCCTCACTGAAAAGGAAACCAGTTCAAGCCTTCTGTAAGGTGTGTCCCTTGGCCCTGGAGAAAGTGAAGTGAGAATCACTTTTTTAATACAGATCAATAAACATCAGTTACTTCTGGTCATTTTGTATTTGAACCACCAACTCAGAACTGGAAAAACACACACACAAAAAAGCCAAGCGAAAACAAAATCCAGCACTTCCTATTTATCCCTTTGAATGGTTCCTTCATCTTCATGGTTTTATGCTAGAATACAGAAAGTGGTAGGCCTGATTATTAGAAATGTGTTATTTTCTGTAGGATGCCAGAACAATTTTAAAACTTACAGAGGAAAACCTGGTAAGTTTTGCTGCCTTTTCTGAGCAGAATTGAAATTGTATCATAAAGGAAAAAATAGGTTACTTTGTTCTTTAATTTGGAAAGTACAACTGCTTTATTCTAGACCATTTCATCAAAGTAAAATTATCCCAATCAAGGTGCTAAGCTATAAGTGACTTAAATTGGCACTTAAGTTCTGAGTCCCACAGAATTTATGCAACGTCTAAGAGTGTTACTCCACATGCCTAGTAATTATAATCCCATCCCTGTGTTACCCCAGCAAAAGTGTGGTCTGAGATCAAAGAAATGATCGTTGGATAAATTTGACCAGAACTCCAAATTATACCATAAAGCAAAACAAACAACAGAAAAGAATCAAGTGTTGTTTTTAAGTATTGTGAGACAGGATACAAGAGCAAAGTTATCTTTAAACACGTGTGGATTTCAGAATAAAATGCTTGTAAATTACTCTGGTGATGTAATACCAGGAAACRAAATGAGCCTGCATGTCTCAATGGTCTGGGAAATGTTCTTTCTGCTTTTCTTTTGGAACACGTCCCGTGTGATATTCTCTCCATTTCACTGCAGGCTGCATCTATCAAGATCCATCCTTTGTATGTTATGCTGCCTGGTACTCTCAGTGCTTCCTTTGCCTTCATGCTACCTGTTGCAACACCACCAAATGCGATAGTGTTTTCCTACGGCCACATCCGCGTTTTGGATATGGTAAGATGATAATTGCCTGGTCTCGTATCTGAAGCTCTCCATTGCCTTTATCCTGAAATATGATGAGAGTTTAATTTTCTTAGCCAAGTATTTCCAAAATACCAGGAAGCTCTTATGGGCTGTAACTACCACCCTATGCCCATCTACTGCAGTGCTAACATTGCAGGAAAGATTTGCATCTCTGAAGTAACAGTACCTTTCTCACAGGCTTTGGCAGACATACATCCCAGCCCAATTGAAATTAAAAACTGACAAGTCATAAGTCTCTTAAACACTGAAGGGTTAAAATGTAGTCAGTGCTTTCCAGTCTTCTGGGGTTTTGGTGAGTGTAGCTGAAGCCTTGTTTCCACTGGAGCTGAAAGCAGAAGGTAGCAATCAGTTGCCCCAGGCTCTGGTCCTCTGATTGCCTGCCAGACCACACAGTGCCAGATTCTGTGCCGAACACCCAAACATTACCGGTTTTCTAACTGGAGACTTGAAGGGAGCAGAAGCTGTTTAACTAATAAGAGCAACTTGTTGTACACGCCTTAAAGCTCCTAGACTAGTTATATAGCAAAGCGTTCAAAGGCTTTGCACAGTGTGTTCCCTGGTATTTCCACCTAAGCAAGAACACAGGGCAGTGGGCACAATAGCTATGTCTGTGAGTTGTTTGACCTTGTGTCGTTCTTGTGTGTGTACAAATAGGCTTGCTGCAATTTGCTGTGCTGGTGTTTGGTTATTGTTGTTGGTTTGGACTTTTGTCCTCACAGGTTAGATCTGGAATAGTGATGAACATCATTGGAGTCTTCTGTGTCACACTGGCCATCAACACATGGGGAAGACCTATGTTTCAGCTGGACACATTCCCAACCTGGGCAAACAGCACAACTAACCAGTGAGCAGTGAAGAATTCATGTGTTAAACAAGGAAAGGACCCTTAATGCTACTCCCTATTGCTTAAATAAAGAGAGGGCAGGCTGTTGTATCAAATGATTTGAACTATCGTATCACTGGTATGTACTTGTAAATCTTTAGCATTGAACACTGCACTCAGGCAGGGGCTGAAAATTCATTAACTATTACTCGTATCCACAAGTCAGCAGGTGTAGAGAGAAATCCCTATTGTCACTTGTCTAGTGAAAGAAGGGGTATGTTACGTTACGTTACGTTACGTTACGTTACGTTACGTTAACTTACGTTTTAATTGGGCCTCAGCCATGTGGCGGGATCCTTCCAAGTCAACATCCAACACATTTTCCATTGCCTTGTTTTCACTCCCAAATCTCACTGCATTTAGACACCCTTATTGAGATAACGTAATTCCATGCTGGTCATGATTCAGCTGATGTCTTGGGCAGTGATGAGTTAAGGCTGGCTTTGTGTTTCTTGCACTGTGGCACTGGCAGGGCCAGGAGCCTTTCCCTCTCCCGACCACAGGATGTGGTTTCACATGCCAACCAGTGTTTTGTTAGCACCAGCCTGGAAATGACCGGTGGCCTATAGGACTTCACACCTATTGTGAAAGTTCCTGGATTAGCCCCTGATGTGCCTTATTAATTAACTCTGGAATTTTGGAGTGGAGACAAGGCATGAGAAAGGCTCTAATTGAAGGCCTTGTAAAAATCTAGGGGCCCAGATATTAGGGCTTGTGCTGGCTGACAGCAGTGGGAGTTGTCTTGTGAAGTTTGGAATTCAGGTCCTGTGAGAAAAGTGTTTTGTAGCACCTGTTTATGTCATTTCTGAAGCAGAAGTAGTCTACAGAAAGATTGGCGTTGGACTAGGTGTATTTTGTCAGTGGTACGTGGATGCTTTTCATTCAGCCCTGGAGATGAAGTTGAGTGGGAGGTAAGGCAGTGTGTTACAGTGGAGAGATCTGTGGGCATGACCCGAGTTCTGCTCCCAGATTTGCTGTGCAGCCTCACGCAAGTCAGTTCACCTCTTTTTGCCTCAGTTTCCCTTCCTGAAGAAGATGTCACGGTACCTATCTACCTCACAAGGGTGTTGTGAGGACATAAGGGTCAAATTCTGTGTCCATGATGATTCCCCACCTCACAATAAGGGGTGCAAGGTAGAAGTTATAGAATCAGAGAATTCTGGCCAGACAATTCTGGCCAGAAGATCTGTCCTCTAGCATAGTAGTGTGTGTAGGATATTTAATAGTTTTGTTATTAACATGAATGTTCTTTATGGAACTGGAAAAGTATTCACGTTTTTGCSTTTAAAAGTGGGGAAGGTATTTATCCACAAAATGACCGGGTGCTTTTCTGAGCAGAAAACTACTTCAAGAATTATTTGATTTTCATGCCTTTATCTTCTGTGCTCTTTCAAGGTGCTGGGCACCATAAACTCTCCACTGACTGTTGTTCCTGGGTACTTCCAACGGCACCCTGTGCACCCAGCTGGCTGCACATGGTGCAGCCTCATACTTCTTCCAAGGAATGATGGAGCATGTGGATAAACACTGTCCACTTGCAAAGTCTATCTAAGGAAGAGGCCCATTCTAGTGCCAAGAAGTGGCTTGGTCACAGACATTTGTCACCACCTGAAGCTTATCATCAGTATTTGTTTGAAGAAATTGAAACCAGGAACAGTTAAGCACCTTCTGTGCTTTGGCAGTCACCACTTAATGCTGTTTTGCATCTGTAGGTATCTAAATGCATTTGAGAAAGGGACTTTTTCTGCCTTCTGATGGACTTCACGGTATGAGGACATTTCACCACTGCCACGTACTTCATGGTGCTTGCTCTTCACTATTGCAAGTAACATACAGTGGAGCTTGCATGGGTGGGTAACGCTGAGCTTGCCTGTCTCAATTCATGCAGATCAAAACTCCTCTAAAACCAGCTTCAGCTAAAAGCCATAGGACAGACACTTCCCTGTCCCGTTTGCAGAAAGGAATGTTCTGAAAAAGTGTCCTTATCTCAACTAGGGAAGAGTTCCATTTGTTGCTGTGGAAGTAGAAAACAAATGTTATTTTCATCAATGGTCACACAGGGTGATTTATTGACAGGAGTGCCAGGGCAGGGGGAACATACATACGGGGTAATAAAGAACGCTGATTTTATTATAACTGTGGTGTATTTGATGTGTCACCTCTCTGTCATGTTAATAGCAAAAGTTTCTTTCTGAGACACTTTTATGACATCCTGTGATTGGTTTGCATTTAATTTAAATGGGGGGTGAGTTGCAGAATTAGGGCCTGRCAAATAAAAAATTACCACAACTGTCTCCTTTCTGGCATGGATTGTTTCCTGTGTAACACAGTGGGCCACTTGTTTCTACATTAGCTTCCACTGTAGCATGGTATCGCTCCAGGAAGATCCAGGAGGGCACACACCATAGAGAATCAGTGCAAAGCAGAGATTTGGATACCACTTTAAGTACCTTCAGACCTACATCTCAGTGGTTCCTCCTCTTTCCTCAGCTAAGTGACAACTCAAGTTTCCATCTCTGGAAATGCTCTGGTGGGACCAAATCAGGTGGCATACCCTGCAAGCTGTCTCATTCATTTCAGAGTAAAAGATTGTAAGAATCTAAGAAACACAACTAGTTTTTAAGAATTAATCTTGTACAAACTCTCCAGTATAACAGGCACAAACAGGCTTTTCTTCAGCACCAAGCATGCATGTCGTCCTGTTCCGGTGCCTTAAGTAAATATATGTGTTACAATGGGTAATGCAAGGACAATTGCTTTGTTACTGGAGCTAGGTTTCATCTCCTTCCAGCATTGCGGGGTAAGTATCATGACAGATACTCATCTTGTATGGCATTTATTTTTCTTCCCATCAAAGGGTTTTTGTTTTAAGTGCAAAAGTTGTGGTGGTCCTGAGGTAGTGGCATAAAGGAATGCCTTTAACCCCCACTTCAAAACATGCACCACCAGAGCCAACAGAGGAGGGAGGATCTTCAGTGTGGACCTTGTCGGGACGAGTTACTCAGCCACATTGAGCTAGCAAACAGCTCCTGTTGTAACATACGTGGGCAGAGTGTGATTCCTAGGGGCTAATGGGTAAGTCAGCTCTCCAGCTGAGGCAGTGCTGCCTATAAGGAGTTAAACCAATGCTTTCCAATTTTCTGTTCACTCTCTATAGACTGTCGTTGCCTTTTCCTTTCTTCTCTCAGAATACCAAGTTGCTAATACTGTTTCTGCAAATGTTGAATGTCTCAAACCTGCTGAATCATGATACAGGCTGCTGTTACAGAGGGTGTGTTCCTGCTAGTTCATGTACCTGTGTGCAGACTTACTCCCACAAAGTACTGGCTGTTTGGGAATGGTTACATATGTGTACATGAGTTCATGAATGACAAAACCACAGGAAAATATACACAGGGAAGACAAAGGTATTTCCTGTCTGTGTGTTGAACATCTAGATCTGTGGAACGGAGAAGAAAAACCTTTCAGCATTCTCTATATGATCTAGAAGTCGCCAAGCTGAAAAAAGCACCCAGGCAGAAATAGACTCAAGCTTAATATGGATGCAAAAGTCATCCCCTTTTCTCTTAAGTATGAGTATGTTCTTCTTTGGCCTACTGTAGAGATCTGTCTGAGCCCTAAATTTGAAGCAGGGCTATGTTATGCACGTCACCTCTTTGGTTGGTCATCCRCTGAATTCAGAGTAGCGGGTGGTTCATTCCGGCTGAGTTCTGATGTCACTTGAATTCAGTCTTTGGTTTATTTAGACTTTGTTTTCCAGCTCAGGTGTGTTACCACTTGAAAGAACAATCACCTGGTTGTAGCCAAAAAAACATTTGCTGGCAATGTGTTGGAATTGGGCAGCTGGTGAAAATCAGCCCAGAAAAAAAATAGATCACTGAATCAGTCCTAGCCAAAATCCAGCAGTGATTCCTTAACACAAAAGCACCTCTTCCTTTTTAGTAATGACATATCATATACAGTTTTACATACTTCACATCTTTTTTTTCCTAAATGTCTGTGCTAAATATGGAAAGAAGTGGGTAGTAATGAATCCTGAACACTTGGATCAAGTGACAGATAGTTTTCACAATGTTTTCCCAGAGTGGGTGAATAAACATGTGTCTTTACAGTGCTCAGTCTGGTTGTGTCACTGTGAGGTCTCCCAACACGTTTGTGCATTGCAGCACAATCCCAGCAGCCCATTACTGGACACTTGCTAGACTTGGCACTCGTCTGCATGATTTAATGTCAGGATGCTGGTTTTCCTCTGTCCGGAAGAACCATCCCAGTGGCAGCTCTTCTGCATCATCAGATCAGACCTTCACTTTTATGTATCTTTGCTGGCCCCTTTGTGAAGAGTCTGTGGTATGAAGAGTACTCTGCCATGCACTACAGACTGCATCTGCTTTGCAAGATACGACTGAAGATGTTCCTGTCCTCAAGCAGAGCACTTGAATCTCCCTGGGCCTGATGGTCTTACACAGTTGTCAGCTCCACAGAACTATTTGCAGAATACCACAAACTGATAGTGCCAATTGCTACAGGTGAATATTGACAAAACCAGCACAATGAATAGTAATGTTGTTATCCAAAGCCTAAAAATAGTTTCTTAGGAAACCTAGTCCCATAACACAGTTTCATTTAAATAACCATGGTAGAAAAGGGGAGAAATTTGTCAAAAAATGGTATTGTAGAGGAGGGGGCTAGTTTTACTGTTTTATTCATTACTAAGATTCATTCTTTACTAAGATTTTGATTCTAACATTTCCTGTATAGCTCTGTTGCTGTCCAGTTAGAATTATGAGGGATAGATTTTATACCTCCTCTGGTCTTACTTTATATCCTGCCAAGATTTTTCACCTGCAAAACTGGCAGGAGGCTTTTTCATGGACGTTCATCTGAACAGCCATTAAAATCCAGCTTCTGCTATCAACAGAACACTCAAGGAAGAAAAAAGAAAGTTCCCAGAAGGTTGACGAGCATTTTTGAAGACTTATATCTAGATAGTGGTCACCTAAAGATTGCTTAAAGATTTTCTTGATTCAGCATTTTACACCACTATCTTGTAGCTAATAAATGACAACATGAAATGACCCTTTATTGAACTCTGGTGATACAGTTTTTTTCACAGGAAGGCACGCTTTGTGAGAGTTTCTTTTTGTTTAACTGTTTTGTTTTAATGGTCAGCCATCCCCTTTATTTTTCAGACTGAGGTTTATTGAAATCCTCATGTCTAGGAGCTCTTCAGTAGGGTTGCACTGACTTCACCCAGCTGACAATCATTGCATTTGGGCTGTTAAGGCCAACTGCTTTTCTAATGCCAGCAAGTTCTGTATGTGCTAGGCTTTGCTTATACATCTATATGTATATGTATGAATTATAAATGTATTATACACATATATATAAAGTGGGAGGAAGTTGTTCTGAGTGTTTCATGTGAGTCTAGATTGCTTAAGTGTGTAAATTAGTCTGGGAAGCTGTGTGAAAAGACTTGTGAAAGTATATCTATTAAAGGGTGGCAGTGTGAGCATAAAACAAGAAGCCAGAAACTGGTTTATTAAGGCTTTTTTGGGCTCTACGCAAGCTTTAAGCAAGTTGCTTAACTTTTCTGTTTCAGTCTGAAATGTTGTATTTCATGGTTATCAACCTGTAAAACTAGTTAGAAATATGTCCTGCTAATTCATTCATACACAAAGATTAAACGATCTGCCTAACTAATGAATAAACTATGGTGCTAAAGTCTGTGAGTTCAAATTTTATGAAATTTGCTGTGACTCTTGAAGTTCTACCTCTTTGAGTCATGTAGGAATCCCAACTTTTCTTGGAAGCAATAAGTAAGCCTAAAGGTGTAACAGCATGGGAGGAAAGTCTTTGAATATCAACTCTAAAGCCTCAAAAAACAGAAGATAAATAATAGGAACTCACTGTTTCAGTTTTGAATTACTTAGTTTTAAATGCAGTCTTGCAATTTTGAGGGCTTGGCTTGTGATTTTGTGCAGCAATTTGCAGCGCAAAAAATATTGAGTCCATGCTGACAGAATGTGGCATTTCTTGTCTATTATGTCTATTGTTCCCTGCTTTTCCCCTTGTTGTTAAATCCCTATGCCATTTGTTGTACTTGCACATGAATATAAGCCCAAAAAGTAAACTATATTTATTAACAGATAAAGTTCCTTTATCTTTTTGTAGTAGATTTCTCTCAAATGCTTTGTTGTTTAGCATTCCAGTGTAGTAACTGTGAACTTGATATGCTGAAGACAATATACTTATTTATCCTGTGCTTTTGCATGGCTAGTTAATACCTGTAACTTTTCACGGTGAAGGAGAACCTGCTTCTTCCAGAGGGAAATTCTAAGGCATTTTCGTGTCCTATATGGAATAGAGGTAGGTACAGCCCTCACCATTCTGAGCCACAGAGTAGAAGGTAGGCATACCACGCTGCTCTGAGGTGATTAGGGACTGCCTAACAAGACGTTTGGTAGCTCTTTAAAAATAGAGCTGACTATACTGAAACTATTTTTTGCCCATTTAGGTTTTTCCGGAACACTAAGTCAATAGTTGCCCATTCATTATGGTGTAATTGTGGACTGTAGATTGTGGTCATAAGAAAGAGACCGTTTCTTCTGTAAGAAAAAAGGTGTTATCCTTCCCGTGTTTACTTCAGTACTTTATTTACCCACGTGAAATTACTCGCTAGCCTTATTTGGCACACAGCTTTTCAATGAGTTTTCATAAACTGTTCCAGGTCAGGATGTGAGCCTCATTACAGTGTTCATAAAACATTACTTTTATAGAAAAACCATACTCTTGAAAGAACTGAATGTTTCAGATACTAAAACTAGTTTGTTGTAGTTTCATTTGTGAACTATTCTTTGTGAACAATAACATGGGTCGGGTCTTAGCAAATATTTTAGCAAGCCAGTTGAAGATCAAATTTTCCACCAGAAACAAAGTTAACAAAATCTGTTAAAGAATTATTATTTCTGGAGCAAGTATCTATTTTACTTCAATATTTTGTCTTGGCTATACAGTCAAAAATCAGAAGCCAAGGATTTTTTTGTGCGCGTCACTAAGAATATTTATCCTGCAATTGGGGAAAACAGAATTTCCTCTGAAAAAGAGAGAGGGGGGTGGGGAGGGGTGTGGGACACAGGACACTTTAGTTCCTCTTTGAATAACAAAAGTTGGGGAAAAAACAACAAACTTTCCTGGGATCATCCTCCACACACACACAATTGTCTTATGATGCCTCATTTCAGAGCTCACCTTTGACTGTTTTCATTCATATCTGTCTACAAACGTAAGTCAGACCAATACAGAGTAAATCTGAATATATCACCCTAGGATACTGAAAATACACAAGTTAAAATCAACCCTCTGGGTGCTTATACTGAGGAATAACTTCACCCTTGTTTGAAGGGTCAAATAAATAAATCTTTAATTTTTTGGCAGGTGATCTTGGCCCAGCTCTTTTTTTTTTTTTTTTTTTTTTTTTTTGTGTTGACTTAAATTGATGATGACCAACATTCTGGGAGTTAATTAGGTGCAGGTGTCCTTCATGAAACACCTTTCAGGTCTTTGCTAACTTATATGTCTCACTGCAGCAGCCATCCTAGCTGTGTGGAGTTCCTCCACTCCACCGCACTGCACTTGAATTCATCATCAGTAGGTTGGAGTCTGCACAAGAAATTAAGGTTGGGATTCTCTGCCTCCTGAGGAACACTTAGGGAATGGAAATTACAAAGGGTAAGTGCTTTGGTTGTTTTTTTTCTTTTTCTGCTGTAGCTTGATGCCCCATAACAGCAGGAGTCAAAAAAATCAGAAAAAGATCCTAATGAATACTGGGAGGCATGAATGCCAATACTGTTATGCAGGTGAGAGCCGCAAGTTCATAGACTTTGTAAAGCATTTCTAAAATGCAGGGTCACTCTGTAAACTTCTAGCAGTGAGAGTGCTGGAGCTATTGCAGTAAAGCTCCATGAGAAAGAGCCTGTAATAATGGAACCTAGAAGCCTCTTAACTAAGAGATTAACCAAAGATGTACATGATGTCTGGACAGTTCTGTTAATACTTACTACTGCAATTCTTGCACTCAGAAGGTGGCGGCAAGCAATTTTAGGAATAAAAACTGTTTTGACTATTCTTTCAGAAATGGGAATAGATTCCAGCAATACTGCTGTCCGAAGCGTGGGCAGGACCCATGTTCCTCTCCCTTCTTGTCACTTCTGAATGCTCCTGATATAGGAGGTGCCTGTTCCCTGACTGGAAAGAACAATCTGTGAATAACATCTTCCCTTTACTAAACTGTTCTGCACAGGAGCTCTTAAAGATTCAGTTGGACTGTTTGGTGGCACTCATTAAGATAACTGTAGATGAAAGACAACAGGAAAAATTGTTGCTGAACAGCTATGATATCATGCAAGAAAATTGCAGAGCGGCTGCCTGAGTCTGCTGTGATTCAAGACAAAGCTTGGCAATGCTTTTCCAAAACGCTAAAATGAGCCTTTCTGTGCAAGGAATGGAGATGATGTTGGCATTTCCAGCAAAAGAAAATGGTATCTTCAAATACTGTTCCCAGCAGTGTGGCCTTATTCTGTACTGTTTACCCATAGGGAAGCAGGGATGACTGTTCCACTCAGGAAACCCAGCATCTGAGGAAACACCATGGGCTTCAGGCGTGAATCCTAGGGGAGGTTCAAGCTAGGTCTCCAGATAGTCCAGTGCATTTGGTAAATGCTGCTGAGGAGCAGCTCAGGCATTTAGCTTTTCAGGTTGAGGAGCAGGGGAGGGTATGGTGCTGCATCTCCCCTCTTACACGGTTTTAAGATATAAAGCGAAATGATGGGGGGGGTGGGGGTGTCCCCTTTTGCGGAATTTGAGCTCTAAGTCCTCCTTATGATGAAAGGGCTGTTGAAGGTCACTTAAAAAGGACACACAGTTTGTTTGGAGATGGAGGTGGGCCCACAGATATATGAGGTCACATCCTGAACAGCTGTAAAAAGACACACACACACAAAAGTTTTATGTGCTGGTCTCTATCAGATGACTAAGTCAAGGTGTCAAAGGTCACATACAATGGTCTGTGTCACTGTGGCCAGTAGTAATATTGCATCATCTGAGCGCAATCAACTGATTCTTCGAGTATTTTTAAGGTTCTTCCAGTCTCCTGTGCCTTGGAGCTGAAGGACCAGGAATGCAGACAAGGGTGTTTCAAAGCCTGGCTTTGACTTTGCTCATGAGAAAGCAAAAATAACCTAGGATCAGATCCTGAGACTTTTTTTTTCCCTTTGCTTTTTACAATGTTTAAACTGGAGGAATGCAAGGTCAGGCACCTCAGAAATTATAATTATAGTGAGAGTTATAGTTTCACATTTTTCTTAGTTGTAGTGTTCTATATAAAACTGTACATTAAAAAAAAACTTGGGTTTTTTGTTTGTTGGGGTTTTTTTGTTTGGGGGTGACTGGTTTTTTTAATACATAAAATGGCCTAGGAAAAGGAATAGAAAAAACAATAGGCTGTTTTCACTAGGCTAGGAAAAACAGCTAATGAACAGAGATATTATTAATTGTAAGATATGAGCAAGGAACCAAGAGAGCTTGAAGAAACCACCCCATAAAAACTGTGTTTTTATGGGAATTAATCTCAAAATACTTTAAAATTTTAACTTTTCAGTACAGAAAAAAAATAAAATTGAATGTAATGCACATAACATGCCAAGGTGTGTTTTATGCTGTTGTATAATTATTCATAAGCTCTAGGTTACCTTATATTACTTAAGTTTACGTGTTAGACATAATTCAAACATACTTTACTGTAGGCCTGGCATTCAAAGGTTATGGGCCTTGCCTATAAGAGGTATATTTATATTTGCTCCCTAAGGAATTCAGCACTTTTGTTTGCCTAAATGCTGTGTAATCTTGACTATAAGCACTGGCAGGTTGGCTAGCATGCAGCTAAAAAGAGGGTTTATATTCTTGCCAAATATTTATGTAGGCATCCGTGAAACTGTAACTGGTTTTGTACCACCTTTGCAATGACCAAGAATTAAAGTTATTTTCATCATGAGTGGGTGAGGTTGTGGGTGAGTGTACAGAATATTTAGAGTTTTACTTTCCAGAAGGAAGGAATCTCACTAATCATATTTTCATTATTGGAGACCATGCATTTCCAGCTCTCTCTTCTTTATCTATAAAAGTAACTGCAGTGTTATTSCTAGTACAGTTAGATGATCCTGTGCAAGAACAGGAGAAAGTGATTTCCCCACCCCCGATTCTCTTAAGTCAGGCAGTTGAGATGGTGATATAAAAACTAGAAATAATTTGCTTGGTTCTTCTACTTAGCCTTAATGATTTAATTAACATTATTCATCTTTATCAGAATTTTAATTCCTGGTATTTCATAGCTTTGATCCTTCGCTGACATGAACTGGCAGGTTTGCATAAGTTTCAGCTGCTCATTCAGTTTATACGCAGGGAAAGTTAGTCTTGAGTCTGAATCAGTATTGTACATCAGTATGTATTTTCATGTTCTGTTATCACTAGCATTAAAGTAGCACCTACAAGACCAACATTTTGAAGTCCAGCTCTCCACAAAATTAGTATTACTTGGTTTTGAGAACTCTGGTTTGCCAAGGCCCCAGGTAAGTCTAAAGCTCCTTCAGATCTGAGCTTGCAGCTCAGGTTCCAGCAGTTTGGCCCATTCAGCATTCTAGGGACGAGCAAGTTGAATGCTCTTGCTTGTCTACCATCAGCTTTCTTTCTCTAGACCATTCTGCCAGCCCCTCCTTTCAAAACTTCTGGAAAGACCTGAGGTTTTTACCTCATTCACTACACAAGAACTCAGTCTTTGAGCTGTCAGAGAAGCTCTGTGCAATAGCCCACTGCTCATTTCTGTTGTTCATGTTTGGAAATAGCGCAAAAAAAAAAAAAAAAAAAATGCAGCATTAACATTCATGCCAGTTACAAAATCTACAAAAAACCCCAACCTGCTAGTCTGGTATAGACAAATCCAAACAAACTAAACCTACGCATCCAAAATTTACATTTACTCGCAGTACTTGTGCGTGTGACTCATCTGGCTCTTGAGCTTCTAGGCCGTACTGGGGGAAAAGGTCGCATTCTCAAGCCTCCATTCTCAGCTGTAGTGCCAGGATACTTCCCTATTTTTTTTTTTAAATAATAAAAAAAAAATCTCATGTAAGGAATATGTTGCCATGCCAATTGGCAGAGCTGTTAGTCTATTCTTGTGATTATTAAGAAAAATGCCCTCACCTGTAGTCTATGTGAGCATATCTGTTAGTTTCAGCACCAAATTAACTATTTGTTTCTTACTTGTTGAACTCAGTTCATATAAAATAAAGGGCATACATTTTTCATTAATTCCAAATTCATGCCAATGATTTCCTTAGTTTTATACATAATTCTTCCTGGTGTTTTCCCTACACCCTTCTGCTCAGTGCCACAGTAGAAGAGCCTAAAAATGAAATGGCATAGAAAGTGGATCAAACTATATAATTATTGGACTATTATTAGAAAATTAAATAACTGTAATGGTAATCCAAAATATAATGGAAAATAAGTTACATTATTCATATTTGCAACCATTATAAAATAGATAACATTCAGTTTATTGTTCTGTAAGCTTTCCTATGGATCTCAGACTTGGGAAGTTTTACATTCCTTCATTACTGGGGAATGAGTGTTTCTGGCCTGTTTGGCATTCAATGGGATAAGAGTTCCTTCAGGTGAGGCCCCATATATCCTGGATCACTGCAGAATTCTTTCCTTAGAGCACCTTAAAAAGGGCTTAAAATGRCAAGCAATACCTTTGTGAAGATGTTCCTTGTAGACCATTGTTCTCAGGTTCAATGCGTATTGCTCCTGGCAAATGGCTGACATCAAATTCATGTGCCTTCCAGATGTCCTAAGAATAGAAGACTGACGTATTTTTAACCAACTTATCAAAGAAAAACATAAAATGCTTTCTGACACTTGACGTTTAATCTTGAATTTMTCTTTGCCTTCTAATGATTGTCTGAAGCTAGGGGAATACCATAGTCACATAAGTACACACTCCAGCGTCTGCAGTAAGCCACAGGGKTTTTTTTATGCCATTTCACCAAATTTACAGCTCCATTGCATGGTGTTTAACAGTCTTCAGATTAAGATTGTTGCACCATGACTGCCATAGGCTGGCTTTTGAAATGCACATTACCTGCCAGTTTCTTGACCTCAAAAAATAGAACTCAGTGAACAGTTAAGCCTTTAATTAAATATGTTCTGACAATTGTTTCAGTCACTGATAACTATGATCTTGTTTCTATTGAATTACAATTATAACATTGGAGTAAAAAAATTGCAGACTGTGTACTGGCTTGTTATAAATATAACATAATGCATACTCTGTTCTCTGTTATTTAACCATATTTGAAGCAGGATACTCTCCAGTCTCCAGAATTCTGTCTTGCATTCTATGGGTAAAATCCTTTAAGATGTCATTATCCATGTCAATACAAGTTTGCACTCTATTCCAAAGCAAATGGGTAAATGTATGAACAAAGGGGTTGTCTTGGATTCCAAGCATTGGGTATAAAATACTTACTGTTCCACTTGATAAGTTTTCATTCATGAAGCCTTGCTGGATCTTCTTTTCTTTCTGATGCAAATGCACTATACTATGGTGGTGTAGATAAACCCTTTGCAACATCTCACTTCCTCAGTGTCCGCATCCAAGGTCTAATAGCACTTCAGACATGACTTTATTTTCTCCTGTGCCTAATGGATTTTTTGGTGCCTTCACGTCCCATAAGTGGCTCCATTTAATGGTTGTGTCTCTATGCTAGTTCTAATGATGTTATATTGTACTTGTCGCTATAAACCATTCCGTTTTCTAAAAAGCATTCTTGCCAGTGCAGTAATAATCAACATGACTAAAAATGCCAGAACTCAGCCTATAGCTTCTAACATTCTCTGAAACCCATGAGTGTAAAATTTAAGCTTAAATAAACGGAAGGCATATCCAGCTAAAAATTATATTTTTGTCAGTTACAAGTATCCAGTGTGGAAAACACTACAGGTGACTGGGATAGACAACTTTCAATTAAAAGATAATGGTTTCCACCCTTAAGCCCTCAGAAGCATCTCTGAATTAAGTCATAGACATGAACATGTGAGATCTTTATCTACAGGAGATATTTTGTTATCAATTTGAAATGGAATCTTTGAGTCCTTCAAAGAATCAAGTGCCTTTATAACATCTCAGATATAAAAGGAGAGACCTTTTTTTCTGGCAAGCTGGAGGATACTTCATTTAATATTAAAAAAAAAAGAAAGTCCAAAGTTCTGTGTGGCAGTTGGAAAAAGAGGTTGAAATCCAGACATTGAGATCAAACAATTGATGATAGTAGGAACATTATGTTATTTCATGGACCCGGAAAGACCTTTCGGTATCCTGGTGCCTGTGGTTTTTCCTAAATATAGCACTTACAAAGACATGTCACAAACTTGATTTTATTGTCACTCAGCTACTACCTGTAATTACTACTGCAGCCATGTGTCATTTTTTGAATCCAGTTTTCAACTTTCAACAGCTTAATTTGCTTAAGGTAGAAAACATTATCTTATCTATTTCTGTTTCTTAGATAATATATGTCTTTTATATAAAAATCCACTATAATTTTAGCATACTCTGTCAAAATATCCCAGAAAAAAATAAGGTTCCATAAACAGTTTTTAGACGGACAACAACAGCCATGGCAGTCTAGTCCTATAAAAGGAGAAACTGAGGCAGCGATGTCGTCCTAGTTTCACAACAATATGGAAAATTCCTGGCTTGCAGCCATATATGTTAAACCCTGAAAGTTTGACTCAACTGATATTTAAAAGCAGAAAAAAATTCCAACTTTTCCTAGAGAATGTTCTTAGTTACTATACTATGATCCTTTCAAGTTTGTTCCTAGTTTTGATGGCCAAGAATTGAGATGTTTGACTTAACTCTGGCAAACCTACATAGTAATTTATTCCTGTGACCAATCCTTTTTTAGGATTCTCTCCTCTAAAGTCAGTCTTGGAGAGAAATCACATTCCAGAATAGCAATGCAGACACGTGGGACCTGTTTGATCTCTGCTTTTAGCCCAAAGTCTGTGTTTACTGGGGAGTGACTTGTTATGTTTTGATATAGTACTGGTAGTATTCCACAACCACTAAAACCTTGTCTAAAAAAAACAACCCTATTTTATTAAGAACAACTATGCATAAATCCATTTTAGATGGTTTTTGTAACCCAGTTCCCAGGGGAAAAAAAAAATCATACTTCATAGGAAAATATAGTATTATAGAAAAATGCTAAGATGCTGAACATAGTTCAACAAATGAAAATAGCAAATCACTGTTTAAAAAACAAAAAAAAAGGAAAAGGGAAAAAAAAATCAGTCAGGTTTCAYGTAAGTCTGTATACAGTGTACTGTTGCACAAGTGCCTAATAATACAATTGTCATAGCAGTGAACCTAAGCTAGCTTGACAGTGCTAAACCATTAGAACTTTTGTTTCAGCCAAGTTCTGAAAATTTAGTACATAACACCAGGCAGACCTGCAACTTATGGAATAACTTTACAACCTCAGAAGCTGGGCTCCTCTCCAGGGTGCTGATGCAATAGTGCAGTTCTGCTCTGCACTCTCGGAGCATTTGTTTATTAACTGATTTCACTCTGATACAATTTTCTTCTTACAAATGAAGAATTACGTGCAGAGGTTGACTGAAAACTACTTGGCTCATTGTAAAGTTGCTATGAAAAATAAAGTCCAAGCCCAAATAAATCTCTGTCCAATATGCAGAAAGAAAAAAAAATCAAAACATAGTTTAGTATTTTAGGGTTGAGTCTTTTCTTTGCATTTCCTTCTGCTCTGGAAGAGATCAATAATGGCTTGTCGAGTACAAAGTTAAAATGAATGTTCTACAAATGCAAACACAGATCATCCTCTTTTTATCCTTCCCAGCTCAAGCATTTATCTATCTGTCTGGGGAAAAAAAACATGACTAGAACACTGACTGCTGAAGCTACCTTCTAATGGAATTGGAACTCAATTGCGTACATGGTAAAAGCTCCCTTACATGACAGAACAAATCATTACTCCAACACTAATTTTCTTCAAAACATTGTTTACTCACATTGTACCTCACTAAATCTGTGATGTTAGAGCATGAACAGTTCAGATCTGGAACATGAGGTCTTCTTGAGAAACCTGGAGGATTGACGACTCATTAATGGCAGCAAGGGTAAAAACATAAATGCAAAGATCCATGGCAAAAATGAGCACTTCAAGCCATGTCACTGCCTCCCAGAAGAACAACAACAGTGCCAGGTAAGTAGAATGAAAAATTCTACCCTTGAGATATTCATTGTGGGTTTAAGGCAGACTGCTCTCTAGGTAAAGACACTGTCTAGAGACAAACCCTCCTACAGTTCCACTGAGAGGGGGCTCTAACATGAGCTCAGCTAGAGTTTTAGACATTATAAAACCTCCACAGAAAGAAGCTGCATAAAAAGAGATTTTGTAAGTTCTGCTGTTCATGGATTTACTTGGCTTATTTTCCTTTCTGTTGGTGCATCCTAGCTTTAATAAAGTGATTTTAAAATCACTTATATCGAATTTTAAGTTAAAGTATTTTGTACAGTTAGAAGAACAGTAACCTCTTACTATAGATCATAGATCAACATGTCAAATAATCATTTCTGCTTGATTTTTAAGTACAGAGTGCTTGTTTTATATCATAAGCACCAAATTGATTACTGAAATGAGTAGTTCTTAAGGCTTTTCCTCCAACCAACTTTGCAATGTCTCGGTCCAAACTGATTCCACATTTGGAAAAGACTTCTGCACCCATTTTATAACAAGTCCACCATTTCTGGAAGATCAGTTACATTTAACCTAYTGATCTCCTCCAGAAATTCTGTTGCTATTGCTTTGGGGCAGTACAGAACTCTGAGAAATGCACTCCTAAAATGTCCTCCTTACTCATCTACCAGAGGATAGGTCACATGGTTGGTTTATAATATCTGGATGACATTGAAAAAATGCTAACCTTTCCAGCCTTATTACTGTTAGAAGGAATATTCTTCTTTTGTTTAGGAAACAAGCCTATAAAATGTAGTCGTAAGGATGTTATCTTTATGCCTACGCTGGATCCTATTGGAACTAGCATTGCATATGTGACTTTCTTTTCCAGATGGTGAAAGCTTGCACATTTTTTGAGACTGCTACATAAAGGTGGTAAATAAAGTTTTCAGAGGTTCATTGGTTTTGCTTGCAAAGTTTTCAGAGTGAAGTGATTGATGTAAAACTGAACTTCGGTCATTTAAAAATACACTGGAGTTTGTACTTTGATTTCTGAGTACTTTGATTTTTTTACTTCTGCCACCTGAAAGTTTGAAGTGAGCTGCAGCAGACCACAGGGCAGCAGAGCAACTTGAAAAGGGAGGAATTTTTCCAGTACTGTATCCAGTCCGGGTTTTTCTTTGGGTATTGAAATCTCTGAATATTTTTTCAAACTACAGATATTCTATGCCCTGCTACTTTACAAGCAACAGGAGGTATTCCCTTACCTACAGCGGTAAAGGGATGATGCCTGTTACACAGGAATTCGGATTTTGAGTATATCTTATCTACGTGTTTCTGTGTAATATTGTTATGGGGGAAAATACTGCCTCTGAGCAGAGTACATTTCCCTCACRAAACTGGTGGAACTAATTGTTTAGGAAACTGAAAACTTAAAATAATCAGCATGTGTCCAAGGGATGTTATATCAGTGTCCAAAACCGAATGCAGAATCAGGAATGCTGTTGTCGTACGTTTGAGAAGGATGAACGAAAATTTTCCCGAGGAACTCTTTACCATGGGAAGACTGCAGTGCCTGAGGAGAAGGCAGCCCCGGACCGGCCGCTCCCGCTCTCCCCGCTCCCCGCCGGCGGAGCGCGCGGCTCTGGAGCCCGCTCCCGAGGGGCCTTCGCCGCCGCTGCTGGCGGACTACCACGAAGGCAGGCGGCCGGGAACGGGCCCCTCTCCCAGCACCCCACCCGCCTCTGCCGGGAGGGCTCGGCCGCTCGCCCGCGGCCCGCCGCGCCGCTCGCCTGCCCGCCGGCCCTGGGCGCACACCGCGCCCCGCGGGCGGTGGCACCGGGCGAGGAGCCGCGGCCCGGCCTGTTGCCGGGCAACCGCCGCCGCCTTCCCAGCGTGCCTCAGTGCCGCTTCCCGCCGGGCTTCCGTCCGCCGCGGCTGTCCCCGCCGCCATCTTGCGCCTGGGCTAGTTGTGCAGCCCGGCGGGCCGCCATGGAGACAGGTGAGAGGTGGCGGTTGCCGCTGCCTCCCGGGCGCTCGGCGTGCTGTGTCCGGCGGGGCAGCGCGGCCAGGGGCGGGCAGGCCGAGGGCTTGCGGCCGCGGGCGAGGCCGCCTGCCGGCGTGGCGCGGCCCTGGCGGGCGGCAGGCGCTGGGCGGGTTCTGAGCCCGCTTCCTCAGGGGGGAGAAGGGGGCTTGGGCGAGCTCCCGCTGCCCCGTGGGCCCTCCCGTTTCTGCCCTGGTCTGGCCGGCTCCGGCACCCCGTTTGCTCCGTTGCCGCCGTCCGTGGCGCGCCGGGAAGCACCCGCGGCCCGCGTCCTCCCGGAGGCCGTGGGAGGGGAGGTGCGAGAGGGCATCAGACGGCGCATCGTGGCTGTAGAGCTAAATCCCGCTTTCCCAAAACTCGTAAATATCTTTTGCCACGGGCGACACCCCGACCTCATTTTAAACATTTGCCCTTGATTCAGGAATCGGAGMTGCGAATCTGGGAGCATAAGGCCTTCAGTCAATCCCAGTCTGTCCTTCATCTTTATTCCCGTGGAAAGCGTTGGTTTTCACAGTTCTCCATGAGTCCTGGGCTAGTTGGCTATGCCTGCATAGCTTTTTAGAAAAAGGAGGGTGTGTTTAGATGCAGCTTTTTCAGAAGCATGTATATTCTGGTGTTAAGGTCTGTCGATGGCCACAGCTGGGAACTGGAAGTAGGCCTCACAGTCCTGTGAATGAGTGGTCTCTAGTGGTAACAGCAGACCTCTGAGAATTGAGAGCCCATCTTCCATCGATAAGGGTTTGCTATGTGTTCGTGGTAGTTACGACCTATGCGTTCTCCCGATTGTTACCCGTGTTCTCAACTTGTATTGTACTGCTCTTGTAGTCTCTGTTCAAGTTTCTTATTTTTTTTAAGGATATAGCCATTTCTCTGTAGTATGGAAATGCTCTGAGGTGTGAGATGGAGTCACTAAGGTACTAGAGACTTGTCACTAAAATATAATGGCAAATAGGATTTATCAAATTACTATCACCTAATTTTTGTCATAAGTTTTGTAAGTATTACATAAATAATTACTCCTACTGGAAGTATTTTATTTAGTCTTTGTTGATGCTACGAAAATTAAAAGAACTAAAGGCAGTGTGGGCTATTTTAAACAGATTAAATAAATGACTGTTTAGTAGTTTGTAAAAAATAATTTTAAATGTAGAATCATCGTTTACATGAATTTTTTTTTCCCCTGTCAGGATCCTCTAGAGCTTATGTTCTCAATGAAATATTTAATAGTTTTAAAAATTAATACAAATATAGGTGATACAGTGAAAGTAGGCGAGGGAAAATCTGTAATAACCAACCTGGATCAAATAACATTGTTTACACCAATAGCAAAGAGACATTTTTCTAGAATACAGTGGCACTGAAAAATAAAAAAATTTAAAATGAAGATACTTTGATGGAGTGATTCTAAGAATAAGGAAGTCAGTTGATTCTTTATTCCTCTCTTTTGGTATGGTAGCCCCTAGCTTGTATAGTCATGGGCATAAATGCAGAAATTAAGTTAATTTCTTACGACCACTGCTAAACAGGCAAAAACTGTCAGTACCCAGCTTTGATTTGGTTTTGGGTTCAAGTAAGTAGGCTGTTCTTCCACAATTCACCTTTCAAGATGGGACTGTTTGGCAGAATTTCAGAATAGTTCATGTTCAAATGAACCTTTGGAGATTATCTAGTCCAACCCGCTGCTCAAAGCAGGGTCAACTAGACCGGATTGCTCAAGACCTTGTCTAGACAGGTCTTCAGTATCTCCRAGGATGGAGATTCCACAGCCTCTCTGGGCAACAGGTTCCTACGATCAATCACCTTCACAGTTAAAAAAAAMCAACCAAACAAACAAAAAAACCCCAGACAAACAACCCACAAAACCCCATTTGTCTTTTCTCTGGGCACCACTGAGAAGRGTTTGATTCTGTCTTCATTCCCTCATATCACATATTTATACACATTGATAAGATCATCCCCAAGCCTTTGGTTCTCAAAGATGAACAGTCCTAGCTCTCTCAGCCTCTCTTTCTATATCAGAAGCTCCAGTCTCTTAATTATCTTTGTGTCCCTTTCCTGGACTTGCTCCTGTATATCCATGTCTGTCTTGTCCTGGGGAGCCCATAATTGGATGCAGCACACCAGATGAGGTCCCACCAGTGCTGAGTAGAGGGGAAGGATCACCTCCCTTGACCTGCTGGCAATGCTTTTCCTAATGCAGCCCAGGATGCTGTTGAGCTTCTTTGCTGCAGCGGCCCATTGCAGATCGTATTCAACTTGTCCACCAGCACCCCAAGTCCTTTTCTGCAAAGCTGCTTTTCTGAAGGTTAGCCCCTAGCCTGTACTGTTGCACAGGGTTATTCCTCCCCAGGTGCAGGACTTTGCATTTCACTTTGTTGAACTTCAGCTGTTGGCCCATTCCTGCAGCCTGTTGAGGTCTCTCTGAATGGCTGCATAACCCTCCTGGGTTGCAGGCACTCCTCCCAGTTTTGTGTATCTACAAACTTGCTGTGTGTGCAGTCTGTTGCATCATCTAGGTTATTAATAAAGATGTCAAACAGCACTGGATCCCGTATCAACCCCAACAGTATACCATTAGTGATTGGTGTACATTGTACTATGAGAACATTGCAGTATTCTCACTGGTGTACTATATCAAGATATCTTTCAGGGGAAAAAAAAATGCTGTCTTGCACCGCTTCTAAAAAATACGTACAACTAGGATTTCAGTGGGCTGTTTGCAGTTCGCTATTCTCACCTTCCTAATTTTCCCTGTACAAATATTCCAGCCTTCTTGCTCTTCCCTTAACTCTAAACAAAGTGTCAGTGGGCATTCCTCCATTCTTTGTACTTGCTTGGCTGTAAAAAAAACCAAACCAAAACAAAAAACCCCGGTGTTTTTATTAATGCAGGCCCAACACTGATTCATGTAATGAAGGCTTTGCTAAATAAATCTGTATTTATTATGGGGAGTTACTGCTTTTTCTCCTGTTTAAATAAGTTATCTCTATTTGCGTGGCTCAAACTGAGAAAAGTACTTTCAAATCTATTGTGTGGGTCCAATCCTTACTGTTCTTCTCGTGTATTAGATGATACAGGAAATCGACTTCGGTTCCAGCTGGAGTTAGAGTTTGTTCAATGTCTGGCAAATCCAAATTACCTCAACTGTGAGTACTTAAAAGTAAATACCAGAATGCTGAGGAATGAATATAGCGTAATGGTGTTTATTATTACTGGTAATGTTAAACAGGGAGAGAGAGGGCTAAACAAAGAAAAGGGAATGGGTCTTTCACAGCATAAAGGTAGTCTGTAAATAATTTAATTTGTCTAGATTTCTAACAGGTGGGTTTTTTAAAATGCAAAATGTTTTATTGGTCGAAATGAAAAAAAATACGCATCTGTCTGGTGGAGAAAAAACTAAGAAGTTCAAGCCTGTAGTTAAAAAGTAATGTCAAGTTAACAGTATTCCTTTATCTGAAAACAGAATTTTATTAATGTTAATAACAATTTCAGGTACTATGCTGAATTCCCTTGAATCCTCTGCCGATTTTGATGCCATAGTCAGAATCTCCTGTTTCAAAAAGCTGTTCTCTTCCTTGCTGTTGTATGAAAGATGCATACTGTGAGGGAGATGAGACTAGTTCATTATGCCTAGTATGTTGACATAAAATATATTTTTCCCTGTGTTTTTTCATTTTGAATTATCAAAATTTGATTGTAATGATAAAGTTTTGACTAAAGTGCCTCTTTGTATAGTTTTGTGAATAAGTATTCTTCAAGTTCGGCAGATTTTTTTCGCGCATCCATAACTGACAGTTTATTTGTCATTTTATTTCAGTTCTTGCACAAAGAGGCTACTTCAAAGACAAAGCTTTTGTAAATTATCTTAAATATTTACTTTATTGGAAAGAACCTGAATATGCAAAATACCTGAAGTAAGTTAAAATGACTTAGGTTTCTGCATTTTAATGATTTGATGTTTACCTTCTGTTACGTACTGTACAGAAGCATGTCAAGTGTTTGATTTCTGCCTGTAACGTTACCTTTGTCCTCCCCACTGTGTTTACATGCAACATAAATTTTCCTGTTTCCAACAGTCCAGATGTAGCAAGAATAGACAAAATTATAAAACTTGTCTTTCATGAGTTGTGCATGGAATCTTCCTTTTGCAGCCTGTATCTGCGCTTTACCATTTGTTTAAAATAAAACTATTGAACATTATGGTACAAAACTACCCCAGTTAAGCTCAGTAAGTACATTTTAAGAATGATTTTGCATTGTTGATGCTTACACGAAACAAAGGACGACTTTGCATTTTTGTGAGCGTGCAAAATTTTGCACAGAACATTCTTGGTTATGTTCTTTAAGTGAGCTTTGGAAACAGATATTGTAGTTGTTATGTATTTGYTTTAGTAAAATCTAGCCATTAGAAAAGCTACTCTAAGCAAGCATGTATATCCAATTATAAACTGTTATAGGACTCCTTGTTTCCTAGCCTAATACTGAAGTTGTTAAGTTACAGTGTGTGGAATATGTACAGTCTTAAGTGGTTCAATACTTGAGTAAAGCACATATATAATAAAATGAAAATAATGAACTGCAGAATTATTGGTGACTCCAGTTTTAGTGTACCTTGTAAAAGCTTGTATTAAAGTATGTTTATTTTAATCCAGGTATCCTCAATGTTTGCATATGTTAGAGCTGCTCCAATATGAACATTTCCGCAAAGAACTGGTAAATGCTCAGTGTGCTAAATTTATTGATGAGCAACAGATTCTTCACTGGCAGCACTATTCACGGAAAAGAATGCGCCTCCAGCAAGCACTTGCAGAGCAGCAGCAGCAAAACAACACCTCTGTAAAATGAAAAATGCTTGGAAGAGTGATGATAAGGTGTACTTTGTGTCAGCTGAAGTATTTACAGGAGAGAAATGAACCCTTTTATTGGTTTGGCTCTGTGTGTGTGTACATTTAATTTTTGATTTATCAAGTGACTGGGTTTTTCTTTTCATCAACTTTTTTAAAGATACAAGACTGATAAACACTTCTGCCATTTATTTTGTAGCATGGACAATTTTGTAAGAGCATTACTTACTGTAGTTATTGATTCCTCTTGATTTTGAAAACAAAACATAGTTTTGAGGACATTGACGTTTAAGTATCTAATAAAGTGTAGCTTAGAAGTCTGTTCTTAGGAGGCATTTTCCCTGGAGAATAATGATGTGTCTCAAAGCGTGGCTAAGAACTCCCTCATGTACTACTTTTTACAACTGCAGGATGAGCAAAATTGAAGTGATGATATTGTACAAAATCTACATTGTGGATTTTTGCCTTGAAACCAAGCTGAGCTATTACTTGTCATTTCTGTTTACCTGGTAATCAGTGTTGCTGGGGTTTTTACAGAGTTTTCCTTACAGCATGTTTTAGAGATAGAAATCCAAGTGTGAAGAGACAAGGACTGCAGGAGTGGAACAGAGATAAGCAATAATAAACTTTGCAGATACTCAACAGAAGGAAATAGGCTGTAGCTGTATCTGTTTCATTAAAGTCAGCTTACTTTAATCTTGGTTTTCTGCCAGTGAAATAGTGGCTGCTCTTAGGCTTCTCTATGGCATGTGTAGTGAAAACAATTTGTGTAACAAAAAAAGGTGTAAACGCTTGCACTATTGGAGAAGCATCTGCCATTTATTCCTGTATARTTTTTATTGTAAGCACAGATATTGGCAGCTGTCAGGGATTTAATTTTCGTATTTTAGATTGTATTCATGCTGCATTCATGTTATATTTCAATCCTTGTGGGAGCAGGTACTGCAACTGTCAACCCTTAACATGTGATCAGTGGCACCAGGACTGTCGGCCTTCAGCTTATCAGACTGAACAGATAAGCCATTAAACATCTCTGGCGCTGAAAATTTATCTTAGCAGCTT
The DNA here is from genome assembly GCA_030449065.1 of Oceanodroma leucorhoa. NCBI lineage: Eukaryota > Metazoa > Chordata > Aves > Procellariiformes > Oceanodroma > Oceanodroma leucorhoa. Next base: position 1,300,029 of record JASVER010000162.1, read on the forward strand.
CAGTAGCTATGTAAAGTCAGATTTAGGAAGAATAAGCAGGTTTCTCTGTTCCTCCTAACACCCCGCCCCACCTTATTCACTATTAAAGGTATAACTTCGCAGTTAAGTCTTACTCTTCAGTAATTATAGGCTGCTCTCTCGGTTTACAACATGAGTTCAGTTCCTTTGAAAAGAGACTGTTTGCAAACTCAAGTTTATTCGAACATGAAAGATACAGTTTTTTGTTGCAGGATTTTAGTGGAAGGTTTGGACCTAGAATTTAATTACATTTATCTTGACTAGTCTGAAGTAATTAACCATGAAAGTTTTAGAAAAGGTTAAGGATTCCTTGAAAGGACACTGCAAATAACTTGAGATTAACATCTTCGTACATAATTGACTACTGGAGGATTTAGTCTTCAGTAAACAACATACGCACAAGTTCTGCTTTAAAACATTCTTCTTCAACCAGCTTTTGAGGCTGAAAGAAAAGTTAAGATGGTTCAGAGGCAATTCAAAAGCCTGTTCTAGACTAGAACTATTTGTGCATACTAACATCAGCCACAATCCAGCAATTGTTTTTCTGAGGAGGGTGGGGGGCAGGGTGGGCTTGAGCAGCAAGGTAAGAATAACCAAAAAATGCCTGAGGGTTTTCTATCCTTGGAAGAGGCATTTCTAAGAAAGTAGCTTCTAATTTAAATAATACACACAAGTTAAAACTTGAGCTGTAGTCCGTCTGAATCAAGAGTATACTGCACATAACCTTATTTCACTCCCATCATTCAGCATTTGGATTTTTTAAAATTTGAGGAGCTGCAAGTCAGGAAGCTAACAATATGTTGCTAAGAATTTTCTCTACCCCTCAACCACTACATGCTAAGTGTACGTATTTTCTTTATTATATGTTTATTATAGACAACATTATACAGAAAGCGGAGTGGTTCTCCCTTGAGGATCTGTTTGAGCCAGGAAGAGTGCATGGGTGGGAGCAGAAAAGCTGTTTCTAATTGTCTGCTCTTTTTAAACAAGAGAGGGTATCAGAAAACATGCATGAATAATTCATTTACAGCCATAAGCTCCTGCCAGTTTCCCATCTGAATGCCTGTAGATCCAGAACATACAATAAATCACTTACTGTTCCATATTTAAGTAGTGTAGGCACTCCTGTTAGTTTCAGATTCTTCCTGAATTCATTGTTGGGATCTTTCCAGCTGTTCAGGAAGAAGGGGTTAAGCACAGCTTCTAGAGGTGCAGTTTGAAGTTAGCCTGTTAAAATTCCTTCAAAAGGATGATTCAAAGGTCTTTGCCTCGCACCTCCCCCAACCCAGTTCTCAGAACAAGCATGCAGATAGTTCACATAAGGATAGGTTAGACCTCAAAACTGAAAAAAAAAAGCTTCATTCCTTGCAGAAAAGGACAGTTCAGTCAGTTAACCTCCAGTCCACGAATAGCAAAGTTCTATCAGTTGTTGGCATTAAGACAGTTACTTACTAGGCTCTGTCTCCTACTAGGCAGTAGATGAATACAGACTCATCAGGCATGTTATGAAGTTCCTTCCTCACAACTGGTTCAGCTAGAGAGTAATTTTAAAAATCTGTTAGTAGTAAATACTTTTACTGTGCTACAGAATCACATGGATCTACTTTGACCAGCAAGGCTGCTAATTAATGTTTTGTCTGCTTCAGGTAGAGATCTGTATTTTGTTTCATCTGGTTATTTACAAGCTTTGCAGAATTTACATGTTCAACATTGAAGGCACTGGTCTTTGAGTAAAGGCCAATTTCTGCCTTAACAAGCAAGAAAAATAATCATTGCCTCCTGTCTGTATGTCAGCCCATGAGAACAGTGGTAAACACTTTCTGTATGTGCTCTAGCATCTATGATCTATAAAGTTAAGTGCAATGTTTTCTGAGGGACTGCCTTAATACTCTACTGCCAGACACTAACTGGTAGGTCACTTCTGCCTCTTGACATGTAAAGCAGAGGTGAATTAACTGATCATGAGTCACATCTGTTTGCTGGGCCTTTGTACCAGCCTCCAGTGAACGACATGTTACATTATGTGCCATTCAGTGGAATGTGGCTAGCAAATCCGAGAGCAGCACGGACAGCTTGTTAGTGAGGCGGCAGCTTTAGCCAGCTCCTAGTCACAGGCTACACTGCCGGTTAGATTCACGAGCTTGGTAAGTACAGCTGGAGCTTGAAGCCTGAACCTCGCCCGCTCCACTCACGGGAAGGCGGGATGTCGTGAGGCCGCTCTGCACCAGGAGCTGCTAGTGGCCCACCTTACGTGTTCCAGGAAGGGCACCCGGGGCTTCTCCGGCTTCCTCAGGCAAACGGGAGAGACAGCGCGTACCCGCGGGCAGCGGCTCCCCGCCGCACAGCCGGCCCGGGCGGGGCGCACTCAGCGCGGTCCCCGCGGCGCTGAGCGCCGAAGGCGCCACCGGGGACGTTCCGCCGCTGCCGGGGGCCCTGCGACGGCCGAGGGAGAAGGGCGCTCCCCCGCCGCCCGCAGCGCCGCCGGCCGCGTCTGCCTCTGCGCCCGCCGAGGCCCCCCCGGGGGGAGCAGCGCGTCCCACCCGCCGCGGCGCGCCCCGCGGGCCTCACCCGTCACGCAGTCCGGGCACCAGCTCCTGCCCTCGGCATCCTTGTCGCCGCAGAAGAGCGCGAAGATGGGCCGGCCGTGGAAGCGCTGCGCCGTCTGCGCGAACTCGGGGTACCCGCGGACCTGCTTCTCCTCCCAGCCCATGGCGCCCGCGCGAGGAGGCGGCGGCGGGAAGGGGCGGGCTCCGCTCCTGGCCCGCGTCGGGCACCGTAGCTCCGCGCCGCTCCGGCCGCTTCCCGGCGGCCTCTGCGGCGGCGGTTGCCGGGGGCGGGTTTGAACAGCGTCCCGGTGGGGCCGGGCCGGGCCGGACCCTTCCCCAGCGGCGGCGGGCATAGCGGCCCGCTGGCGCCGGTCTCGCCCGCCCGCGCGGGATGCCGTGAGGGCGAGGCGCGGAGCAGGCTGCCGGCGGGCCGCGGGCTGTCGCCGACAGGGCTGGGGCGCGAGGTAGGTCGGCTGCTGGGCTCTGACTTGGGCGGCTGGAGGGAGGTCGCGCCGCGGAGGAGACCCCTCGCGAGGGGCGCGTCGTGACCAAAGCCCCCGGGCAGACGCGGCCGAACTGGCCTCCGGACTCCGAGTTGTGTGGGACCGGGAGAGAGGTGCGTGCAGCTGAGCTAAGGAGCAGAGGCAAAGTCTGTAGTTCAGTCGCGATAGAAAGTTTTAATATTGTCATGCATTGGATCCTGCTCATTTTTTAATTCTTAGAGGCAGGCGATGGAGATGTACATTTCTGGATGTCTCCACACATCGCTTTTGTTTTAAATGCTCTGTGAAGAAGTTTAGGTATGAGCATGCCTTTGATCTGGCATTTTTTGTACCGATCAGGCTGCCTTGAGCATTGCCTTAGGCTATCTTGCTAGTCTGTTTTCTTTTCTTCTTGCTGCAGTATACTATTTCCCTTTTAGGTAAATAATAGCTATAAAAGTTCTGCAACAGTCTTCTTACGGTTCATAGTGTGAGCCTCATAGTCTGTAATGGTGCTCCTCAGCTCTTCGTGGGGGTGTGTAAAAGAAGCGTATAAACTGTAAATTTTGTCTTAAACGGCGGGGTTGTACTCTCCATTTTGTGTACTACCTGTATGAGTACACATGATAAGTTTTCCATTTCTACATACCCCCTCAGGTTGGTTCTCTATCTGTTACTCACATCAGACCTGGGATTGCTTTTGAGAGGCAGAAATAATGTATGATTCTTCTTATGTTCATAGTTGTAAATGTAAGAAAAGGACAAATAACTGGATTTTCAGCATCAAGCCAACGTGATGGGACCAAGCAAGCCAGCTATGTCTGATGCTACATTTGCATTCACTACCCAGCTGTACAGGAATAAAGCAAAGGCTTTACAAACACAGGTATTATTTGACTTCTGCAGCAATGCTGAACTGGTTTGCATTTGTGATCGTTACAAAAAGATGACTATGACCCACTTCCTGAGTTAGCCCACTAGCAAGTGTGAAATCTTCATACTTGCTTTCATGTTGCTGTCATACCTAATCTTGACATTGTCCTTTTGTAAGGGTATAGATTAAAAACTACATCTGTAAATATTATTTACCTGTCTGTTGTGGTTTGATCCCAGTAGGCACCGAATCACACAGCTGTTCGTTCACTCCCCTGCAGTGGGATGGGGAAGAGAATCGGAACGGCAAAAGTGTGAAAACTCATGGGTTGACATAAAGACACTTGGATAGGTAAAGCGAAAGCTGTGTGTGCAAGCAAAGCAAAATAAGAAATTCATTCACTACTTCCCATCAGGCAAGTGTTTAGCCATCATGTGTAACGGTGACTTGGGAAGACRAACACCATAACTCCAAACATCCCCCGCTTCCTCCTTCTGCCCCGCAGCTTTTATTGCTAAGCATGCCATCAGATGGTATGCGATATCCCTTGGATCAGTTGGGATCAGCTGTCCCGGCTGTGTCCCCTCCCAGCTTCTTGCCCACCCCTAGTCTACTCGCTGGCGGAGTGATGTGCGGAGCAGAAAAGGCCTTGACACTGTGCAAGCGCTGCTCAGCAGTAACTAAAACATTGGTGCACTATCAACACTGTTTTCATCACAAATCCAGAACATAGCACCATACAAGGTAGTATGAAGAAATTTAACTCTATCCCAGTTAAAGCAATACACTATCTTAACCTCTTACTTTACTACATGGAAACAGAACCTAGAGACTTTATTCCGGTACCATGTTTCAACTTTCCATTTCTCCTTCATCATGCATCTCCTTCATCGTTTCTCCTTCTGTTACCTTTGTAAATTTAGTAATGCCTTACCAAATCAGTATGATATATTCATACCCATTTATATTACTAACGTTAATTGTTGTTATAACTGATTAATTTCATTGTCAGAACTCCCAAAAAAATCTTCATAAGGGCATTCATTGTCCATTGCCCAGTCACTTTGGAGGAGATTTTTCAATGTGTGTACCCTCCCTAAGGTGCCCACCCTAAGTTGCAGATAAGTGCCTAATGTTATTTACAAGATGATCTAAATGCTTAATTCAAAATAATTTTGAATACTGGCAGTTGTCTGAGTGGACGGAAAGCCTTGCGTGCATTGAAGAATTGCCATCATGACAGAATGTGTTCTAATATGAAAGAAGATCCATCACCTGTGTAAAGTGTTCTGTGTAACATCAGCTTTTCTTTTACCCTTTGGAACAGCTCCAGTTTAATAGAAATGTTCCTGCAGTTCCAGAGAACTTGGCTTTCCGATTCTCTAACCCCCGTCCAATTACAATAGAAAAACTGAAGGCATCCAATGATCAGAGAAATCTAGCTGGAAGTGAGGACCCCAGCGTAAGAAGCTCTGGCATGTTTTCAGTGGTGTCTGAAGAGAGATTAAAATTGGCTATTCAGCTAGCCAAAAGGGACATAAAACGAAGACATCTTGAAGAGCAAGTGAAACAGCAAATGTTTGGAGATGCTGTCAATAAACCATTGTTGCCCCAGAAGTCACAACAGCAGAAGACTGAAGTATTTGAAAGTCCAGAAAATAAAAATGCACCGAAGTCTCAAATGAGCTTGAAATATCAGCAGAAACTTGGTAAGCCTTCCAAAGTGGAGACTACCACCTCTGGTGCTAAGGTTTATCTCTACACACCAAATGAGGGAAAGCTAATACCGGCTGGTTTGGACTCTTCACCCATCCATGACACAGGACTGGACCCCAAGCCAAATGTAAACAAAAAAGAAGATAAAAATGTGCAGGAAGTCCGACGGCTGCAAAAAGAATTGAGGAGCTATGTCCAGAAAATTGAAGAACTGACTAAAAAAGGTGTAAGACTGAATAATAATTATGTTATATAAATGTACAGTAGTTTGTTGATTTGTTTTTCTTTCTGTTTTTTGGCTTGGATTAGAATCCGTATTTAGTTCTGGATTTTTCAGAACCATCTACTTTTTTCAAAAGTAGATAAAAGCTAGAATGACTAGCCATTTTAAGCAATAGCGGGGTTTAATATCTCTCAGTATTTGTGGTGAGTTCCAATCCAACCTGCCATGATAGTAAATTAGTGGTAGGCTATTTAATAACGTGGGTGAAAAAAATATTGGTGTCTGTAGGCCTATTGACTAGATACTCAGACTGCAAAAAAAAAGCATCAAAATTAATTCTTATCASTGATGAGAAAGGGGGCAACAGTTGGTAAAATTTCATTTCACAAGTCTGACTCACCTAATTTATGGCTGTGCAGTAGCATGATTAATGTGCTTTCTGACACTATTGTGGGCTAACCCTAGTTGGCAGCAAAGCGCCACACGCTTGTGCTCATTTCCCCCCTGGCGGGATGGGGGAGAGAATAGAAAGATTAAAAGCAAGAAAACTTATGGGTTGAGATAAGGATAGTTTAATAAGAGAAGGAGAGAGGAAGAAGAAAGAAAAAAATAAGGTAAGTGATGCAAAGGCAATCACTCACTACCTCCCACAAGTAGACCCAATGCGCAGCCAATCTGTGAGCAATGGCTACCTTCCCCCAGAAAAACTCCATTTTTTTTCTTGCTGAGCATGGGATGGAATATCCCTTCGGTCAGTTGGGGTCAGCTGTCCTGGCTGTGCCCCCTCCCAGCTTCTTGCACACCCCCAGCCTACGCACTGGCAGGGCGTAGTTGAAAAAGAGAAAGCCTTAGTGCTGTGCAAGTACTGCTCAGCAATAGCCAAAACACTGAAGTGTTATCAACACTGTTTTAGTCATAAATCCAAAACAGCACCATACTGGTGACTGTGAAGAAAACTAACTCCATCCCAGCCAGCCCCAGTATACACTGCATTGGTTCTTCTGTAATAATAGCCGGGGGTTTAACCATTCCTAACGTTGAGTGCTTTACCTGCAACTTTGTCATAAAACTAAGGGGTCACATGTGATTTTGTAAACTATAACTAATAAGCTATAGTGTATAAGAATGTTTAGTCAATTCTAAATAGAAACATGATGTAGAGTTAAAATAGCTTGTATTGCTGATCAAGGGAGCCCTGCAAAATACATGATACGTTGTGTATTGGCTCTGCGTGAAAGAGGCTTATTGCTAAATTATGTTTGTTATCATGGCTTAATAGGGATTTTCACAGGTTAAATTAAGACATAAAACTTTACATTTCATGTTTTTTAGGGAGAGATAGAGAAATTTTAGATCCTGATAAAGAGCAACAACTTTGCACTAGGAGACAGAAACAAGCTGCACGGTCAGCTCGGATGCTGTATGTACTCCAGCAACAGGTAGGAACCAGCATTTTAAATTGGGATGTACAGTAGCTAGCTTATTGTGATGATTTGGCAGAAATTAACTGAAACAAGAGAAATTCGATCGGGTTATCTCTGAACTTCCATGGCAGTCTAGTTTAGGTCTGAATGGTGTGACTAATTTCTCTCATGACTGGACAGAGAGATGAGCATCACCATTGGAAAAATTGGACTTTCACTCAGACGTTACAGTGAAGATTAATTGTTCATTTATAGACATGGAGCTAATTCTGACTGACTTTCCCCTCTCTCCCTCCTTTCTTGATAAACAGGTAAAAGAAATTCAGGATGATTTAGAAAAACTGAGTCCTCATAAAATCAAACATACTAAAAAGGTAAGATGTAATTATCCTTCAGGCTGTGAGTAACGTATTGACAGCAAGTTTTCTAGCTATTTGAGTTTGATTGTCTAGGGTACACCTAAGCCCTCTCCAGAAGGGAGATTTTCTTTGTATCTTGCACCTTTCAACTCATTCTTACAGAAGTATGTCTCACTGGGTCTGATACTGCCTTTGCTACTTCCCTCTTCTCCTCAGTTCTTACCTGTCTACAGTAAACTGAGAGGAAGGCTGAAGACCAACAGGTCTTCTGCTTTTATGTGGCTTCTAATTCTTTCTTCATTCCAATTCCTTTTTTGAATAACACTGTGTTCTACTCTTGACTACTTTTTTTAATTTCCTGTTGATGTCACTCAGTCTTATCAGCCTCCTTTCTAATTTTCTTCTCTGCCCAGCATTTTTCAGAAAGATAGTACTGAGATCATGCCTACTGTTTGGCCAATATTCTCCTGTTGCTCTCCTGTGCTTTTCTATCACTTGTATTTTCTTCTGTAACAAAAACTGGAGGATGGAGAATGTTCTATGTGCAATTGTTGCACGTTAGGGTCAAGCCCCTGACTACAGTACTCTGTTGGCGTAGGTAGTAGAAACTTCAGAATATGTTATAACCTGGCTATTTTATCTGAAGTTAGCATGATACTTGATAGGAGTACTGTTGTGTAGTACCTTTAGTAGATTACTTAAATGCCTGTTTTGTCTCACAAGTGGCCTCATATCCATCAGAATTATCCCAAGGCTGAGTGTTCCGCCATGAAATTTTGGCAACAATTCTTTGAATATTATCAGTATTCATAGAACTATAGCTATTAAAGCCTTTGTTTTTCATTTTTCCAGTCTCGAGCAGTATCCAGATTGGCGGCAGCACACAGAGGAGCTGTACGAGCCTTGCAGGCATTTGCCAATCAGTTTACAGATCAAACAGAGCAGGAGATTCCTACCCACTACAAGGAACTGGGCAGTCTCATTCGACAACTGTCTCTCTGTTCTGCCAAACTAGAAGTGGATTCTTCCGTTTCTGACATTATCGTAGATATTTTGCTGCAAGTTGAGGTAGGAAAAAACATTTTGTTTTTGCTAAGGCAGAAAAGACGTAGTGAAATACGAGACTGCAAACTATATTGTGTGTTCATGAAACGGCAGAATATCTTACTGTTGTTTGTTTTTTCTTTTATTAAAGGCCATATTTTCTAATGTATAAATATGTTTCTAAAGTTTCTAAATAATGGTGGTCTAAAATAGAGTTGCATCCTAAACACAGAAGCTATGGGCTGCTGTTCTTGTTGATGTTGTTCCTGTCGTCGTTGGCTCTCCTGGTGGAATGAGAACTGATAGTGATAGTGGTAACAAAACACCAGTGTTTGATTTGTTTGCCGTTTTCAGGACTGAAAGAATTGCATTTTATACATTGGTGTAAGTTACGTGTTTATTGTTTTGCGATGCATGCTTTAGTCATCAGGATTAGTGATGAGCATCTGAGCCTCACGCATGATGATGCAGAATTGTCCAGGCAGAAGATAAAGTTGTAGCTACAAGAGTTACTTAAGCTCTATGCCCTTCAAATTACTTTTGTTAGTGATATCAGATGTCTTAAAACGTGTTGTTGCTATAATAGAAAAGTTCTGATTCACATTTCCTGCTGCAGTTCCTACCTACAACATTTTTTTTTAAGTAAGAACCTGTGTAACCTGAACTGTTATGAAACCAGTATTTAATTAATTTGAATAAAAGCAACTGATACAATAGCCAAAAGATATTTTATTTTCCTTAAAATATTGTTCTAACTTTAAGAGCTGTGTTTTTATTTTTACTGTTCTGAACTGCTTATGAGAACAGTAACAGTGCTAACTGTCTGGGAACAGAAAAGGAGGTAGAATTGTTTAAGCGTGGACTTAGCATTGGAAGAAGTGTCTGTCTGTCTTACCATAGTCATGTGGGCTTTTTTTTTTTTTTTTTGCCTGTAGCCTTTGTGTCCATTTCTTTTTGAACATGCTGTAAGCAGATAATTTGCTGGAGTTAATTGTAAATACAAAAAGGCAAGCCTTTTCTGTAAGATTTAAGTTAATAATGTGAAGAAGCTTCTGCATGAACAAGCTATCAGGAATAATCACTACCACAAAAACAAAAGCCAAAACCACACCAAAAAAGTTCCAACTACTTAGAATCTCTTGAATTTGCTTCTCATTATTACATCAGGTTTACTGAGAGACTAATTAAAATTCTAAATATTTGGTGCAGGATCTGGATTCACTGCTGGAAAAGAAACAAACACCCAAAAAAGTGAAAAAATGTATTTCAGCATCTCAGGGCAAATCTCCAAGGAACACTGAGACATTTCCAGTCAGAAAGCAGCTTACATCTCCAAAAGGAGAAAACAAACCTCTTATCTTAAAGGGACGGCAAAGACAAGAACCTAGAAAACCTCCAGCTGCCAGGAGTCTGTTGACTGGTTTGTACTTTGAATTATTAAATACATTTTTATCAGTTAACTTACCATCTGCAGTTCAATTTTGTAGTATGTTACATATTGTTGGTCAGAAGCGTATAACAGCCCATATGTAGTTATCAGATTCACATAGCCTTGTTCTGCATTTTTTTCAGCTGTTCCCCTGAGATGATAGATAGGTGTATATGCCTCTTTATAACTATATTATTATTATCATCATGTTCTTCCTATTTTTGTCCATTTCTTTTACCGTGGGCTACACTTGGATTGTTTTTCTGCAGTGTACACCTAAATGGCAGTTTACAAGTTGACATTAATGGTTTATGAAGAATATTTCCAAATATCTACCTAGATAATACTGTATAAATATATTATTTTGGAATGCAAAGTCGCTGACTGTTAGCAAATCTGCAACAAAGCTATTGTTGTTTAACTGTTTACAGTGAAAAGATATACTGAAGCCTTGGCTCAGAATTTCCTTGGTTTGTGCAGTTTCTCTACTTTTGAGAGGGGTGGCTGTGTTATATTCTTGCAAGTTCATTAATGTTAATGTCTTCTGCACTGTAATCACAGTTTCAGTACCTAGAGACACGTTAACTGATAGCTAAGCTGAAGTCTTTGGGTTTTTTCACTATTAGTTTGCTATGCAACCTTTGGGAATTGGTTTACTTTATTGTTCTTTTACTTCCTATGTGAAAGGAAATAGGCTTTATTCTTTCTCAAGGTGTTGTGAGATAAGTTGACCACCTGAAGTATTTTGAAACCTCATGAAAGCCATTATAGCCTATTACATTATTATATAACCGACCTTAATTGTTTTTCTTCTTTGGGATGTCTTTCTTATACCTCATACTGTTTTTTACTAGAATAGTAAGTATTCCTTTCTACCCCTAGGTAAGGGCGAGAAGAATTCCATGAGATTAATTCATCTTTGGCAGTCCAGAGAGACAGTATATTGACAAGCATCTAATGGTTTCCATGTGTCTTGCTGCCTAAAAAAGAATGTTTTGTTATCACTGCCTAGACCTCATATGGCAATTACTGCCAAAAGGCTTTCCCATGATTTTCATATACATGTGTATTTTCAAATATCTATATATGTATAAACATGTATATGCACACAAACCCCAAAATCTTGTGTTCATTGAAACAGTGTAAGAAAGACAATTTATTTAATACTTGTCAGGAAATAGAAGGTGGTTTTTTTTATTATTATTATTTGATTTTTTTTAATTATGGTTGAGCTTAAAAGTTCATGATTAGGTATACCTAGCATAACAGAAGTATGAAATGTAGAAATAAAGATTATTCTTGCCCCCTTCAACTTACAGTTGAAAGTTTATTTATTATTTTTGATACAGATAAACACTGACATGTTGCAAATATTTCAGCAGTTCAGAAGGCAAACAGTTGTGCTCATATATTGCACAATAAATTCCGAGAAGAAAATGACCCACCTACTCCAGAGAGAAATGCCACTTTACAAGGAAGCATAGACCCACTGGTGAGAGCTAGAGCTGTAAAAAAAGATCCCATCCTTGAAAGTGGCCCTTTGAAGAAGAAAGGCGTGTTATTGCCTGCAAAATCACAGGTATGGAAGTGATAAAAGAATTTATGCTTTCTTCTACTTGTCCTCTGGGACTTGTTATATAATGTAAGACACTGTCAAGCTTTGCACTTCCTCACAATTTTTTTATTCTGAGCTAGGAGGCATAGGGGGATAAACTGTGTCATCTGCCTACATTATTTCTAGTGGTAATGACTATTTTATCAAATGTTTTTTGAAAGTAGTGTTATTGTTCCTTGGAAATGCACCGTGCAACTAGAAACAATGAATAACAGAATTAGCAAGGAAAACTTTCGCCAAAACTGGTTTCATGTTTGAAATTAGCATGGTTATTTTTCAACTTGAAATTAAAGCTGAAATATTTTCCTCTTATTAGTCATCCTCTGTCAAGAAAAATGCACTCAGCAGTAATGTTGCGCTAATGCTAATGTTAGTAGGAGGATATAAGTTAGGCAGATTTACTTCATTGATTACAGAAATTATAAAACTTAATACAAATTCTGGTTTCTGGTAAGTCCTTGCAACCAGCAAGAGGCTTCTGTAATGCAAACAAATGAGTTCTTTAAAGAATATTTCGAAGTGCTAAATTTTGCAAAGAGTTGGGTTTTTTTATTAAATGCTTTTCTTTTTTCCTTCCTCAGAGTATCACCTGCAGCTTGAAAAATCAGATCTGATACAGTAACATAGATGTATGCATATGTAACTTTTATTGCTTCCCATATCTATCTATCAGTGAGGATTGTGAGCAGGAGGATTAAGCATTTCAATAATTCATACTGAGGGGACTAGTCTAAGTGTCCTTGTAGCAAATACAAATATGGCAATATTATAGTTTCATGACTGAATAAGATGTTACCTTGGAAACCTTCTATTTGGATTTATTAAGAGTTAACATGTCTAATTCTGAAAATTTCAAAATAAGTTTTTCCCCATTAAGAGCAACATTGGAAAAATTGGAACTGTTTGCAAAAATAATAGTTGCAGGATTATGCATATGTTCTGTTCAGGCACAGTTGTACTTCCCTTTAAATCAGTTGTAAAACCTCCACGTATGTCAACTGTGCAACAAAGCCAGCAGGCATGACTTCAAGACAAATTCTGAAGCAGAATGCAAAATACTTTAAAAATGCAACAACTGGAATATATGTTTTTAATGTGGTTGTGTTAATTTTAAGGGAGTGCCGAAATCTCTAAAATCAAGACAGGTACAGCCTCAAGGAAAGCGTGCCCGATTTCAAGAGACAACTATAGCTTTCCAGCTAAAAGAGAACAAACGAATTGTTAAAGAGAGCAGAATRCCCTGCGTGCCTCCAAACCCTACTTCTCCACCTGTTTCACCTAAGCGGTATGTCCCCTGCCTAGTGGAACCCATCTTTACCCAGCTTTCCTGTGGAAATGCTGCTGTGCCTGTACTAGTAAATAGGATGGATTTGGCCTGGCTGTCAGACCATGAAGGCAAGTGGCACAGCACAGCTCACCACCGGATAGTTGTATTCTTTTCCCACTTGGCACAAAGTGACCTCATTCATGCAGCCTGGGAAGAGCCATTGCTCTATGCTTTTTCCTGGATCAGGTCCAAGTATTGTCTGGGAGTCACGGGCCAAACTGTGCTAGACAGGGCACTGACAAAATACACAGTACGCAGAATGGATATTCACAGCACTGCATTAATAAGGTAAATACTATCTCCCTGTTCCAGAAGGAACAAAATATATATCTTTGTCCTAGCCAGTAATAGAGTGCAGGTTTGTTTATTTTAAACTATATTCAGCATCCTGTAGACCAGGGCTCCCCAAATTTAGTTTGCTTTGGGACTGCTGTTTGTGGCAGTGGAATCAGGAGAGCCAACTGCTGATCCAGCTGCTGGATCTGTGGTAGGCAGTGTGCGTGGTAAGATAAGGAGCTTGTCTCTGGGCAGTATTTGTGGATAGCCATGAAGTTGCCTGTTGGCCAGTAGCAGAAACATAATTGAAGATCCCTGGTTCTCAACAGAACTTCCTGGCTTATATGGTCTTAAAGTCAGTATTAATTTTCTCTCTAAATTTTTTTGCAAGTTTTCTAAATTAATACTCAGAATCACGTGATTTTATTCTTCAGTCGTTAGAATGTGCGTTTTATAACCCACTATGTTACTGTTTTATTTTTGAAGACTAGCATGGCTTGAAGCAGAAACTTCAAGAAGAGTGAAGGTTCTAACTGACCGTAGCAGAGGAGAAATGAAAAAAATGCAGAAGTTAAGGTAATGATTTACTTTGAAGAGCTAATAAACGGTGTCAGATTTGACATGGTCTTCTCCTCACTCCCACCAGTCCCCTAAAAAGTACATTTATGTGTTTGGGTTTTTTAAATTATTGTTGTCATACCAAGTTTCAGAATGGCATTGTCATTTGTTCTTTTTTGTGTAGGTCACAGAGTGCTTCTCCAACCCAGTATGCAGACAAAGTTGAGATGGCAGTACGGGAGCGCTTAGAACCTCTACTAGATAGAACACAGGTAGTACAGTCAAGCTTATGCCACTGTTTGAAGGATGCCTTTAGAGCTGTAAAATTAACTTATAAAGGGGCAACACACAGTTTCTTTTCAACTTAATGAGTTGAAAGTCATATTTAGCAGTCATATTTATGTAGTCAACACAGCTTTGGACATTTGGAGAGTGTATTTCCATTTCAGTATATGGGTCTTGAATTACTGTAATGAAGCTGCATTAAATATTTTGGTTGGCTTCTTGTCAAGTAGATGCATTTTTAAGTTGTTTTTGAATGGTCGTAACAGTTTCACACTGAACGTGACTGGACTTGATAAGATTATTTTAATAATTCTTACAATACCATATTTATGACTAAATAAATTTGGACTAGTAATATTAATGACTAATAATACAGAAAACTTGATTATCATGAGAGGATTTACATTTTATTTAGAAGGTCAATGTCTCCTTGGAAACAAACTGTCATTTGAAGGATTCTTCATTTATATATCACCTTTTAACTCATGCAGCTGAGAAGGTATATTCTACCTGTGTGTCATACAGTAAAGCTGTTTGACATTTAAGATGAATTTTTATCTTTGCCATATAGCAGAATGCATCCGGAAGAGTAGTACTGATTTCCCAAACTTAGCAATTTCAACTTACCAAAGCCACATCTTTAAAACGGTGTCATTGTAAGGGCGTGTGTGCCTTCGAGAGTATCATTTGTAACCACGTACAATATGAAACAATGGGAAAGCTCTTTCTAACGTGATCTCTTTTGTATATTTTTTGCTTGATGTGACCTTGAATGCATAAAGTTGCTTAGGGGGGAAAATATTTTCATATAAAATAATACAGATAAATGGATAGTGATATCGTACCATGGCTAATTGGTAAAATTGGACACAACTGAAACCTACGGCTGTGACCTGGATCCTATATATTTACTCATTACCACCTGGAGCTGCTGTGAGACTGTTCCTGTATCATAAGTTAAATGTGTGTGTAGTGTTTTGTAAGATGAGGGCCTTCACTTCACTTTCTTGAATTCYGGGGTGATCTCTGAACCTGTGACAGTTTCGTCTTCAATTTGGGAACACAGTTGTGTGGCAAGCTTTTTCCATATTCATTGATTTTATTGGTAGGAACATACTAAGCTGTTTTTATTGATTTGGCTTATTGTGTGGGTGGAAGGAAAAGAGGAATTTATTTGGATTTTCATTGAAGGGAACAGTTGAAATGACAGTTGGATTATTTCCATGAGCTGCTGTAAGAAATGTTTGATTTGTAAGCATTCTTTCCCCCCAGCTGTTTTTGGGTGGGGTTTCTTTCTTGCATTGGCTATGTGGTTTGGTTTTGTCGGATTTTTTTGTTTCTTTTTTTTAAATAGCAGGTTGCAGCAAATGCAGATATTCTGAGTGAAAAGCTATTGGATGATCTTTTGGAAGATACTGCTCAGGAGCTGTGGAGTATGGAGCAGCATGAGAGACTCCAGACCGAGGCTCTGTCTATGGCTGACACTCATAGTCTGGAGTCAATGTTGCAAAGAATGGAAGAAATTGAAGTAAGATTTTCTCTCTTGGTTGGTCTCATTAGTGCCTATTCCTTGTTTACTGTCCATAAATTGTAATATCTGTAAGTATCTACATTCTTAAATGAAGCAAAGTCTGACAGGATCAGTGTATGAAATGAAAGACTTGGAAGGAGTTTGCACTTTCAGCAAAAAGTAGTGTAAGAATAGAAGAAGAATGTTTGCCCTAATGGATCTATTGCTCACTTTAGAGTTGGTAGACCTGAGTTTGCTTCCCACCTCAAGATTTTGTGGCTTAGATCATCATATATGAATGGGAGAATCACTATGGTGATTATGTTGATTGTCTCACAGATTGGAAAGTATTTGAATATTTATGAATTTAATTTTTTTTTATTTTTTCATTTTTTTGTGATATAGGATCTTAGTGTTCTAGCAGCATGAGCATCTCAAGGAAATATGCTCTGGCAATCCAAAATACTTTACAGGGCAACATGGGGAAGTCAGACAAATACATGGTTATCTGTGCCCTTATTTATCCATCTTTCTATGTAAATATTCATGAGGTTATCATTTACTTGACTTGAACTTGCTCATTTTTTGCTTTCTTAAAAATTTTTCTTTGATCAGCTTTTCCATAGTTTTTAGTTCAAATCTCATTTCAACCTTCCTGTTCAGTGAAATTTACCCTAACTTAGAACTACTGAGTTTAGTGCCATTTACTTCTAGAGATTTATTCATAGCTTGGAAGCGTGAAGCTCACATTGTGCAGTGTCCTTATCCATATGAGGCATTTAAGCATGCATTTGAATTCACTGTTAGGAAGGCAGGAACAGCCTGAGGACCCTTCAGTTGTTTGGCTAACTGCTGTTGATCTGAAATGGGAGGAGTTGCCATGGCACTGGCAACTCCTTGAGACTTCAAATATGGCATTTTGAACGAGATGATTATCTGTGATTTCACCCCCCTAGCCCTTTTCCGTGCTAGGTTAACTAGGCAAAATAAACCTCCTGTGACCAAGGCGGATCATGACCTGCTTTCCTATTGGGTGATAACTAGTACAGCTGAACTGCTAAGTATGTGTTGATTGATTAATTTTGTATGTTCAAAACCAGAGATACCAGGAGGCTGTACGCCGGAGATTCACCCAGATTGTGTACAGTGATTCGGAGTTCTGGGTCCAGGAAGACAAAATGAGTAAGTGTCTTTTTAATGCAACTTAATTTTCCCTGTAATCTGTATCTTTAAATTCAGATGTTTTGAAATCAAAATAACTGGATTATGTGTGATCAAATAGCACCATCCAGACAAATTTTTTACTACAGGTGCCCCTTTCAGAGGACTGTTTCTAAAATACAGTTCTAAAATCAGTATTTTAAAGAGGAAGAATCTCTTCTGAGAACAGGCTGTCATTTTCTACTTGCCTTTATTGGGACTGCATTTGGATGGAAAACACTGCTGATGCAACTTAGCTGAAGGTTAGGAATCTTGTAACACATACTTCCAATCATCAGATGTTAAGTTTGAATAATGTTGTCCCTTTTCTAGGCATTTGCCTAGAATAAAGATATGTTCTTTTAGCTTAGGTACGTTCTTTTCTACCAAAATGTGAGTAATGATATTTGTGCAGTGAGATGATGTTCCATAAGTGCATATACTCCAATTCATCTGTAAGCTACTTGAATTTACTCCAGAAGACAGCTAGTTTACTTTCTAAGTCTGAGGTATCCCAAAGCCACTTCACCCATTTTCTTGTTAAGCTCTTCATGACTTGTCTGTCTCCAGTTTTGAGAAAAGGACTGGCGAATCAGTAAATCTTAATCTTGAAAAGAGTATTTAGTGTGTTCTCATTTGACTTGATTCCCTTGAAACACTATTAATTACTTAGCAGTAACCATTTTCATGCTGATGAATTCAAAACTATTCTTAAGAGTTCACAGGCTGAGGTAAGGTATAGTGAAACAGTCTCAGTTTGTTCCTGCATTGCGTAGGCAGGAGCAAGCAGATATTTATCTTCTAGTTTGCTTCTCCCATTTTCTTTCCTGTGTTTTAATAAACCATCAGTTTAAATGGCTTAGAGTTCAAGAGTAAATGTTAGGTAAATATTAGTGTAGCAGTGAATCCATGACAGTTTAAGATTCTTCTGGCAGTACACAGAAGATAATATTAAATTACGTAAGCTTAGAAGACTTTTCTCTTTCCTTACTCCTTTCAAGTGATGGTGATATTGTTTTTAGATCTTGCAGCATACATGCACGTTTCTTTTTTGTAGCCTCAGAAAATCTGGATTTTTCTGTACAGAATTCATTATCCAATGTGCTTCAGCAAAAAGTATTTAATCTTTGAAAAAAACACAGTTTGGATGCTTCCAGTTCACATTAATCACACTTTTCCTGCTTGTTTTTATTGGATGGAAAATAAATCAAAGAACGTAAAGTCCTTCAGATAAAAGATATAAATAACTTTTCACGTCAGATTAAATTTTTAATTGAGAGAGACCTAAGTAATATTGGTAGGAAACTGTTCACTAATGAAAGGTACTATTCCAAACAATAATCTTATGTTTCCCACACGCAAATGTACATATTTGAATATTGTTTGCCACAGTGGCACGCTAATAAGGATGACTTACGCATGTTGTTTTTCCCATGCCCTGCTCTGTTCTTTATCCTACTATTTGACTGAGTACAACAGTGAAGCTACACTGATTTTTCCAAGCTGAGTATCTGATCACATACTGACTTTAATGTAACTGTTGTTTTACACCAGTTGGAAAATCTCACAGTAAGACTGGTGAAGACTTAGCCCAACTCTTGATGGATTTTTTTCCAATGTCTTGGATTTACTGCCAAGCTTAATAGACTACACTGAAACAAAAATGTCTCGAAAGAAAATCTGTAAGACTCGTTTTGGAGTTTTAGAAAGCAGGCATTCTTTAATACAGCACTGGGCAGCCCTGGGGATTGCTCCACCACAAGTGCTCCAACGGGTTAACAAAGCACATTAGTTTATATGCAGACAAATCATACATATTCATCAGATTTCCTGGAAAGGGCAGTCTTAAGGTGATGAGTTCCTGGAATTCATTTACATAGTCCAAGCATGCACAGTAAAATTAGGGTTAGGGTCTTTTCACCCTCCGTGTGGGGTGGTCATCCATGGTCTTCCTCACGCTGTCCGCTGGTTGAACTTTGGGCTTCCTTTGTCCATATCTAGTCATGGAGCCGGCTCATCAGTCCTCCGACGTGTGGAATGTCCTGGGTYCCCATTATCAGTAATTTATTCATCGAGGCCTAACGCGCTGGCTCACCCTTATCATCCACCTAACGAGCATATCTCAAGGACTGCTCATCCCCATCACCCAAGGAGCCACCCACTTCCTTTATCAATTCTACTCAGCAGACAATCAGGACTATGTAGGTGAAGCTAAGAAAAAGAATACAAGTAAGGCTTTTCTGTATCACAGTARGGTCTTAGTCAGGGATTGTCAGGGATTTAACCCTTTCAACACTAGTTTTAGAGTGGTGCTTTCTATCTCTCCTCTAGAATTATCCACTGACACAACAAACTATGCTAAAGGTAGGATTTCTAAAATGCTCGGCTTTAATACACTGAGCTCTTGGAAATTCTATCTTGAATTTACATTTTAGGGGCTTGTCACCTTCAGTACTTTACTTATCTCAAGGACTTCCCCTTGAGAAGCAAAAGTCTTTGTGAGGACTTACCTCCAGTAAATGTAGTTTTTCTCTTCCATAGAAATACTTTTAAATGTTATTTTCTTCCTTCTAGAACAAAGAATTGCATCAATAGCTAAAAGACCTACATCTCCTCAGCCAATTCAGATAACCAAATTAATCGGACGCACAGAGCCAGAAATTGACATTTTATTTGAAAAACTTTTTGATGGCAAGTAAGTAGAATATTCGGCCCTACACTAAGCTGTGGTGCATATGAGCTGTGTGTCTTCATTATAATGTTTTCATTACAGAAAATGATGGTTCCTGTTTGAAGAGATTTTCTGATCCTTCAAAAAGATACTTGAAAAGCTACTTATGGCTTAATGACTGTTTTATATTTCCAGTGGTATTGATGAAAACAAAGAAGCAGAGGAGAAATTGCAGACTGGAAGTGACATTCCGCAGCCTTTGACTCGGAATTCTCTCCAGAAAGGGTGCTATGTGTGTCTCTCTGTGCCAGAGCATATGCTCCAGAGCATCTTGGATTATAACAGCAGATACAAGCATCACTTAAAGCTTATTTCCCATGAGGCAGTAGGCAGTTTCAATCCATGGCAGATTGCTGAGAGGTAATGAACTATCTTTGTGTTTTTGAAGTGAATGTATCAGCTGATGAACAGTTTTTTCTGTCCTTATTCAGGAAAGGAGTGGGGAGGGGGCCATTGAAATTTCAAACTGAAAACCAGAAGCAGTCGACTATTGGACTGTTTCTCTGCTGGTACTTGGTGTTCATGGATTCTTAAGGTAATTGGATAAAACAAAAGGATATGGGAGMAGAATGTCCTGGAGGAATAATTATTTTTCACATCTTTCTATGGTGTTACCGCAAAAACAACTGTGTGAAATATAGGGTAACTTAAATTATTTTCAGAAGACTATCATCAACAGGTAAATTGAAGGAAAACAAAATTAGCTTTTTTTTTCCCTGAGTGAAAAAGAAATAAAGCACTGAAAATAACTGTGCAAGTTTTAATCTTTGTGGTGAGGGATTATGAAGTTGACGTTTCAAGGAACAACAGT
This sequence comes from Oceanodroma leucorhoa, assembly GCA_030449065.1. Lineage (NCBI taxonomy): Eukaryota > Metazoa > Chordata > Aves > Procellariiformes > Oceanodroma > Oceanodroma leucorhoa. Next base: position 1,320,457 of record JASVER010000162.1, read on the forward strand.
AGATATTCTTTAAAAAGAGACCACTGGCCTTAGCGCAGATTTCAGTGCTTCCTCTTCCACAAGTCCTAATGCTTCGTGGAGTTCACTGTGGGAAGTGTGACACAGGTGGCTTACCATCGCTTAGTACAAATAGAAGAGGTGAAGAAGCAATAAGTAACCGTCTCTCTGCTGTTCACTTCTTGGCAAAGAAAAATTGTTTATCACGCCTAATGTCTGCTAAGCAAGCAGGGCAATGTAAGCTGAAAGACCCACCTTGCACTGAAGCTCGAATAAGTTTTGATTGATCAGTAACAGGTATAGCAACTCAGTGATATCACTGGTTATCATTTCCTTGTACTTTTCTTGAGTTGATTGCCTAGAAATCATTCTTGGTATGTATGATATATTTCAGAAATCACCTATTGTCTTGTAAAGTCCCAGCCCAAAAAAAGCATGGAAATATAGGCTGAACTTGAACCTTGCTAGTCCTGTTCTTTGAGAACTGAAGAAATACTGGCACAACATCAGTTGGCATAGAGGTGCAGTCAATTCCCTGCAGAGTGGAAATCAGAAGAGTTCTGACTATGAGAGGAGAGAAACGAAAGAATTACAAAATCTAATTGGGTTGTAATCTAATAGGGTTGCAGATGAAGTGGTWTGTCATAATTGTCTGTATTGGCAGATTGGGCATCAGGCTTAATTGCCAAGAGTTTTTCAACTTCTGCACACATTTTTAATGTAGTAACATTGAAATCAGTGATATAGCTCATTTGAGTAACGTTTGGCATCTGCATCAGTGTTTCCAGGAACAGGTCCTGTAATATTTGAAATTACTTGCATGCATGAAGTTAATCATGTGTGTTGATGGTTTGCCCAACCAGGGCAAAGTAGGTAAATGTTTTAATAACTCTGGTTAGACCACTGTATTTGAATCTACTGAACTAAACCACTGAAATATGCCTTGTCAGTTCTCAGTACTGCCATTCTGCCTTCTGAACTGTACTCCTTTTCCTAATCGGTGTGAGGCTGGCTGGTTCAAGGACTGGCACCTTCTTCGGATTGGCAGATGGATTAAATGGCAGTGRATCTCTCCTCCTGACAGTGGAATTCCATTGCTGCCATTTGCCTGATACATGTTGTTACTTGAAATCAAACTACAAATGCAACCCGATATCCAGCATGCTTCATTGACTTATCTTACCACCAGAGGGCATTATAAATCTTTTTATATAAAATAGGATCACACAATGTGTAAAAGAAACACTCCCATACTATGCTCAAAAGGTCTTAAAAGACTAACTTTATGATATTTTAGAATATATGCAAAAATCTGAAAAGAAGATTTCAAGAGGCCAGTAAACAATTGTGTTCTTACACTAAAATAGTTTTCCCTTCTGTAACATCTGCTGTGGTCCAGAGATCACTGAAAATTGAAATGTCTCGTCTCACTTTTCCTTAAACTTTATTGCTCTCAGTAAGGCCTGATTCAGTGGCAGCTAAAATCAATAAGAAGCTTCCCATTTACTTCAGTGGCCTTTGGATGAGCACCATAGTATGTTAACTCCTATTTCCAAAGCAGGGTTAGTATCTAAGAGTTTGAAAAAGGGAAGCAACTGAGATCTCTCAACACTTTTAAGCCCGAAGTATGTCCTTTGCTATGAACCAGACTGAGGAAGGAATTTCTGGTATCTTATACAACGCATATCAGAACACATATCGGATCTTTTCTTGGGCTAAGCAGTGGAAAGAATGAAAAAACATGAGTATTTGCCTTTTAAAATCAGAGCATTGGAGTGAATGACTGGAATTTGAAATCTGACTTTCTGAACCTTTTCCTTTTCTTTTTTTCCCTCCCTCTCCCTCAGTCTTGCAGAGCAACTAACAGAAGAAGCCCTATGTGATGTGGCAGCAGAGCTGCAGGATGTTTGTGAGGATTATGCAGAAGCTGTGTTCACGTCAGAGTTTTTGCAGCCAGCGCAGTAAATGCTTTCAAATCTGCCCCATTATCAAATGCAACGTCAGCATTAGTCTAACAGTCTTATCAGATGATCTCATTTTTCATGTTTGTTTTTTTTTTTTTTAAGTCTGTGAAATTCTGTTAACTATTAATTAAGTCCATCAAGGATTCATCTCAGGTTTTTTATAAAACCATTATCATAATGTTTTCCTTTTCAGACTTTATTGTACTGCATTTATCAGGACTTTTGGTTTTTTTCAGCCAGTGTTTCAATAGAATGAAGTAAACTGTTACAGGTGAAGTTTATATATTTTGATAGGAATGCCGATCCATTTGTATATTTGTATGTCATTCATTTTTACGTGTGATCTTCTTATTAGAGTAAAATACTGGGAGGAGGACTGGGTTCAAGCAGTGTCATGGGCTTAGCTGTACTGTGTCTCAATTTTCTGCTTTAAAACAGAGAGAATGTGACTTACCTACCTCATAAGGGACCTATGGGTTTTAGTTTATTCTTCCCTGTAAAATGCATTGAATATATCTGATAATTGTGTCAGAAGAATGAAGCATTATTGTATTTCTAAAGCCGAGATGGAACTGTCCAGAGTAAAAGCTGTTTGGTTTGCTCTTTAGGGCTTTCAGTATCATGTAAGATGTTGTCTGACCACCATGCTTAGCATATGTACTAGGATTAGTTCTCTTGGGGATGTGGCTGTCCAAAGGAGGGATTCTAGTGGCACAGCATTAAGTAGATGTAAACACTTAGCATTGGCTGTACTCACAGGCCAACAGCCTGCTTGGACTCTTGCAACCAACTTCTGAATGTAATACCTCTTCCGTTGGTTTCTGAATATCACTAGTACATTATCCACAGACAAATGAGACCTTTCAACAGAAGCACACGATGGAGATTTTTTTTCTTAAACTAGTCTAAAATTATAATTTTATAAGCATTTAGTGATCCAACCCCACATTCCTTACTCTTAAGAATCCCATTGAAATCAAGAACAACAAAATAAATGAACAATTGGCATTTCTGCAATATTGAATTGACTTGTTCATTTCAAGTAATCAATGTACTAGTTTGGGTTATGTCTGGAGCGAGCAATGAGTAATAATTATTTATGGTAATATTCTAAGGAAATGTGAATTCAACCCTTGAGGTAACCGAAAAAACAATATGACGGTCTGTTTCCTTTGACAAATGTCTTTTCTCCAATAGTGTTCAACCTATAACAGAATAATTTTTAACCTTCTAAGATTATTTTTATTTCCTCTAATTAGAACATACATTTAAAAAATATTTTTGTTTTTATTGAAGCCTGGTTTACTGTTTTGTTTATCTTGAAACTTACACCAAATGTAATGATGTAAATGTTACCACTGATGCGTGACTTTGCTGATGCATGATTTCTGTAATTTAAAGCACTATCTTTTTTATTTCTAAGATTCTAGGTATAAGCCTGTTTTGAAGTCCAAAAGATTAAACCCATTGTGTCTCTATGTATGTGTATAATGCTTGTGAACGTATTTTCAAGATATTTTATTTTTTAATAAACAACACTTGTTTCTTAGGACTGAACATAGTTTTAATTTAAGATAACTTCCATCTGAACCCATTTGGAATAGTCAGCACCCAACATGCAAGGGAGTACCTGGCAACATTACAAGAGTCAGACTACCATATGCCTCGAAGTAACGTGGTCATCTCTCAAGGTAAACATACTTTCTCTCTTAAATCCCATGGTGCCATAAGTGGTGTCCTCTGACTGAGGATGCCAAAGTGAACTTTTATTCTGGATGAGAATTTTGTGGCATTTGGGTGCCGCCTTGGAGCAGAAAAGTGTGGAGAGTGAAGGCTATAGGTAGGATCCCTGACTTCACGCTCTCCAGTCCTTCCTAATGAACTTCACTAAAGGATTTTGTAATGCATTATTTACACATGCAAGCTGGACAATTATGAAGTTTCTACCCTTGTCGTGGTTTAACCCCAGCCAGCAACTAAGCACCACACAGCCACTCACCCACTCCCCCCCAGTGAGATGGGGTAGAGAATCGGAAGAGTAAAAGTGAGAAAACTCGTGGGTTGAGATAAAGACAGTTTAACAGGTAAAGCAAACCGCGCACACAAGCAAAGCAAACCAAGGAATTCATTCACCCCTTCCCATGGGCAGGCGGGTGTTCCGCCATCCCCAGGACAGCAGGGCTCCATCACGCCTAACGGTGACTTGGGAAGACAAACGCCATCACTCCGAACATCCCCCCTTCCTTCTTCTTCCCCCAGCTCTATATGCTGAGCATGACGCTATATGGTGTGGGAATCCCTTTGGTCATTGGGGTCAGCTGTCCTGGCTGTGTCCCCTCCCARCTCCTTGTGCGCCCCCAGCCTCCTCGCTGGTGGGGTGGGGTGAGGAGCAGAAGAGGCCTTGACTCTGTGTGAGCACTGCTCAGCAATGACGAAAACATCCCGGTGTTACCAACACTGTTTTCAGCACAAATCCCAAACATAGCCCCGTACTAGCTACTATGGAGAAAATTAACTCTATCCCAGTCAAAACCAGCACAACCCTGAAAAATTTCATAATTGTAGGGCTTCATCTTAAAGTGAATCTGCATGTCATTGTTCCTAAGGGACAAATCGGCATCAAGCTGGATAACCATACATGTGCATAATTCTTGTCACAGTATGTTGATAGAGACTATATATGGGGCTGAAATGTGCAACTGTAATACCACTGCAATTGTTAACTATGCATGTAACGAGCCATGTTAACTGGCCGTGCACTTATTTAAAGCACTGTCATGCATCTGAGTCCATACTTCTTTAAAGCTAAGTCATGGGGGAGTACCAGAGGCAGTTTCAGATTTAAAAAGTATTTTAATGGTATAGATAATGGAGAATACATTTTCTTGGAGACTGCTGTTTCTTACTGCTGAAAGTCTTTAGGAACAGGTTAGATATCCAAAACATGCTATTCTGCCTGGTGTTGCAGAGGATCCACTTCCATAGATCTGGACTAGATTTCATTGTAAAATCTTTGCAGACCTTTTTTTTTTTCTTGATTCTTTATGTGCCAGTTTCTTCAATGTCAGAGCTGTGAGAGGGATGAAGCAAAAACAGAATGAAGGAATTCAGTGGTTCTATAGACGTGTGGACGATTCCAACAAATAGCAATTGCTGCAGTCATATATGGCTGAAGTAGAATTAAAGTTTACAGAGTGGTTCAGGGTGATTTAGGTGATGGCTGGTAGAAGCATATCAGAGCAGTTTGGTGCAAGGGCAGTGCCATATCCTGGGTGCACCAACAGGCATTAACTGCCCTGACTAGCCTGCCTGGGACCTCTGCCCATGGCCAAGAGCCCCCCAGGCAAGTCCCCAGTCCTTGCCGAAGCTGTGCCACAGGTACAGCCATGTCCCCCCCTGCTAATCCAGCCTCACTTGATCTTGGCTGTGGTCTGGTGATGCCTGGGCTGTCAGTGGGACCTATGACTGTCGCCATCCTGCCTCGCTCAGGTGCTGTGGGACTGTGTCCTGCTGGTGCGGGCACTTCCCAGCCTGTGCCGGGGGTACCCTCGGCTCCTGGCTTGTCCTCCCTCCTGGGGCAGCCGTGTTCCTCCTTCCTGATAGATAACCAGGTGTGTAGGGAGCAATGAAGCAAGGGGGTGAGGGGTGACTCTGGAAATCTTCTGTGAGGACCCTGAAGACAGGACTGCACGTTTGCATTCCACAAGCAGCTCCTGCAACTCCTGAAAACATGCAATCTACTCCGTAAATATTTAACCATAGAAATTAAATTGGTGTGCTTCTGGGAGTGAGGTAGTTAGGACAACAGTGTTTACCAGTGCTTTGACGAGCTACTTTTTTCTACTAATGCTGGACCTAATTCAACTTCCATTAACGTCAATGTAAGAGCGTAATTGAACTCCTTTCTTCTCTTTGGCTTGCTTTGTCTCTGGGTTACTCCTGGAGGCTAACTTCCTGCACATCCTGCTTCCTATGGACTACTTTCCTTCCACCAGGAAAAAGAGGTAGGKTTTTTTTGGTTTGGGGTTTTTTTTGGGAACTGATTCACCAGCAATAGGAAAAGGGGCTCTGTTCATGATGTACATGTCAGTCAATCATCAGCCAAATAGAAGATCTGCTTCAGTATATCTGCTCAAGGTATGTCCTGGAGGAACATAATAGTTTTCAAGTACATTTTTCCTCAGAAGACCCCACACTTTCTCTTGCAGCATGCTTGAAGTACTAGATTGCACTTATGTTTTAGGATGGTAGTCTGGTCTGAGAGAAAAGAAGCAGGTTGAAGGACAGTGGTCCCAACTGGTCATTTATCATCTGTTTCCTTGTGCTTCACCTGTGTGTTTGTGTCTGCCTATTGTCTCTTGCATAACAGAGGTTGCAATGTGTTGGTAAAAGGGCTGCCTCAGTTCACACAGCTCCTAGCACATGGAGGGAAGCGCCTGACCACTGGAGCTCCTAAGCACTACTACAGTATTAATGTGGAGCAGAAATCTGGCTGGCAGAACCTGCCTTCTGAAATATTTCACTGAGARCAACTGAAATAAATGCAAAATAGGATTTCGTTTTAAATTGCAGGTATTATCCTGCATAGAAGGAAATGTAACCCCATGTTCAAAGTTCAATCCTTACTTCCACTCATTTAGTGGAGACAATGTCTTTCCTTACTGGTTGTTTTCTTTATTCTTTCTGCTGTAGGAAGATTTCTCTTTTTACGGAATAAAGTCAATCACTGCTGCTGAGCAGTATTTCTCAAGGACTGATTTTTAATATATTTACTTCTTGGTTTCAAATGTTCTTTTAAGCAGCCCCCTGATTTGCCAAGATGCTTTCGATGCACATAACTTTTAAGGCGATTATATAGGCATGGGTGTAAAAATTGCTGAATTCAGAGCTAATTCATGAGCTACATGAGTTTTCCTTCAATCAAATTCCTACTGTACCACATATATGCGTGTAAATCTAGCTATAGATTCCAGCTTTAAAAAAACACAGAATATGGTCCCACAGCATCAAGCTTGTAGTCCGTGCTTTCCTTTTGCCCCATTTTCCCTCAGCAGATTTGTATTTTCTAGCTGTGCCAGAGGCACACACGCAAAAGACAGGGTCACCCTGACAAACTGGGCTACATGCCGCGGGCGATACCTGAGAGGGTGCTGCTGCTGTGGCTACAGGCCCAAGGCGCCGAGATGAAGCAACCTCGTAGTGGCCAGGAGAAGGCAAGAGCCAGCGGTTCTGTGCAGGAGCAAAGGAGCCAGGTGGGTTAGACAGGCCACAGCTGCAGTGACTCTGGTGTTACTGGTCTTAGCCTGTATGAGAAGGTAACCAGGGTGAAAATGCTGCAGCTTGGGACCATGTAGGTCCATGTGCTCACTGTTTCCACCGCGCTCTGTAGAAGGCATTGCTGGAATACCTTCTGTGTTTTCCTCTGGGGCTGGGAAAGCTGCCTGAGTGCCAGCTGGAGGAGTGAGACTGTCCCTGCTCTGAGCTCAGGTTTCTGCAGCAGGCCAGCTCTCTGGAGGTCAATGTAGGTAGACTTCCTATGGGGAATACATGGTSCACCAGACCGTTAGATTAGTGTGAGAACTGGAGGAGGAAGGGATGGGGATAAAGAGAGAGAATGAATTATGTCCCAGTAGCTCTCAGTGATGCTCAGTTAGCTGTTTAATATGGGGAGGAATGTTTTCTCAGGACTTAGATAATACAGATTTTTTTTTTTAATGGTACTTTGTATATACTGAGAATTGTAACCTTTCCTTATGCATTAAGCATTTGTCCTCCACCCTCTGTTTGGTACCTGAAAGGTCTATGGAGCCAGAACCTGGCTCACTGTGGTGATTTTTGAAGCTGCTTGCTAGTCCTTTGGACTCCCACTAAAATCATTAGGGTTGAATGTCACTGGTGTTTTGATCTAGTTCCCTTAAGGATCTGTTTCAGTGTTGTTTCTCGTAACCCTGTTACATAAACCTTAAGCCAGCCTGCATGGTTGGGAGTGGATGCAGCCCTGATCCAAAAGGGCTGGGTCAATGTATAACAGCCCCCTGTTATTGAGGAATAAACCTGCAGGACTGAAAGCTGAAGGATGCTCTAGCCTGCCAAGCCCTTTGGTTTATCTCAGCCAGGTCATTGTGTAATGTAAATTGGGCTTATTACTTGTGGAAGATTTAGACACGAGCTGAGAGAGGGAGGAAGTGTGGGTGTCCTAAAAACAAGGTTTTCAGCAGAAAGACTTACTCTGGTCTGTGTTAACTGATTAGAATTCCTTTGTTGTTGCCTCTTTTAAGAAAGGTTTTGGCTTTCTGTTTGTGCATGTGTCAGAGGTTAGGAAACAATAAGATGCAATAGGCTTGGAGGAAAGGCTATAACTTAGATCATTTTATGAGTGAAATGGCTGTCAATAGATTCCCCATTCTACCAGTCAACAGCCCTTCATTATCGCTGTAGTTATAAAAGTCCTTCAGCAGGGGCCTGTGTGGGATTACTAACTGTACAGAGTCTCTCTACGGGCTGTGTTTGAACTGGGACTCAAACGACAGCAATAGAGCACTGTTATTTTGTGGCGGGTGTTTTAAGGTGCTGTATCTGGAGGAAAGATGTCTGCCCTGTCCCCTGCGCTCTGTGCTGCAGCGGCGGCAGCTTTGGGCTTAGCAGGTCTCTGGGCTAACATAGCAAAAGGCTGGTCTTCTGGCCCAGCTGAAGACTGCTGTGAGACCATCAGCAACTTGGCGCTGCCAGTCTGGCACCAACTACTCTTTGTACAGTAAAGCCTGTGAGGGTACCTAGAATGGACTGCTGTCTTGTGCTCTGCTCAGCTCACTCTCAGGGCACATGTTGTCTTGGCTGTTTATACGTGACGTACCATGTAGTGTTTCTCTGTGTGGGCAGATTATTTTCATAGACAAAGTGCAATGAAAAAGGGAGGGGGTTGGAAATTGTAGTGAGCTTGACAAGGAAAACCAGTGTCTCATTAGTCTGTCCTGCCTGCTGACAGCTGAAAGGAAAACTAGTTGTTTCTGGTAACATGTCCTAACTCTGTTAGGCTGATTTCTTTTTCATATTGTTGTTCATTAGACCTTGACTTATACTGATAGAAAAGATTTACCTTAAGCTATTCAAGATGCCTTTGAAGTTTACTCCCTCACTGAAATGCAAGCAGTGCTAATCAGTTATCACTTAGTTACAGCAGTCTAAATTCTTACTCCGTAATGCATTTGTCTCTGAGCAAGTGATAGTCAGTGAAGTTATCTTGATCAAACCAAATGCAGAGCAAGAGAACAATCAGTGTTGATGAAGTCATAGGCAGAAAATGGTGATTTTTTTGAAATTAAATTGCAGTTCTTTTTCTGTTACCGCCCCCTTTGTCTTAGGAAAGTTTTGCTCAGCCTTCTAACGAGCAGAACAAAAGATTGAGACATCTTACTTGCATCTGCCTGATAGAAATTAAGCAATCCCAAATTTCTGCAGGCTTTAACCCCTCTTAGGAATCTGAATCTCATTTATTTATTGCATTGATTTAATTTTTTGTGTTTGGCTATTCCTTTCCTTCTGTGAGTCAAACATAGAATAGCAATGTTATGAAGGTTCATGTCTGGGGAGTTGGTCTTTAGTTGTTCCAGTGAATTCTTGGTAGAGACAAGCGCCTGCAATTTCAGTTGGAGTTTGGCGCTCAGCAATTGTCAGGCATTTGGCCTTCAGTTTGGGGCAATCTGCAAAGAACCTGGTCTTCATACTGTAAATTCTGCGGGCTACACCAGTGCAGGCAGCTGAATGAATGCTGGTTCACTGTCGAGGTGTTTTCACTGGAACTTCCATTCGTCTCTGAAGTTTGTAAATGTGGCTGAAATTCAAATGAAAAGTTACGCTCTCTGTAATTGTCTGTTGTCTTTGAATTGGGAAAAGAAGCTTGTTCTGAATATGAAACTAAGTAGTGCCAATTAAACCAAAGGCTGCTGCTGCTGCCTTCCCCCCCACCCTCAACCCCCATCCCTCTGGCTTTCCTCTCCTGCTTTTGCAACCAGTCTGAGTATATAGGTTGAGGAAAAAACAGCCAAACAGAACTGGGTGAGCAGGAATGAGACAGAGAACAAGTGAACTTCTTTAAAAGGGAAGAAAGAAAAGAGTGGTTGCTTCTGTTGTCAAGACTTCCAGTGTGGATTTCTAACCACCTCAGGACCACATGCTTAATAATGATTATATCAGCAGGAGGTGGCACCATCAGTGTCAGTTATTAATAAACCTCTTAAAATGCACATGCTGACTCTTTCTCTTCTTCTTTCTTCTTCCTTCTTCCTCTTCCTTTTTTTAACTCACTGTAGCAATTTCTGTCCCTTTTTGAGCTGGCGCAGAACAAAAAGTCCACAGGATTAATGAAACATAAATAGCATTGTTCAAATGGACCCAAACTGAGATGCTCAAGGGAGATCAAGCTGGGCTATTCCGCACAGATAGCTCCTTAAGTTGGCTCTTCCAGTGTCCTGAAATCCCTCCAAAATAGAACGAACTGTGTAAGACGAAGGCTGCCCAGAGAATAATACAGCCCATCAAAGAAAAGTCAGCAACTAGCACATTTGTTCCCTTTCTGAAACATCATCCTTTGCTTCTCCAACAGCCCTCGTTAGCCGTGGGTTTTGGGGTGGGGGGTGGGAGTGTGCTGGCTCTAAAATATATGCTCTCGAGGTCCAGGGGCTTTGCTTTTCTGTTTTGTGACAAAGCTGTTGATGGCACATTTTGTCTCTGAATCTAAGCCCCAATAACCTCTCTTCTAATCCAGATTTCAATCCATTCCCAGAACCTGAAGAACAGGTTTGGAAACATTTGCAGGCTTGGACTTTACCTGCAGGCACAGCCAGAACTCCCCAGTGCTGAGGTGAAAGTCGGTGACATGTTGCGCCTTGTGGGTCTTCTAAGAAGGGGTCCAGCACCATTACCAGTCTAAGACCAGCAGAGGCCTGCCACCCAGTCCCAGACAGGGCAGGGCTCTGGATCAGTGAGTGTCAATGCTGTGGGAAAGATGCAATGGATTTATTTTGCCTTGTGTATATTTAGTCCTGTGGGCAATGTGACTCTGACCCTTTAGGCAGTGAGTTATGCAGAAGCAGAACAAGTGGAAGAGGCAAATCTCTCTCCACTATAACCTTGCTGCCAGGTTGAATCTTCCCCAAAACATCTGAAAACCATGAATGTCTGCTAAATGCACCTGGCTTGTGCCAAAAGGTAGGGTGAATTGGGTTGTGGCAAGGAAGCAGGGGAAAAAAATATCTGCAGTCCACTGATGTTCTTTGAAAACTCACCGGGTACTGTGGCTCCAGGATGAAGACTCAGTGTCAAAAATTTAGCAAAATCCCCTTTGTCAGAGAAAGGGAAATGCTGACTGTAACCTGGAGTAGCTGAGCTTTGAAGGGTCATGAAGGAGTTTGAAAATGTCAGCCTTGGAAGCATAGTTTCTGCATTACACAGATGGTTCCATAGCCTTCTCTTACATGGTACTGATAAAGAAGAGGGACATGGGTGCCACTGAGAAAAAATGTTCTGTAAGTAAGTTATTAGTCTGAGGCGGGGGGTTTAGAGTGACATTTAACATCAGCATGAAGACTTCCCTACCGAGAGGTTATTAATAGCAGTGGGAAGGGGTGGAGGGGGGAGCGGCTGTGCGTGGGAATTTCACCCTCTTGAATGCACTGGCCTCTTCAGTGTCTCCACTCGTGGATAACTAACTTGCTCTTCTGCGTTACACGGATGGCCTTCCCTGGCTTATATGGAGGCCTGATTTTGGAACTGAGCAATCCAGCTGCATTTGTGGTCCTAGGCAGCATGTCTTAGCAAAGCTGAGCCAGGGGAAGATTTATCTGTTGAACAGAAATTACGTGAGCTGAACAGACCTCCACATACATGCGAGGGAGGAAAGCTTGCTGAAGTCTGTCAGATGCCCACAGAGCACTTTCAAGTCTCCAGAGCACCAGGTAGCATTGTCTTTCCAATGTACTGTGCAGTGTTTTTTGATTTGGATAATGTTTTTGCTTTTCCATTTTGGCAGATGTTTAGGAAAGTGGATAGGTTGGTATGCCCAAGGTGTGTACCTTCTTGCTTTATTTGGAAACACTCTAACAATGGAAAATGTTTTTTTTAATCTTCTTAATAGCACTGTGGTAGCTTTTGCYGAGATAGTAACCTAACTGGATCTGATCCATCTTAGCAGGACTGAAAGGTGCATATCACTTCTTCAATCCACACCTTCTTACKACGTTGAAGAAGCTAAATCATATCACTGCTGGTACCTAGTAGAGCTATTACTAGTGGTATCTCCAGAGGAAGTTGAGTCATTGTGCTTTCACTGCATCTCAGCTGCGTTATTGCATTAATTTGTTTAAATAGATCCTTGAGACAATCTACTTCACAAATTAGAGCACCCTTAGCCAGAGTTCTGCCACTACAGTGTCAGCTTTGTCCAATCCTCCCCAGTCTGTGACTTCTATGGAAGTTTCTAATTAATGCTGAGATTTTTCCCTCTCCTTTGCACAGCATTCTGTGACTTTGCCTACAGGTAGAGACTTTTTTTTTACTCCTCTTACTAGAGACAAAGTGGGTATTGAAATAGCCAATGCCTAGTATGCGGTCTCACTCTGTGTGTATCAGCAGGACATGATAACTGTCTATTGGCGGGAAGCTGTGGGTACCTTAGGAGGCTGTTTCCTCAAAATGTAAAGTGAAGATCAGATACCTTCTAAAGAAGGAAGAAGCTAGCAGTTTGGGAGTTATAGTACATGAGTCTTGCTTGCTTCAAGAGAACCCATTACTGGAAATAGTACTACATCTAGAATTGTATTACAGATCAGGAAATGCATCACCTGCCTCTCTTTACAGACAGGAGGAAATGGGGCTCAGGGAAATGAAGTGATGTACATGGAGTCACCCAGCATATGCACAGCAGGCTGCGGAGTCAGTCTCTTGACTCAGCCTGGGCCTTTGTGGGTTGATGGATAGAAAAATATGGGTTGGGGGGCCTTCCCCCCACCCACCCTACATCGTTTTACCAAATTATTAACTGAATTTTTTAGCTGAATTTGGAGGAGGAGCCAGCCCTGAGTGAACTGAGAATATTTGCACCTTCTGAATATGCAGCAAATAAAAAAAAAAATCTGAATTTCTTTACCCATGAATGTTTTTGTGAGTTGGTTCTGAATAACTTGTGTACCAGCAGAAACCAAGGTGCAAGTCCTGGGGGAAAAATGCTTTTTTAGGAGCTATTTGTGCATTTTCAGTTCATCTATGATGGGATTTTCCAAACTGTTAACTCTCTAAACATGGCATAAAGAAATGTGTATGCTATTGTCAAGCTGTAATGGCTCTTTATAGCTGACAGTCTTACTTGGTTGTTGATTGCAATATACCTATAGTAGTGGAGAACAAGTATCTGCCTTGCTTCCTGCAGACGATTTGCAGCTTCAGATAAGCTGTTTGATACCACAGTTATATGACTTAGTATCTGACAGTGACAATTTAATGCCAGCCTAGCTGTGCTACTCTGAGTTTCTCAGCTGTGACAGTCAGGGTAGGTCTAACTTCAGCCAAAGTGACATGGGTGGCACGGCAGGACAATGTGAAAGCCTCCATCCTGCTGAATAGGGTAGCTACAACTTCAGCTACTCTTCTTCCCCCAATTTCTTGGGCTCCTCTGCCTTACCTCGCTTGTAGTATGACTGGAGTGTGAGCATGGTTCATGCAGGTTTGTCTGTCATGCAGACAAAAGACGTCATAGCCATCCACAAGCCTGGTGGGTGCCGTAAGCTGTGGACCTGTGGCAGAGTTCAGCGACTTCGCAGTTTCGCTCCCAGAAGCAGGATGAGCACCTTCCCTAGCTGAGATTGTTCTGTGCCTGAGAAAGCCAGTGGAAATTGAGGTTGGGTATGGCTGTGCAAAGAGCTGCTGCACTGCAGAACAAGAACGCTCCATAAATACTTCTAAAAATCCTGGTATCACAGTCTCTCCCTCTCCCCTCGGCATTTTAGTTAGGAAACAGTTGACTAAAAATAGCCTACTGTCTAAAGCAACCAGAGAGCTGTGCTGTCTGATTACTCGTTTAGCATTTAATTTTTGTTCTGAATGTATTCAGGTTTTTTTTTTCAAATACCCAGTCCCTCATTTAGTAAAAAAAGATGAATTTAGGATCAAGCTGATATTCATCAACAAATCTTCTTGCATTTATCATAGTCCTTCTTCCTGCTGATCTTTCCTAATGTTCTGCTCTGCTATGGACCAGCAATCAGGCTTTGGGAAGAAGGCTTCCTAGCAACGCATTAAGCCACTATAACAATGTTTTAGAAAAAACAGGCTGCCTCTATGAAAAATAACATTGGGAAACTGATAGACTTTTCCACATGGAACAAACAGATGCTCTGTCCTTATCCACTGAAATGGAGAGACCCYGCAATTTTATCACTGTCTTCCTCTTATTTTAATGGAAAAATCAGAAAGGGCTCAATAAAGCAGAGCAAATATCAGTAATATTGGAGATTGGAGAGAGTGGGTTAGATTGGAGAGGCAAAAGAGAACAAAATCTGAGCTAGTCCATATTGAAAGAATGAGATATCTAACCAGAAAGATTATAGTATGAGCAAACCAGTATGTAGGCATGGCAGGTTTTAGCTTTTGTTTTCAGTTGGTAGATGCTGATTAATTTAGGCTTTTTCTGTGTGTCTGCAGCAATCTAGATAAAAATTATACTTTTAGGTTTGCTTGCTGCTTCCTCCTTTCGCTCTCAATGTGGTGTTTTGTCACTGTCCTGTCCTGTCCTGACTTTTGAGAGTGAAAAGCTCGACAAACGTGACCTGTATTCTAACATTTTCAAAATTAAGACATTGCCCTCCTTTTCCAGCTTCCTCCCTTCCCCATGTCAAAACTTGACTAAAAAAGCTCCCAAAATTGCCCTAAAGTAACCACATAAAAATCTACAGCTGCTACAATTTCATACTATTCCTTGAAGTTTCGATTCATGAATTTCTGAACACTTGGGGTTTTTTTATTCTGTGGAACTGGTCTTCTGAAAATCGCTAAGATCACTGTCCTTGATGTGCTGTTTACAGTGGACAGGGAGGATTGCTTCTTCTAAGTAACTTTTTCTGCAGCACTGCCAGGTATGAAAAGTCATGACTATATGGGCATATTTGAATGTGGGAGCTTTCCTGTAGGGTCTGGAGCACATATTCCATGTGCTCTCATTGGTACCTAAGGAGTTTTTGTGAGCTGTATTTCTGTCTCCCATCTGGAACTGGAAGCTGTCTGCCTTGTGCTCAGCAAATCTCTCCCTTTTATTAAAGAATTGTAAACAGTGCAGAGAAAACAGGCAATTTTGATTAAAGTAGTGATTCTGCAGTGTGGTAACAAATACTAGATATAAATTAATTACTTATGAAATCCTGCTTAAATTCTGTGATTTTAAGTCTTACCAACTTTCTTCCCATCTGTTTTTATACCTTGTGCCTTCCTCCTCATGTAGCTACCAATACTGGAGAGCACTGGAGTACCAAGTACCATTTTTCTTTGCCTGCTTTTAAGAAGGCCTCAGCCCTGACATTACTGATCAGTACAAGTCTGCTCCTGCTGTGATAGACTTTTAATTGGATAGGCTCTGGCTACTGAGAAGACTTGAGGCAGGAGGAAAGAGCATCTTTCAGTTCAGAGCCAATGAAGAAGTAACAGATGTGGGGGATGACTGGTTCAGGACTGAGCCTCCCTCAGCTCTTGCTTCTGCTGCCATTGACAGCTGGCTTGGCCATTAGTTAGATCCTGCTTCTTTGCAGAGCAAGATCGCTGATATTGTCAGGAAAATTTTCATTGCCAGGCCCTGTCATGGGTCTGGCTGCCTTGTGTCTGTTGTGGACTTTTTACAGCCACGCATCCAGTTTCAGCTGCGAAGCTGCGTAATCCTGGTGTCAGTCAGTGCAACCTCAGCAATAAGGGCTGTCTGAGGCCTTTCTGATATCTGGGATTAATTAGAGCTAGCAGCAACCTGGCGACATCACAGCCGCCTCACCAAGCCATGTACCTTCTTGCTAGACAATTCCCTGTACCTGGGAGTACCATAAAGTCTTTGTTAGGACCAGTTGCCCATCCATTGCTGTCTTCTGTTATGCCTCTGTGGATTATGATTTTGTTCCCTTTGCTTTTTGGCAGAATGCTGCTCTCCTCTAAAGTGCTGGGCTCTGACATATCCTGTCTCTCTTTTATTTTGGCTGTGGGTGACATATAAACAGTGCGGAGAGGCCTTTCAAACTATTTGAAGTTATGTTGCCAAGAGTTGCCATCTCAAGGCTTGTTCCTGGATCCTGGACAGCTTCTTTGGCTGTTTCACTGGCATGAGCAGCCACAAAACAGGTGTGTCTGCTGCCAGAGAATTTCTCAGTCCTTCCAAGTAAAACAGCGTAGTGCAACCCATTTCTAGTGGGTGGCTGACGTGCAACACTTGGCTGTGAGCTGCTCTACCGCCTAGTGTTTCCTCTGACTCAATGTGGTGTCTGCTCCTTAGGGCTGCCTCTCAAATTCTACGGTGACTTCAAGGAGGATATAGGAACTGAGCTTAAAGCGTTCTCCTGACCTTCATTGCACCCTCCTCATCAGCTGCTTTCCTTGAGTCCCACACTGCTGTATCACTGAAGCCCCATAACTGCTGATGGAACTGCACTCAGCATCACCCCTACTTGAAATAAGCAATTATCTTCTGACTTTGGACAAACAATGTTGGCTCTAGAGGACAGTTCTCCTATTTCTCTCACTTCCTCAGCAGTCTCCTGGTTTGGCTCCAAAGGCTGCTTAAACCAGATTGAACCTAGTGTCAGCAGGCACAACTCCATAGAATCCAGGCTTGAATTCAGTCCTGGAGGTATTAACTAACCAATCAACCTTCAGCTTTGCTGCCTAGGACCTTAAGTGTACAGCTAGAGCAACTTTCCCTGCCCAGTTTGCGCAGGTTTGGATCATTGCTCTTACATGTTATTCAGGGTCTACTTTCTCTGAGCAAAGGAATGCAGGAAGAGAGCTGAGCTGGCAGGAAAAAGCAGTGTTTATCAAACTGATACGGTAGTAGTGTCTCCTGACCCAAGTTCCAGCCTTTGCCTACTACCATATTATGTAAATATAGTAGCTTGGGATATGTCTTGTAGTATGCCGTCACTGCAAGGTGTAAATTTGTTCTTTGTGATGTAAGTTGAAATGAGTTGTTTAATGAAGAACCTTAGAGCATGGTGGGCAGAGCTGTGGGAATGTACACCTAGATTCCACTTCTGCCTCTAGTCTTTGTACTTTGCTTTCCCTGTCAGCAAAAGAGGGTAGAGGACAAGAAGGAGAGAGGAATTTATTATTTATCGGATCTAAGTACAGTRTTGTTCATGTTCTCCATACAGTTCAAATTCTCAAGGCATTTCAGAAGAAAAGTTATTCTTCCAGTAAAATTAGCCAAACCTTTTTGGAGCATAGAACGTGGTGGTTTTGAAAACAGTTTGCAGAGCTTGAATCTCATCTAGATGTTAATGCATCCTGTGTTTTCTGCCTAAGGAAGAGACTGAATTGATTTAGTTCAGTATTTGTATTTACCCAGAATATAATATTATGTAGAAATCTTATTGATAAAACAATTTTGGTTACATTGTACAGACATTTTATGTAAATGGCTGCATTGTTTTATGTCTGCATGAACTGCTTCACATCTCTAAACGGAAGAGCTATTCTAGGCAGGTTCTTTCCATTTCTCTCCTCATGAATATTTGGGGAGCATGGAGAAGAAACCACTTTCATTTTAATCTTGGTCTGGCTATTAAATTGAGTGCAGTTAATGAAGGACAGAGATATTAAGACAGGTAAATGTCTCATGGGAGTCTCCCTGGTTGTTTCCCACTTGGAAACAAAGTTCTTCCAAGCCCTAGAAAAACTTCTCCTTTAAAGTTCTGTTCAGATGATGATAAGAATCTGTTTTCGTGTGTCTTCTACATGGTAGCTGACACGGAGACTGTTAGCCTGACACTTTTCAAAAGTTACTGTCGTTCACTTCAGTTACCTTTATGAAACTGCTTAACAGCAGTTAGGATTGGGTGAATTCAGCCTGGGAACAGCTTCTTGTTGCTCATGCTTTTGTATGCCCAGGCTGAATGCAAATATTGGAAGGATGAAGACTTTTCAAAAGGCTACAGTGCAAGTAGATCAGTGTCTGGTCTGTAATGATTATTTTCTTGGATGTGCATCACTGACAGACTCTTCCTAGCATGTGCCTTTAATATGGGTAGGTTTCTTGAAATAACGCTGATGTGAGGCGTAAGTCTTGTGCTGGCCGTCTGCATAGGTGAAAGCATCAGCTTTGGAAATAAGATATTAAATTATGCCTTTGTCTATGCCAACCTCGTAGATTTCAGAGATATTGCACTAGCATAACAGAAAGCAAAGCTTAATGCACATTTGCTGTTGGTGAATAGCAGGGAGAAGACAATTGCTGTTTGTCCATCACTTCCTTGCATGCTGTTGTCATGATAGCCTTTATAATAAACTGCAAATGGGTTTGTCATACATTTGATAGCTGTCGGTAATCATGCATTTTCAACTGCCTGTTAAAACTATGATTCAGTCCCCTGGTCTGTCTTTGGTCTGTTTCCTACTCCAACTGGTACTGAGTTAACATCCAATTAAAAGAGGTGGGTTTAGCCCATTGATTACTGACCTGCTCCTTTCCAGAAGTGATGGTGGCAGGTCACATCTGTACAAGACAGAAGTTTGGAAAGTACTGCAACTTTCACTGTAGGAAGCAGCACAGGGTAGGGAACTCACTACTCTTGTCCAAACATATCTCTGCCTTTCAGACTTTTTCCCCTGAGCCAGTACTGCCACAAGATCCGTGAATATATCCACAGCCTTTCTCTAGGATTGCTTTTTTGGTGACACCATCTTTAGGAAAGCAATCATGTAGTCAAATTTTTTAAACAGGACTTCAAGTGAAACAGCAGAGGCAATGTGGCTTAAGGCCAAACTTTCCAGCATGTAGCACTGTCACCCATAGATGGGGAGGGTGAAATATATTTACTTTACTTGCAGCTGGCTGTGGGGGTGAGAATTGCTGCGAGTTGTGGCTATTCCACTTAAGCCTCAAACAAAACCACTTAACTCACTCTGTTCTCAATGGTATTTGCTGTGGCTCTGTGAATGAACTGCTTAGCAACACCCAGAGCAAATAATGTATTTACTTTTATACCTACCAAGTTGGTATTGGCATAAAGCCCGTAAGTTGCTTTAGGACTTGGTTGTATTGTGTTTGCTTGGGTCCTTAATTGTATGCTTCCTTGGGCAAAACTTTTCTTTATTGCACTTTACTTGGTGGTGTTCTGACATGCTGTAAATAAAATAAAAGCCCTCATAGGCTCTCTGCCTGCCTCCTCCCATTGTTCTCACAAGAGGGGCTGCCATTTAAGACGTTTCTTAAGGCGAGTTTCTCCCAGTTCTTGGGAGATCTGGAGAAGCTGGCTACTCTACTTTTTTCCTTGGTGGTGTTAGAGAAATGCCTCTAGTGAGGCTCTTGAAGAGGGAGGAAAGCTCCCTAGCTCCACTCTCTCAGCAGACTATAAGCAAGCTGCCTGCATACCGCTGACTTTAAAGGCACTGTGTTGCAGCGATTCAACCATTGCATTGACACAGGACTTGGCGACAGCCAAGGGATTTTTGCTGTTAAAATCCAGAGCAACCACCTGCCGGAGCGGTTTGCACGGGCAGTGCTGCAGCAGTGATTGAACCCTGTGCCCTCGGGCACCCCAGGCCAGGGCAGCAGGCCAGCCGTAACTCCTTCCCCGAGCTGTCGGGCACGGTGCCGGGCAGAAGTGGGTCGGTTGACCCCATCCCCTTTCCTCCTCCACCCCACGCCCGCGGCTCTGAGGAGCACCATGACGGCAAGTGAGCCCCGACCCCTCCCCGGCGGGCGCGCCGTGGGGGCTACCGGGCAGGGAAAGCCGGCCACAGCCCTGGGGGGGGCCTCTGCTCTGGGCCCCGCCGACCGCAGGAGGGGGCGGTTTCGGCCTGTGCCTCGCCCCGGCGCGGGTCCCTGCCGGCAGCGACGAGGCGAGGCGCGCAAGCCCTGCGGGAGACCCGCCGCTGCGCCCCTCCCCGCACCGCTGGGCTGCTCAGCCCTCGTCAACCGCTTCTTCAGGCCGTTTATGAGCAGCCCCAGCCTCACACTGGCCCAGCCCGGGCCCCAGTCTCCGCGGAGCCGCTCGCTGCGCCTTTAACGACGGCGGCTGCGCCGCAGCGGGCGGGCTGCGCGGCGGGAGCGAGCGGCGCAGCGGCGTCTCTCGGCCGCGTCTTTCAGCGCCGCAGGCGAGTGGGCGGTTCGGGCCGCTCCGCCGGGAGCAGATGGGGTGGCGGAGCGCGGGGTGCCGGCGCGCCGGGAGGGCCCCGCGGGCGAGCACCTGACGCGGCCGGCGGCGGCTTGGCTGCGAGCGGGCAGCCCTGAAATGGCGAAAGCTCCGCGCCCAGGTGAGTGCTGAGCCCGCACGGCGGGATGGGACAGCCCTGAGGGGAGCGCGGGGCCCCGCGCGGCGGGAGGCGAGGCGAGGCGAGGCGAGGCTCCCGCGCGCTCCCCGCCTGCCGGCGGCCTCGCGCGCAGTCCTGGCTCGTGTCCGCCGCCCCGCCGCCGGCCCACCGGAACGGCGAATGCGAACTTCTGTGAGCGAGACGCGGGTGCCTTCGCCCTCCTCGTCTTCTCCGGGCGGGGTCTGCGCTACCTTCGGCGCCCGCGTCGGCCCGTGCCGCTGGTCGCGGGAGTGCCGTGCGGGGCCATCGCGGGTGTCCGCCCCGGTCGCCGCAGTCTGGCTTCCTCCCGCCTCTCCCGCCCGGTGCTGGGGTGGGAAGGGTCTCTCCCAGCTCTGGAGGAGCTCGATGGCTGCCGCCTTGTGGAGTCGGTGCTCGCTGCCGCCTGCTTCTCTGGAAATAATAAAGGTGTGCTTGTTGGGTAGGATTTGCTGAAAGGAAAGGGCAGATGCAGTCTCTCCTGCGCCTTGCAGATTCACATGCTTTAACTCATGCTTCCTCCGGAGTCTGAGCAATTTGGAGGTCGGCTGACTGGGGCTGGGGCCGGAGGGTTTGGGGATACTCGGCAGCAAAGCCCTGATGCCCCATGCCTGGTGGCAGTGGCAGCCCTGCAGCAAGTGGCACGTACTCTCTGTGCATGAATGACCAGTGCCAGCTAGCAGAACAGATGAGAAACCTCTTGCTGTTGCAGAAGTGTTTTTTTTCTAGGTTGCACACAGAGCCCGTTGCTTTTGGAGGTGAAGGCCTAACTGTGCTATGACTGAATGCCTGCTGGTCTGTATGTGAAACTTGCCTGGTGTTTAGTGTGAGTTCTTGGCACAGCTTTACAGCAGCTTTGTAATATTAAAGCTAAACCCAAAGGTTTTGCCCAGCAGTGTTTATTTTTTTTAATATTCCCCCAAAATTGGCATGGATTGGTGGCAGCCCAGAGACATAGCGCTCAGGAACATGAGAGCATCAATAATTTCAGAAGATGCAAATATTGAACTAACTGGTCGTTTTTCATCTTTGGAAGATGAAGAAATAATTAAATGAGGAAAAAGTCTCATTGTTATTTCTTTGGCACTGGTTTGCAGTCCTTTTAACATTGATAGGAAAATAAGGGAGCATTGCGTTCACTTTCAGTGGTACTTGAATAATGTACCGTGCATACATAGCTTGCTTGTTCAAACCCAACTTTGCACAGGAATTTTAAAGGATGGTGCTTTTGTTGGATGTGATCCCACTCACTTCGGTAGACAAAGTATGACTTTTGATGCCAGCTTTACGATGTTGTCACTACTTCTTATTGTAAAGAAAAGCAAGAACTGACCATTCACAAAGGAGCTCTGACAGAACATATCTGGATTAGGATCTGGGAAATGTGCTGCTTTTATAAATTGAGCCTACTGAGTTTATCAATATGAGCTGGAATATGCACAAATATAGAAATGTTGTGGCTGTTTTGCTTATATGTTCCCTGCCGTGCAGCCCCTGCCAGTGCTGTAGCCTTATCACAAATACAAAGACAGACCATCATTCTAGTAGCCATGAAATCTGCTGCTTGATCACTGTTGAATGACACATGTGCTTATAAAGGGCTTTCAGATGTGGTCGACTTGACTCGTTTGAGTAGCCAGATCTCACCTAGTGGACTCCAGATCTTAAGYGCTTGGAATAGTCCCTGCGCAGAAATGTTTGGACATTTGCAGGATTCTAGGTTGCAAAAGCACATAGCAGCAACTGCAGATCACTACCTGACATGTCCCTGTGGGGGTGGTGTGGTATCTGCTCTTCATCTCCTACTTCATTTTTTAACAGGCAGCAGTGACTCAAAAATGCCAGATCCTCCTCAGAAAGCCAAAATCTCTGCACTGTGAAAGTAGTCTTTCAGATGTGATGCAGGCAGTCCACCTACAGTCGTTTCAGGAAAAGGTTAGAGAATATTCGTATCTTCTCTGGTTTTAAGGAGTGAGTTTGGAGGAGGTGATGATACTGCTGAGAGGGAGGGTGAAGTTAATTTCTTCTGTGGGGACGCTGGCATCTGAAGCATCAAGAAGCTGCTCTAAGAGATGTACCACATTTACAGGAAAGCTTGATCTAGGATTTGGAGCCTGAGCAGCCATGTTAAACCTCCTCTCTCTCTTCCTCCATCTCACCAGTAATCCCATAAGGTGCAGGACTGGAAATGTCACTGGTATCTTAAAATAGGCACTTAAAGGCCTGCATGGCTTAGTTTCTTGATTTGTTTCCTGTACTCAATAAGCAAATATATGCCTGTCCTTACCATCTGCTGCAGAACTGCCAGTTGAAGGATGTACAGAGCAGGTAACCAGGGACTTGTCACTGCTGAATTGCTATGAGATGAAAGACACTGAGTGAGGAATGCAAGTGAGGAGTTGGTTATATTGGGTACTTCTGACCACAGTGGTGTCTGGACTGTTCCTTCAGTTAGCTCTTTCACTTGACTGCTTGATGAGGGAACCTGCATTTCATGTGAACTTTCTTCTGCCTTTAACTATGTCTCTGGCTTTGTCAGCTGTGCTCTTTGCTCTCCTTTTGATTTTTATTTAGGGACTGATGGAGCCACAATGAGAATAAAGGGAGCTCCTGACCCTTTCTCCTTCCTAGCCTTTCCTGGTATCTGCTCGATCTTGCTGACTGTCTTCAAGCTGTTTCTCCTCTCCGCTTCCTGTCCCAAGCTGCTTTGTTTTCAAAACTGACCACTTTATTCTTCCCTTAATGCTTCCCTTCACCTCTCCGTTTTTCCTTTGTACCTGTCAACCCTTTTCCCACCTCTTAGAAATCCTGTCTCAGTACACTACCTCTGTCAGCCCAGGACTGCTCTCAGAGGGAGTATTGTAACATCTCTTCTCTGGACTGCAGCTTCTCTGATAAACTTAGTGACTTTGTTCACTCTAAGACCCTGGTTGCTTTATTGCCCTTTCAGGATTACCTTTCTTCTCCTTTTTCTCCCACTTATATGCTCCTGACTTCTTGCCTTTCATCTTGCTACCTCTTAAACCAGTAACTTTCTCCTAGTACTTGTCCTCAAGCTCCCACTTCTGTCCCTTTTAATTCTTCCTCTTCTGTCCTCTTTCTGAAGTGCCAGCAATGCTGCCAAGTCTACAATTCACAAGACTGTAAGCGTACACAGATTTCAGCAGGGCAGGACTCAGCCTGTACTTAGAGTACTGCAGGTTCATGAATGGAAGGTATGGTTTGGTGATCTGGTGGCTTGCTGCCAGCAGTAAGAGAAATCTTGCATATTTCCACCTCTTTCCCGTGCCAGCTCCCAAGCTTCCCCAGCTCTTCTGAAGTCTAGTTCTGGGAACCACATAGGTGGAAAACTCTTCACTATATTAAATTTTTAGAAAGTTTGTTTTCTGCTGGTTTTACAGTCTTTACAGGCTCAACTCCAGGGTCGGATGACTGCCCTCCCTGGTGAGAAGAAGGAAACAGGATCACATCCCTTATAAGCAGCTACCAGTTAGGCTGGTTGGACGCCTCTCCCCCCCCTCCACTGGCCTCCCACTCCTTTATTTGCCTCCCCTCTCTGGCTCCCTGTTTTCCTCCCCCTTGGCCTGCCACTCTTTTTTTTGGCTCCCCCTTCCCCGCTCTGGCTCCCCGTCTTCCGCTAGCTTTGCGCACTCTCCCCTTCGGCCTCCCGTTCCCCTTCTGCCTCCCCCGCCGGCCAGCTGCCTGCTCCCACTCCAGCCGCCCCCTGTCCCGTGGGCCTGGCACGGTGCTCTCCCTCTCGGCCTTTGGCCTCCTGCTGTCTCCCCCTTAGCCCACACCTCCCGCTTCCTCTCGCTCTCAGCCTCCATGTCTCCCATCAGGTTCTCTTTTTTTTATTTTCCTCCTCTCCTCCCCCTGTTTGGCCTCCCACTTTCCCCTCTGAGCGATCTGCCCCGTGGCCTTCCACTTTTTTCTTCCCTATCCCCCTTGGCCTTGTGTGTGCTCTCTCCCCGGCCTCCCACTTGCCTCCCCTTTCATTTTTCTCCCTCTTCTCCTCTCCCCCTTTGGCCTCACACTTCTGTAGGCCTTCCACTCCCCCGCGCCAGCCCCTTCCAGTGGATTTCATTTCAATTTCAACTGATTTCATTTCAGTTCCAGCCTCTGCTGGAGTTCATTGTGTGACTTCGGCTGAATTCTGCGTGGCCCTGCTAACAATAATGGCATATATGGTCCATCTTTTCTGGTGGTCTGTGCACAGGTGAGGGATTACTCTGAGCGTACTTTAGTTTTCACTCTGGAATAATTGGAGGGAGGATCAGTATCTCCCTCCTCTGTCTTGCCTGAGCTCCTGAGTCTGAGGAGTGCTTCCAGTAGGTAAATTCACATCTTTTTAAAGTACATCTTCAGTTTTACATTTGCCAAAGAAGAAATAAAACATAACTAGAAAATAACAGTGGGTGATTTTGACCTCCAGTAAGTCTTAACTGCGTAGTCACTAGGTAACGCTGTGTGGGTAGCTCAGTTAAATCACTTAATGGGTAGGCAGGAAGCATCTGAAACCAGCAGAACAGAAAGAAGTATTATTATGCAACAACAGACAATGGCAACAACAAAGGTCATTCCTTCTACCCAGCATCTCTTTCCAAATGGAAAAATGACTTGTGCTTTTTTAATTTTATTAGGAAAACCTTCCCTGAATTCAAAATGGTCACAGTTCTAAAACAAGTTTTGACAAGTGGAAATGTTTTAATCTGTGCAACAGAGTCTATTTTTTTTTTTTAATTGAAGTTAATTCAGTCTTCAATACTTTACCATGTAACAGACTGAGCCTTCAGTAGCTATGAGAACATTGTGTGCTATTTTGTCTCTGCTAACTGGGTTGGTGTGGTAGTAGTATTCAGGTGTGCTTTTTTTATGGTTGCCTGTCTGTGGCATGTGCTTATGTCTAGGCATGATCGGCAAATGCTTATTACCAATCAAAAGATGTAGCAAACTGCTGGGCCTGGTGTGCATCGTGTTGAGTTAGTTTTACAGGAAAGCCCACTGCTGTAATCACATCCAATGAAAAGTGCTGTTATTATCCCAGGCTGCTTGAACGCGTCTTCCTGGCAGGTCTGGTACAAGCACACCTGAGCCTGAACGGTCTGTGTTGGACTAGCCTGGTACATTAGCAACGCTGCCAGTGCACATGAGGGACTGGTATGACTGGCATTCAGATCAGCCTGATTTCTTTCCATATGTCCTATTTGCCTGAGGTCACCATTGATTCATGCATTGTTAGGAGAAGTGGGCCTTGAGGAGATGCTGGAGTGATTCTTAAACTGATGCTTCTGGACTGTGCCTGCTGTTCTGCTACTCTGCCCTCTCACAAATATGCTTCAGGTATAAAATCAATGCTATTTCATTCCCAAAGTGTTTGTGCTGATCCTGCTGGTGAAGTTCTGCTCTAAACAATGATGACTCCAGTCATGGTTTTCTTTTTCAGCTGCAGCCAGTGTTTGTAAAAGCTAATTCAAGCTGAGGAGAAGGCAGAACCAGTGAAGAAAGGTAACATGGCTGTGGTTTCACAGCAGGGCTAGGCTTACTTCCTGGTGCATTTGTAAAATGACTTTTCAACTCATTAGATCCAATGGCAGAGCCCTGTATCTTGGTAAAGTGTGCTGTCCACTAGAGGACGTAATTTCCGCAGGCAAATGTTCCTTCCATTTTACAGAAGATATTACTGTGCTCTGCACACATTTCATCTCCACATGTATTGCACCTAAAGAACTGGGGCCTATCATGTACAAGACTGGTTTATTCTAAGTCAGAGGTAATGCCAGTTACTGGAATGGAACAAGTAGATGCCTTTTCTTTCTCCTGACTTGATAGGCATTTTAAATACAATCTTTGCATAACAGGTAATATTGAAACAGCATTTTTGGTACTGGTAGCAGAGCATGTGGAATTACTGAGTGACAGTGGTGAGCCGTTCTGTCTTAGGATGCTGGGACTTACAAGATGAGTGGGTTTTGGGCACCAGGCCTTTTAAAATGGTACAGGAAAGTGGTTAAATTAAAGTCAGGAATCAGCAGCATTAACTATTCAATTTTCAGAGGAAGACCTTTGTTTTTTAAAGTGCTTTTCAGAGCYTCTTAGGCTTTACTTCACTTCTGGTCTGTTTTTCTACTTTCATTTCCTTAGTTCTGAGAATGTTGGCTACAGACCAGTAAGGTCACTTTAATTCCTCTTGTGGTTTTTTTTTTTTTTCTCTTTTAGAAACACCCTCAGATCACATGGAATGAAGTGCACTTATGCACTGCTTAATTGTCATATCACTTCCCGTTTGCCACATTTCTTAAAAAACAAAAACAAACACGTTTGGAAAGAATTTGGGTTTATGCCTCCTGACCATGAGAAACTAGACAAATTCTTCTCTTATATACACTTTTCAACTACTGTTGATTTCAGCAGGATAATTTGCTCATGAAACTATGAGAAAATGAGCTCTGCTGGTGGTTGTGGGTGAAAGTAGAATTTGCCTTTCCAGTGACTGTTCTGCTCCTTAGGTCTATTTGAGGAACATATCAGAGATTGCATGATCATAGTGGGTTTCTTCTTTGGATGGGTAGCATTAGAAGCTGCTAATACATGCATGGGAACTATTTCTTCTGCAGGTTGCTGGAACTATGTACAGTCACTAAACACCAAGGATGAAATTTGCCTCACATCTAAATTTGGATGACATCTACAGAGGTGCAGTCTGACTTGACCTCAAACAGAAGTACGAATGTCACATAATAGGATGTGGAACTATTTCTGTAGCGATTCTTAGTCAAGTAAGATCCTGGATGTTCCTGGATTTTTTTTTTTTTTTTTTTTTTTTGGTAAATGAGGATCAGAGAGGCTGAGCGTTCTTCAGGGGTGAGTTTAGGTGCTCATTCAAGTGTGGGGTCAGTTAGCTGTTTTACTGCCTGTCACAAGAGGATGCAACTGATTGTATCTATCTGCTGCTCTCTATGGAAGGTACTGCTGTGCAGGATATAGGTTTCAGTTGTCATCCTTATTTATACATCTTAGTGCTAAGGAAATCAATATCTAATGTGGGTAAGTTGGCTAACGAGCATATTATAAATGTAAAAATCTTACTTGAACTGATTCTTTTTCAACAACATTCAGAAGTTACTTTGCTTTTAATTAGCAATTTATATAATGAGAGCTACTGTGAGGTTGGGGTGTATGGTGAAGTATGGTGAATCACAAACCCAGATCTAGTATACCTGATGTGGAAAACTGTTTTCTGTAGGTCCTGCAAGAGTTGTCTTCATGCAGATATGTGATAGCGTCAGCCACAGGAGAACTAAAATGTGAGATGATTTAGTGCAGGGAAAATCAAAAGAGTGCTTTTCGAAGTTGCATCGCATCACCTCATCTTAGCAAAGTACCAGTTGAATTCCAGCTGTTCTTTGTTGAAGAAAAAAAGTGAGACTTTTTTACAGAAGGAGATCACTGAGTGTGATCTTAATTATAATTAATCTTAATTACAATTAATTACAATTAGTGCTAGCCTAACTAGAGAATTCAGCTTCTGTGCATGGTGCTGCAATATGGCTCTGCTTTTGTTGCTCCAGGCAAGCCCCGAGTCAGCTCCCTCTGTAACAYGTGAGTGTAGCAACCTGCAGTACTATGCAAAAGAAAACGGTTTAGATAGGAAACTTTGCTTCTGCTTCTCCTAGAAGAAAAGCACCTGTGCATTTCTGTGAACTCTCCTTCTGCCACTTGGAAATGTTCCCCTTGTATCTGGCTGTCAGTCTGTTGCGCTGCCTCAACAGCCTATGGGAACTATTACATGTGCTTCTAGTTCAACTATTGTGACTAGCAAATTAGTGATGTAGTGGGTTTCTGTTAAAGGCATTGCATTTCTACATAGTTTCCCCTTCTGCCCTCAGAAATTGTGATACTGAACAACTGAAATGAAATGTAAGTTGCTACCCTGCTTGCAAAAATTGCTGAAATCTGGCTGCTAAGAATCAGTCAACAAATCTGATAAAGAGAAAATTCGCTGACATAGAAGCATCAAGTGTCATTAGAGAGGAGTTAGCTTGTATTTTGAAGTAGGGCTGGTCTTTTTGTTCTCTGAAACAAAATAATAAAATATGCAGCAATTGACACTGTAAATCAAATCAGTGAGTCCAGGCAATGCTAGTGTCTAATGCAATCAAGAAATGTTAATAGAGTCCTGTTAAGGTGGTTAATGCTAATCTGTTGGCACAGAAGGAAGCAGACTCAATAAGACTAATGTATTAGGGCGATGCAATGCAGTCTAACCAGCAAATAAATGTAGATGTGAAGAACTGCTGCAGTGAGTTTACACAGACTTGTGCTGCTGACTGTGGCTATGTTTAAGCTGTTTCTAAATCTAGAAGTATTCCTAGTGCAGTATAATAAAATGGATGCTCCCAAGGGCTTTTCTCGTAGCCAGAATTTACGCCTGGAGATTTGTGACACTTTTCCCTGCCCTCCCTTCACATTCTGCATCAAACTCCAAGGTCACTGGAAGCATGAGCTTTCTTTGTGGGGCCAGCACTCTTACTAATTTCCAGCCAGGCTAGTCGTAGTTCTTTTCCAGGGAGCTGCTGTTTTCTTCGGGGTACTTGTGAAATCTTTACAATTTTGTATTTATATAGCCTTCTCCCTTCCTTCCTTCCCAGCAAATTATTGGGGCTAAAATGGAAAGCTTTTTATTCTGGCAAAAAAGCAACAATCCCTGCAAGGCCTTTTAGGCTCTTCTTCAGCCAGAAGTTCCTTCAACTTTACGTTATTCATCAGGAGATACTTAATCCAGATTAAGTAACACTAGAGTGGTATTGGTTAGGGAGGTGCTCGTGGTCTTTTGAATTTAAGTTGAAAGTGTTAGTGCAGCCACTGGCATTTTTTTTTGCTCATGGGAGGTGCATTTGTATTTACTTCCATTTTCCATGGGCAGCATGCTGTGCTTGAGGTGAACACCTTCAAGCTGTCATGCCAGCATTGGCTCTGTGGCTGAGGGAAATGGCAGTTTCCACTTTTGGACAGGGCCTTACTTCTATGTATGAAATGTTCCTGGAAGCCACTGCATCCAACACTAGGGAATCATAGAATCATGGAATCATTAAGGTTGGAAAAGACCTCTACGATCATCAAGTCCAACCGTCAACCCAACACCACCATGCCTACTAAACCATGTCCCGAAGTGCCACATCTACACGTCTTTTAAATACCTCCAGGGATAGTGACTCCACCACTTCCCTGGGCGGCCTGTTCCAAGGCTTGACAACCCTTTCAGTGAAGAATTTTTTCCTAATATCCAATCTAAACCTCCCCTGGTGCAACTTGAGGCCATTTCCTTTCATCCTGTCGCTAGTTACATGGGAGAAGAGACCAACACCTGCCTCACTACAGCCTCCTTTCAGGTAGTTGTAGAGAGCGATAAGGTCTCCCCTCAGCCTCCTTTTCTCCAGGCTGAACAACCCCAGCTCCCTCAGCTGCACCTCATAAGACCTGTGCTCCAGACCCTTCACCAGCTTCGTCGCCTTTCTCTGGACATGCTCCAGCACCTCAATGTCCTTCTTGTAGTGAGGGGCCCAACACTGAACACAGTATTTGAGGTGTGGCCTCACCAGTGCCGAGTACAGGAGGACGGTCACTGTCCCGATCCTGCTGGCCACACTGTTCCTGATACAGGCCAGAATGGTGTTGGCCTTCTTGGCCACCTGGGCACACTGCCGGCTCATGTTCAGCCGGCCGTCGACCAGCACCCCCAGGTCCTTTTCTGCTGGGCAGCTTTCCAGCCACTCTTCCCCAAGCCTGCAGCATTGCCTGGGGTTGTTGTGACCAAAGTGCAGGACCCGGCACTTGGTCTTKTTGAACCTCATACGATTGGCCTCGGCCCATCGATCCAGCCTGTCCAAATCCCTCTGCAGAGCCTTCCTACCCTCAGGCAGATCAACACTCCCGCCAACTTGGTGTTATCTGCAAACTTACTGAGGGTGCACTCRATCCCCTCATCCAGATCATTGATAAAGATACTAAACAAATCCAGCCCCAAAACTGAGCCCTGGGGAACACCGCTCATGACTGGCCGCCAACTGGATTTAACTCTGTTCACAACTCTCTGGGCTTGGCCGCCCAGCCAGTTTTTTACCCAGCGAAGAGTACACCCGTCCAAGCCATGAGCCGCCAGCTTCTCTGGGAGGATGCTGTGGGAGGCAGTGTCAAAGGCCTTACTAAAGTCCAGGTAGACCATATCCACAGCCTTCCCCTCATCCACTAGGTGGGTCACCTGGTCATAGGAGATCAGGTTGGTCAATCAGGACCTGCCCTTCATGAACCCAGGCTGGCTGGGCCCAATCTCCTGGTTGTCCTGCAAGTACAAACCTGGGAAATGAACAGCTTTCCAAGTTCTACTACTGCTTGTAAGCATGAATTACTAGTGAAATTTAGAAGTGAAGAGATTTGAAGAGAAGCTTTGAGCATCTTAACACCTCCAGAACAGGAATCATAGAATCATTAAGGTTGGAAAAGACCTTTAAGATCATCGAGTCCGACCATCAGCCCAGCACCCATGCCCACTAAACCATGTCCCGAATGATTAGATAAAGCAAATGACCTGAAACACCTTAGAGCTGTTTCATCTGTGGGTCATGCATCTTGTAGCACTGCAGTGCTGGCACTGAAGTTCAGTACTGCTACATTTATTTCTTCCCATGTTTCAGTGCTTTTAGACTTCTAAAACTTCTTGGTTTTAATTTGTACTGTGTGCTTTCATGAAAGCCTCCGTAGGCAGGTGCCAAGACTTCCATGCCTTTGCTGTGCAGATGATACAGTTCCCTTAAGACTTGGGAGCTTGATAGTGTGTCACCAATGGGATGTGGATTAGCAGCATTGCATCTGCTGCACCTTTAATAATGTCCTGTGCAAAGTGTTGCTGTGTTCTTCCTAAATGAGCATTTTCTTCATTTTCCTAAAGTGTCTCCAGTCTCTCCTTGAGTTGCAGAGGCTGATTTTTTGCATATGGCTTGACAGGAGGTACTGTCAGATACTTACCACAGTAGTTGCATCTGTCAAGTATTGTCTTCCAGCAATCCCTCAGATAAGTTCCTTTCTTCTTGTAGCAGTCCAGAGTTTTTTCCAAAGAAGCAGCGGCTTCTCTAATTAGGGTTTCTACAGAGTTTCACAGCAGCTTCTCCATTCATTTCCCAGCTTCTGCATCAGAGATCAGGAATTGTGACAACACCAGCTTCTGATTTTTTTCAGCTCTGCATAATCCTCCTTTCTAGCCTGGTTCTTGACCATTCCCTGATAGTTGCTGGTCTAAAAGAAAGCATGAAAGGGTGCAGGAGAAGGTGGTACATTGGAGCAGGGAGTGAAAGAGTCCTCCTTTGTGAGGAAATTGGAAGGAGATGGCTTTCTTTGTCTAGCAAAATCGAAGCCCCATTTCATTGCTGTGGATTAGGTTTGTGAGTGGCCAGGAGGTTGAAGAAAATGTACTGAAACTGATGTTGACTGTAAACCAAGTGGGTGTAGAGCAGCCATTAATACATCAAGACAGAAAATAAGGAAAAAGTTTCGGACTGGCAATGAGGTAATCCCATCCCTCATGTCTTTTTATGAGGGAGCTTGTGCAAATTAAACAAACTTTCTTTTTTTTATTATGGTACCATGTGAGCATGCTGGATAAAAGGTACCTTTCAACCTTATGTTCCTATGACTGTTCTGTTCAGTACAGCTTGGCTGGTGGTGTAACAGCTGATCTCCAGCACAATGAGCAGGGAAATGACTTTTTTTTTTTTCTCTCTCTCTCTGTCAGTGGGCCCAAAGGTAGAAACTGTCCCGGCTGGTAGCTGAACAAAGTCTGCCTTTTCTGTTGTTTCATGAGGGAATAATAATGGAGAGTGCTGAAGAGAATACTCTGCCTAGCACATTGCATTTTGGAACACTTCCCAAATATGCACCAATATGGACTCCATA
Organism: Oceanodroma leucorhoa; assembly: GCA_030449065.1. Taxonomy (NCBI): domain Eukaryota; kingdom Metazoa; phylum Chordata; class Aves; order Procellariiformes; genus Oceanodroma; species Oceanodroma leucorhoa. The sequence goes on from JASVER010000162.1 coordinate 1,352,889, forward strand.
ATGCAGTGGAGTCATGAATGTGAGTGAATGCTCTTTGTGTATTTCTGTGGTCGGTTGACTTTGGCTAGCTGTCAGGTGCCCACCAAGACACTTACCACTCCCCCACCTCAACATAGCGAGGGGAGATGATATGAAAGGCTCGTGGGTCAAGATAAGAATGGGGAGATCACTCAGCAATTACATCACGGACAAAATAGACTCAGCTTGGGGAAATGAATTTAATTTATTACCAATCTAAATCAGAGCAGGATAATGAGGAATAAGAACAATCTTAAAGCACCTTCCCCCCACCCCTCCCTTCTTCCCGGGCTCAACTTCACTCCCGAGTTCTCTACTTCCTCCCCCCAAGCAGCACAGGGGGATGGGGAATGAGGGTTGTGGTCAGTTCATCACATGTTGTCTCTGCCAATCCTTCCTCCTCATGCTCTTCCCCTGCTCCAGTGTGGGGTCCCTCCCACACAAGACAGTCCTCCGCGAACTTCTCCAGCGTGAGCCCTTCCCACGGGCTGCAGTTATTCATTAACTGCTCCATCATCGGTCCTTTTCATGGGGTGCAGTCCTTCAGGAACAGACTGCTCCAGTGTGGGTTCCCCACAGGGTCACAGGTCCTGCCAGAAGACCTGCTCCAGCGTGGGCTCCTCTCCACGGGGCCACAAGACCTGCAAGGAGCCTGCTCCAGCGCAGGCTTGCCACGGGGTCACAGCCTCCTTCGGGGCACATCCACCTGGTCCGGTGTGGGGTCCTCCAGAGGCTGCAGGTACATATCTGCTCCACCGTGGACCTCCATGTGCTGCAGGGGGACAGCCTGCCTCACCATGCTGCAGGGGAATCTCTGTTCCAGTGTGTGGAGCACCTCCTCCTCTTCCTTCTGCTCTGACCTTGGTGTCTGCAGGTCTGTTTCTCTCATATTCTCACTCCTCTCTCCAGATGCTGTTGCGCAGCAGTTTTTACCCCTTCTTAAATATCACAGAGGCGCTACTGGCATCGCTGATGGGCTCAGCCTTGGCCAGTGATGAGTCCATCGTGGAGCTGGCTGCAGCTGGCTCTGTTGGACATTGGGGAAGCTTCTGGCATCTTATCACAGAAGCCATCCCTGTAGCCCCCCCCAGCTACCAAAACCTTGCCACATAAACCCAATACAACTTCATAGCTTTCTCTGATGTAAATATGGATAAACTCTGACCTTGGGCTTTGGGATCAGAGCTTAGACAGTTGAACATAAGGGGCGGGAATCCCGAGAGCAGTTACTACCATCACCAGAGTAGAAAAACCTGTAGCAAACAGCTTTTGATTCTGATAAACTCTGCATAACTCGGGCATCTTCTGCGTCCCATCAAGTTGCTACCAGTGAGATTTGGCTGAGCTGCAGGACAGAGCAGGACTCTGCTGATGATCGGAGTAAGTAAGTAGTAATCTTTGTTAGGCCTTCAAGAGTACTTAAGTGCTTAGGCATCTTTTTAAGGGCTTTCATAAGGGGTTGAAGTACAGTTTTTCACTTGTCTTTATATTTGGGGCTTGTACAGATTATGTGAAAATCTGCATGTGCTCATTGCTGCATTACATTGCTGTGCTTCAAGATTCACATTCTTGCCTGCTGGAAGGGTTTATTTTAAGGTTATTACTGAGAAACAGGACTGTTCTGTAGAAACATTTTAAAATTGCCGTGCTTGAAGTTGGTTGTTCTCTGTCTCTCCCTGCCTTGAAAAACCAAAACAACCTCTCCAAGCCTAATAATGAACACATCAGAAAATATTCTCCTCTGCTGCCAAAGAGTAAGGAAAAGAAATAACAAAAGAACTTGGGGGTCAGGAGAAGAGAGCAAAAACCAAGCAAATTGGATAGATTGTGGTAAGAAATATACAGGAAAGAACAGTTATTAATATGACCGGATGCTGCACAGATATCATGCATTACTTCTTATTTGTAGGTATGGATCAATTTTGAGCCAAGACAGTGAATTTATGCAGTATCAGTGAGCTTTTCTGGGTGGCACTGTAGCTGATCAGATGTGTATTGACTTAACAGAATCCACTTTGCTTGCACCTTGAGTTCTTGGCTCTTGTTGTTACTCAAGATTTTCCAATAATTTTGTGCAGGTAAGAAAGAAAACCGTAACAAAAATACCTAACTCTTGTTTTCACTCCTTTTTGTCTTTATTACATCTTGTGTGCTGGACGGCTGCCTCCAAAGTACATCACAAACATACTAGGTGAATATCTCTTATGGAACTGTTCTTCAGTGGGAATTAAATTCTTTAAGATTTGTTTTCCTTCCCTTAAAGATAGGAATGTGGGCTCCCTTTTAAAGAATTGATAAGTTCTGAAGGTCATTTGCTCCTCTTCCCTCCCCAGAGCCTGTTTGCTGAACAGTGCCAGTTGAATGAGTGGACAAACGAGTTAAGTAGTTGTCGTAGCACAGTAGGCTCTGTGTGTGTTTTGAGTGTGCCCAACTATGTCTAGAGGGCTGCTGTTTTCACCTGAGTCGGATTTTGTCTTTCCAAGTTCCGGTCCTGCTTTTGACATCTGTGTGGTGGTAACCTGAACTGAGGGAAGCTAAGAGCCTTCCAGCTCACATTTTATGGTCTTGTCAAGATAACTTAGCTTCTCTCATTTGGATATGAAAATGTGAGCTAAACCCAAACCCTGGCCCAAGAGCCCTGGTAACAGTCAGTACTAATGAACCAGAGGGCATATACAGGTAGAAAGCATTGTTATACGTGAAGGGATACCTGCCTGTCTAGAGGTATGGGAATATATTTGTCACTTGAATTACTCTGCATAAGCACGCTTTTTATAGAGCAGAAGCTGGCAGGATGCTTGTGTTACCAAGAATGAGAACGTCAAGCTGCTCAAAAAAAAAAGGCTTTAAGATTGTTGCAGATGCATCTTTATACTCATTTCATGACACTTGGTGCAGTGAGGCAGTCTCTCTGTGTGAGAACTAGGCCTTTGATGTTACATTAAAACTGGGGTTGCCTCACACTTTGTGCTTTTCTGCATGTTTTAAAACATGGAAAGCAGTTTTATTTTCTGGAGAATAGCCTGGTGTAAGCTGCTGTTAGTGTTAGAGGAAAAAATTATTCCCTTTCAATTTCTTGATGCTCATGTTTTTGTTTTCTTGCTGTTTCAAGGCAATTCTTTTCTATGTTTTGGAGACAACATTTTTATAAACATTGTGTTAGAACCTGTACTGCCCAATGACTGCAAATGTGGTGAGTTTTTTGTTTTGTTTTCTATTTTGTTTTTCTTTTAATTGCTACTCTAATGAGTAAGAAACAAGAGTTCGAAGTATTTTATCTTCATTTGGTGCTTTTTCAAGCATATGATGATGACTTTGGAAACTTCTCTCAGCATGACTAATTAAAACGAAGGCATGTTGCCTCTTCTGGAACATGTGTGATACTTGACATGCCTTGACGGTAGAAGGGCACGAGGATGAGTTTTTGCGCTGAGATAGGAGAACGAGGATTAATAAGATCTCTTCTAAGAGCTGTCTAATGGGACCAGCTTCTACAGTTTGCCCTTCCCAGAAGGTTACGAGGATTTTAGCTTGCTTCTTGGCTTTCTTGACCTGCACAGCAGATAATATCTGTTAGTGGGGCTTTGCTGTGTTTTTCACCTTGTGTATCATTAAGGCAAAGGCCAGCTTGACTTAAATCAGTTTTGGGATTGGCATGTCAAAGGAGTTAACATTGCCCAAGTGTGCTTATGCCATACTGTTCTGTACTTGCTGCTAGGGTACAGAAGGTTTCTCAGGCCAGCAGGCCTGCTCTAGGGATTGCAGGCTTGTTTTGTGACAGTGGGTGGGCAAGCTTGCTGTTGCGCAACTGTCTGTAGTCAGCTTCCCTAGCTCTTCTGCTTATAGTTGGTGAGCTTCCTCGGCTAATTCCTTTCCTCTTCTGCTGAGGTTGTGGCATCACAGCTACTGAAAGAGTGAATTCCATTACAATGAACAGCCTGCAGGTGATGCATTGTCTTTGTGAACATTAAAAAAGCAGCTTTGTTATCTCCAGCTCAAATTTATGACCTTGATGCCAGGTGGGATCAGCAGGGCACCATATTTCTCTGGTCTCAGTGAGTTATCAGGGCCTCCCTGTGATGCACCCTCTCAACTCTTCTAAGCTGAACCAGGAATGGGAATCGAGTAATGGTGTGGCTGTGGGTAGCAGTTGTTCTGCACACAAGACTAGGTAATTTTTTTTTTTTTTTTTTTTTTTTCTCCAACATTGACAGGATCCAGGCAACCCGTGGGACTACTGGACTCAGCTCTGTAGGAAACCCTTCAGTCAGAACTTAAAGTGAATGAGGCAGGTAAAGGACAGGGGAAAGAGAAAATATGCCCAACGTCATCCAGCAAATCAATGGCAGTTGTGAGATTGGAGTGAAGTCCAATCCTGTAGCCAGAAAAGGATGTTCTTTAACGGACTGATTACTCCTCTAAGTGTCTTTGAAGTAGGCCTTATAGTCTTGACACATTGTCCTTAAGAAGAGGCCTTATGAAGTATGGATTCCCTGCAGTCTGATAACCCAGGTATTTCAGGATGCAGCAGTGAACTTTGAACAGTTGGAAGAAGTAAACGCCAGAAACTGAGTCTTAATACAAGTAGAGCTGGAAAAAAATGTGAGCATGTAACTTCCGCTCTAATAGAAATGCACTATTAGATTTCTGTTTCCATTTAAAAATAACAATTTTACTGCAGCTAAATTCCATCTTTTAAAAAAATTAAGGACTTTCTTTGTAAATTGTAGTACATTTTTTCTTTATTATAAAGGTGATACTAGCGTACTCTGATTGCAGAGGTTGCAAAGGAGGTTGGGATCCAATTCTGATAGGTCTGGGCACCCACTAGACGGTGTTCTTCAGGGAAAGAGACCAGTAAAAATAGATGACAGAGTGGAGATGTGGTCAAGTTTTCTGCCTGTCTCATTGCTGAGGACTGCAGAGAGAGATGACCAGTTTTCAGAAGTGCTGTGTTTGCTGTCCAGTCATGGACACTATGAATTTGTGTGCTGTCACCCTGCAGTATCGCGTCTGTTTGGATCAGGTGGCGGCACACCATCACATTTCTGTCAAACCAGCCTGAAGCACGTGACACAGTGTTTATGCTAGCTTTATGTTTCTGTTCTGACTGCAGGCAGAGAATGCCTGATTTGTCTTGAAGCTGTCTGATACTGAAGTTAATCCTCCAGAATGTTTTTGACAGACGGAAACTTGTATTATGATGTGACACTAGGCCAGAATTATGTGGCTGTAGCACCTTTGTTTCAATTTGGGGAAACCAGATTACAGGCTTGAGCCACAGTCTGACTCTGTAATCAGCTGTGGATCAGCCCTAGCAACTGTTGAAGACATCCTGCTACAAGTGACTTGCCCAGCTGAGTTTATAGCAGAGGCCGTGACCAAACATGAGCTTTTCTCTCTCCTTCATCTGTATTCGAACCACGTATAGACTTGCCCTTTTTCTCTTGCATTTATCTTTCAAGTTGGTGGCTCTGTGCTGAGTGCTGCAGTGATTTGTTGTGTAACAGGGTCACTTAAGTACCCTGTGCACCCATTCCTTCCTCCTTGTGCCTCATCTTCCTGCTTGCCAGAAATGCAGTGGGTTTGCACAGGGGAAAAAAAAGACATTTTGTTTCCAAGCTGGTCAGTCAGAAGAACGTTAAAAGGAGTCCACGGAAGGACTGATGGGACATTTTGGTCTTGTACTTAAAGGTACTGAAAACTACATCTGTGACTGTCAGTGGGAGCTGCTGGCTAAGTTTCCCATGCAGTGGGCAGAATACATGACTCCAGTTGTTCTCTGCTCTATTTAAGCATTTAGTATGGCATTTGGGGATGCAGCATTGATCATAGTGCCTCTTTGTGCCTGTGACTTTCCATACAATGCACTAGCTGTGTGGTTAGCAGCCTGCATAGAGCTGTGGGCATCCTTTTTGCTCTGCCTCCATGTACAACATACTGGGTTTGAAAGGGTATCTGGGCAAGTTCTGTGTCTTAACAGACCTGCATGTCAGCTGTCGGAAACCCAGCAGATGCCACCAGGAAGTGGACAGGGTCCCAGTGTATGTTTTGGTAACATATCCAAAGAGGAAGTAAAAATGAAAAATGGAAATAGATGCAATGAAACATTAATGCTTCAATTAGCTTCAGCTTTGAGCTGCCATCCTTTTTTAAATTCATTGTCATACCATTAGTTTTGAAATGGATTTGCTCCTCTATGGATTCTTGCACAATCTTTCTTAATTCCTTTAACTTCAGGAAAGGTGTCTGCTTTTCTTCTCTGCCTTCCACCTCCATCCCGAGCTACAACGATCTTCTGGGGTCATACATGAGACTTTTCTTTATGTATGAATAATGTTTTTACTGTAGATTGTTACTCTTCCAACTATTCTTTTTGTTGTTGTTGCTGGGTGACACACCCTTTTGGACAGAGTCCAGTGATCCCTTTGACATACATGCTTCCTTAAATCTGTAACAGGGTTATGGATATTTAATGCTTCTCCCCAGAAAAGAAAGTCATGCTTTTACCTTGCAGGTTTTTGCTCTGGTTGCTTTGTGCACAATGCACTTCAGCCTCTGGTGACCTTTTCTAAAATGTCTGAACCTATCCCTTTCTGTGGTGGAGCAGGGTGTTGCAGAACTGCCCGTAAATGAGGTATTGACATGTGCAGAAACTTGGCCTGCTCAGAAATGCAGTCTGTGCAGTTGTGGCAATGGGAGCTTATTGGCATTCTCTTCTATGCGTTCCCTCTGATCAGAGTGCGCTGTGTGTCGTCACAGGGACTATTTTTACCTTTGGAGTTGGAGTGTCTACGCCACAATTTCATTTACATGCACACATATTTGTGTCTGTGCATATATGCGCTTATATGTTCTCCCTCCCCACCTCTGTCAATTTCCTCAGTACCGATCTGGTTTAAGATACATCTGCTCTACAGCCAAAAGCAGAACAAAAAGCTGCTGTTAGGAAAAAAAGGTGATGGATCGATTATTTAAATTGCTTCCTATATTGTGAGCTAAATGGTAAAATTTGATTGGCAGTAAATAAATGAAAATAAAGGTTATATAGAGGGGCTCTGCAGCTTTCGTGCTCTTCACCTCATTGGAAATAGTTAATGCATGCTCATCTAGTTTCCCCCCACCCTTGCTGAGATGTAATTATGATTTACTGTACTTTCTCTATTTCCATGGTATATCTGTCTAGCCTTATATAGTGAACATAAACCTGCCATGAATATATGGGGGTTTTTTAAGTTTTTGGAGTGCTTCAGGTAAGTGTTTAATATTGGTTAATGATTATGTTATTCCACATCAGTTTTTCCTTGTGCAGGTTTTAAGGAGACCTGGATTCTTGCTGATATGGGAAATAAGCAGGAAATCAAACTTGTCCTGTTGCATGCTAAGATGATGAGTAACAGGACATGAAGTGGAATTACATGGATTCACTGCTTATACTCTGAGGCTATCTACATATTCCTTTTAATCTGAGTTTGCCCCAGGGATTTTCCTGTGAAGCGATGCTGTAGCCAGATTTCTGAATCATTGTTTAAACACCTGAATGAATGCCTGAGTTATTTACAGGAGGCTGATACAGGGCTATGGCTTCATTATGGTTGCTGAGCTTGGAGGCAGACATTTAAACTCATTTGATATGCTGACTTCATCTGTACAGACGGATCCCTGCTGAGATAACTATTGACCTCAGTGAAGTTATACCAGAGGACAGATTTGGTGCTGTTTGCCTCATTTAATGCTGCAGGTATTTGCCTTAGTCTTATGTGGATAATAAATGGAAAAAGGCAGAGCACTAGAATGGAGGGGAGTTGCAGTTGTTTCCCACTACATTTGCAAGGTATAAATCTACACATGTATTTAGTTTACTGTTTAAAGATGAGGCTTCTATCAGGATTTTGGTTGTGAAGACTAATACCACCACTGTATTAGAATTGAAGCCTGTGATGATCTTTTTACCTCCTTGGAAAGGCATAAGGTTGTGTTGGGCATAAGGTGTCTGTGACCTATGTCAGGGTCTGCTAACAGTAGCAGTAGAGCTTTTGATTGAGTTTTTGTACAATCTTCAGAACAGTTTGATCCTGGTTTAGTGTTTTCTGTCTTTCATATAACATGTCTGCATTTCAACTCCTTAACTCCCATGCAAAGAGCATCCTTTCTACTCAGGCATGGGTCTGTAAGAGCTTGATTTGCAGTGCAGCAGCTATCAGCCCAATTTTGAATTTCCATAGGTCAGAAGTAAAGGGAAAAGCCCAAATGGCAGAGCGTATCTTTTTCAAACTGGTGTCACTGGTCTTCAAAATTTTAAGAGCTTTTAAATAATGTTCAGTGCTTATTATGCACTATCCTTGTTATCTAAAGTAGTAGTTTGTTTGGCTGGAGACCGAAGACTGGATGTTTAATAGAATAACTCTTAGGCACTTTGTATGGAAAATGGACTTTTGTCACCGAAAGGGGAAGGCTTTTGTCACTGAAAACCAAAACAAAGTGTTAGGTTTAAAACATTATCAGTAAGATTACTGAAGAAAATGGTGGTTCTCTCATAAGGACCCTTGGAGGGAGAGGACAGAAACTGCTTGCCGTTTTTTCCAACTTCAATTTTCAAAGGCTGTGTTAAAATCTGGTGGTTTATGTTCACCTTAATTATTATAAAATGGTGAATACATCAACTGTGTGATCTAAAGATGGTTGTTCTGTTTGGGCACGCTGTCCCCTATGTCCAAGGTACAGCGTATCCCTGTTCTACCTTCCTCATTTTTGTGTTTTAACTCCTTTATCCAGCCTCAGAAGATATTCATTACTTGATTCATTAGAAGAGTAATTTGTAACAGTACAGTTGAAAGCTTTTTCTGGATATATGATGAGGCCTTGTGTAGCCTAGGCAGCTTGAAAAGGTGGAATTACTCTGGTAGAGCTAAACTAGGAATTCCTAGGTTAGACATTTACTGGTTAAACTTTTATTAGGTATGCATTTATCTACAAGATAAGCCATAATAGTCTGCTGTCTGCCCATGTTGAGATTTACCTGAAACAGTGATTGTCACTTTTGAGTTTGTTTCCAAGTTTTCCTTCATTTCTGTTTTTGTCTCTGTTTCTAATGTAGTGTAGCCCTGTCTGAAAGTGCAATAGAAAGTGCAAGTGGTTGTAGTGTGGTACTCCTGATGAGGGTAGCTGTGATCTGTGCTTCAGAGAACCCACTTTAAACCTGACTGGTAAGAACAAAACAAAACGAACTCCAAAATAATCAAACAGAAGAACCTCTCTCATGATCTTCGCATGGCTTAGAAAATCSGTTTGTGTCCTAAGGGCCTCAGCACAGTGAAGATAAAGTGCTTCTGATGTGATTAAACACACAGCAGATGAAACCGTAATCTTCAGTGAAAATACAGAAATGAAAAACTGACTGAGAATTTGATTATAACATCTTTAATGCTTAGAAACCTTTTAATTTCCATTATCTGTAGAAGGGAGGGAAGAAAATACTTTCACAGAATGTAATGTTAGCTGATTTTTTAAATGCATTATGAAGTTAAAATGTAATACCAAGGCCTGACAATTGCACTTTTCCATTGTGCTTCTATTGTATAGGTATTAGTGCTTCTTCTGGAAATATTAGCTTTGGTTTTGCATGAGATGAAAAAGGAGTGTGGAGTGGGGTGAGAAAGGAATCAAGCTCTTCTGTTTCCCAGAATCATGCCTGATCRTTTTCAAAATAAATCATATGTTCAGAATAGACAACTGTGTTTAAAAATACATTAATAAATACATTTGAAAGAATAGGCCTGAACCAAACCATCAGACCTTCCCTACTCAATTCTGAATGCTGGGGAAATTTCCTTCTCTTCCAAACGAAGCGTTTGTGTGTTCTGCAGAGTAAGAGGATGTCTGCTGCTCTGTGTTTCTGCAGTGCCTGGCACAATCTTGGCTGGTTGCTATGAATTTACTGAAGCAATAGAGCCAGCCTGCTTCTAAGTACACTCCATAGTCTTAAAATCTGTATATCTCACCTTGGAGGTTGCCCTATTTTACCAGTAGTTCCGCCAATGCCAATTTCTCATACTACCTCCTGTTTACTCTTAGAGCAGAAACATCTCCTGCCAGTACTGTGTGAATGAATGTGATCTTTGCCATACATTTTTCTTTAGTGCATCCACAGATGTTTCCATTACTTCCTATTACCCCAGCAGTTCACAATTTTTTTTTTTTCTTTCTGATTTAGGATTGTAGGACAATTCAGATTGGAAGGGACCTGAGGATGTTTCTAGTCCAACCTCCTGCTCAAAGCAGGGTCAACTATGGGAGCAGATCAGGTTGTTCAGGGCTCTATCCAGTTGGGCTTTGAAAATGTCAAAGGCTGAAGATTGCGCAACTGTGGCAGCTGCTTCCGAAGAATGACTTTTCTTCTGGGGAAAATGTTTAAGGAAAAACCCAATATGAAACTCATTTCTACTTACACCCAGTGTCTCCTGTTCTCCCATCCATCAGGGGGATGGAATGCCTTTCCTATGAAGAAAGGCTGAGACAGTTGGGGTTGTTCAGCCTGGAGAAGAGAAGGCTTCGGGGAGACCTTATTGCAGCCTTTCAGTACTTGAAGGGGGCTTATAAGAAAGATGGCGGCAAACTTTTTAGCAGAGCCTGTTGTAACAGGACAAGGGGCAATAGTTTTAAACTGCAAGAGGGTAGAGTTAGACTAGATACAAGGAAGAAATTTTTTACAATGAGGGTGGTGAAGCACTGGCACAGGTTGCTCAGAGAGGTGGTAGGTATGCCATCCCTGGAAATGTTCAAGGTCAGGTTGGACGGGGCTCTGAGCAACCTGATCTAGTTGAAGATGTCCCTGCCCACGGCAGCAGGGTTGGACTACATGACTTTTAAAGGTCCCTTCCAACACAAACCATTCTATGATTCTATGATCCTGCACCACTGTGAAGAGTCTTGCTCTGCCTCCTCGACACTTTCTTTGCAGGCACTGGTAGACTGCTGTCTGCTCCCCCTGAAACCTTCTCATTTCCAGGTTGAACAATCTCTGTTCCCTTAGCCCTTTATCATCAGGCAACTGTATAGGAAGGAAGTTCAGTAATGAGCATGGATCCATGCTCATTAATGGAGCTTGGATCCATCTGCTTCATTTGTTTGTGCCTGGGAGTGCCTGTCCATAAAATAAACCTGCTAATACCTCCTTTTCGTATAAGGGTGTAAGACTCCTATTAACTGGTAAGATTCAATTAGAATCTTAGATAGGAAGGTCAACTTTTCAATATTTTCAAATCAAAGTCCTCTAAACTCAAAGCAGTTAAGATGTGTCCTATTTCAACATTTTGATTTAAAAAAGATAAAACTTCTGTAAAACTCATTAGAGTTCTAGAATCATCTAAACCAGGCTGGATGGGGCTTCGAGCAACCTGGTCTAGTGGATGATCTCTAAGGTCCCTTCCAACCCAGCCCATTTTATGATTCTACTCTGTCTCAGAACTCTTAGAGTTTTCTTTGTTGATAGTAAACACTAAAAGTAAAGTGCAGTGTGAAAATCTGCCGTAAGGGCCACTGCAATAGGGGACTATTTCTCATTATTATATTTAAAACTTTTTCTGTCACATGCAGGTATATGGTTTTCCTAGAATGAGGAGGCGTTTTAAACTTTGTGCAACACTTTTTCCTTATTCAAATGGACAAATTAACATAGACATGTTGATTTCTTGGGGTTGCTAGCATATGAGCTAACGATCTGACCTGCTGGACACCAAGATGATGAGGAAAGATTTAACTGGGGGGGTTCTTAAATGAAGGGTGCTTGAGGAGCACTGTCTGCTTGCTTGGGCAGAGTCCTGCATTGTAAATCTCAGATCTGCCCAGCGAGTTGCTACTGGGCTACATTGTCTGACCTAGCCAAAGTGTGCAGAGCTTTTCATACACGGGTCCGTACTTGTCCTCACTTTCCTTCATCTCCAATGCCTTTTTTCCCCACCAGCATACACCTCCTCTTGCTTATGCTTCCTCCATTACAGAGTTTGTAGATTGCTCCCTTTCCAATAAAGTTCATGCCCTTTTGTGCCATTTATGCAATTAAGCAGTGTGAGCTTGAGGCACACAGTTAAAAACTGTCTCTCCAGGATACTTCCTTCATGTCACAAGGCTTTTTATCTGCACACTTGCAAACGCCTGTTTGCACACAGTTGTCTATCTTGGCTTTATTGTTCCTTATTTTGGTCTGGAAACAGCTCAGGGCAAGAATCTTCTTTTTTTCTTTTTCTTAAAATGAGTACAAATTTATCTATATTTTTAAGGGAACGGGGAGTTGAGGAAAAGTAGTGGCTGTTACAAAGTCTTTGAACAGTCGCTCTACCATATCAATGAATCATAGTAGATGAATAATAATCATAATGAGAAATGAGTCTTCAATGAGTCATACTTACTGTATCAGGTGAATGCGTAATTGGAGAGTTTTTCAAGTGAATGCTTGACAGAAAAAAAAAATATACAGTACCAAGTGTGATCCTAGTGGTGGTGTATTGTGTGGGGCTTTTGCAGTGGTATTTTTTAACAAACAATTTAAATATGCACATTACTGTGTTAGGCAAAAGCTTGAAATAACTCTTCCATATTGGTGTGATGGTTTAAAAAATTGCAGCCTTTAAAAACATTGTATATTGTTACAGAGGTTTTCTTAAACAGAAGTAAAAACAGAGGTAAAAAAAAGGTGAAAATGTGAAATGAGCACTTACTAGTACCACTGCTTCAGTTAGAAGAAACATACTTTTTAAGCTTTTGTTTAGCATGCTCTCTCTAATAAGACTGTCAAACATGGCTTCAGTAGCAAACAGTTTTCTGCACTCTGTGGGGATTTAAATGCAATCAGCTGTATTCTGTAATTACTGTTAGTGGGCTGGCCTTGGGAAGTTATGCATCATAGAGGAAGAAGAATGTTCTCTGCTTTGCTGGGATGAATACGCTTTGCAGCAGGAAATGTAGTAATAGGTATCAGCCATGATACCTTTACTTAATGGTAGTCTGTAGAACTTGGAATTGTGTTGGTCTTGAGTGTAGTGGACTGGGAAGATAGTCTTGGAAATGGAGAGGTGAGATGACAGCAGTACTCATCGATGTTTCTTGTGTTCTTCTGAGGTGTTTGGTCAGTGGTCTTGTATTGCTCTCACCAGCTAAACAAATACCTGAAGGGAGGGTGTAAAGAAGATGGAGACAGCTTCTTTTTAGTGGTGCCCAGTGACAAGACAAGAAGCAATGGGCACAAACTGAAACAACAGGAGATTCCCTCTGAACATCAGGAAACTTTTTTTTTTACCGTGAGGGTGACCGAGCACTGGCACAGGTTTCCCAGAGAGGCTATGGAGTCTCCCTTGTTGGAGATATTCAAAAGCTGTCTGCACACGGTCCTGGGCAACCTGCTCTAGGTGACCTGCTTGAGCAGGGGAGTTGGACCAGATGAACTCCTYGAGTCCCTTCCCACCTCAACCATTCTGTGATTCTGTAAACCTACTTGTTTTGGTTTTATCTCCTTTTGCTGAAAAACAATTCAGGTGGTATCTCAAAAGGCATTTAGACATACTGATTACAACAGGTTTAGAAGCATCTGCACGATTATTTTGTTCTTATTAAGCCTACGCAGCTTTTGCATGCTGACGTTACCAACCCAAAAGAGCATTTGGACTTGAAACTGAAGTTAAATGTGAGTTCAAGATTAGGTCCTTGCATTAAGGCCTAATGGGGCCCAAGTGAAATAATGCCACGGTGTCTGTGGGGATCCTCAGGTCTTGTCTACATGAAAGACTGCACAAATTTAACTACCGTTAAGTTTAGGAATGTATCTTTTTCCCTACATGATGAATGGGACAGAAAGCAGTTCCCTACTTGATAGCAGTGCTGTAAGGGGAAGTGCATTTGTGCTTGTGAGATGTTTAGAAGTTATGCCATTGGAGGTTGTACAAGTAATAAATGTGTTTTCTGGACTGACTTATTTCTTGGATTTCATTTCCTTTAGTAGAAAAAAATGGATTAAGAAGCAAAAATTGGAATTGGATTTTTTTTTTTTCTAAAGAATATGTGGAACTCAAGTACAGCTACCAAAAATCTTGCCCTCTTCCATTACCCACAGTTGTCAGGATTGCTGTTCTACATTCCATCAAGAGATTCAAGTAGGTTGTTAATGAAAATGTCTGAAGTCTACTTTTATCTCAAGGATAAATGGGAACTTTGTCAAGGTGAGCTGAAAGTAGAATTTGTGAATAGCATCTGTTGTGAACGTATCTAAAGAACTGGTTGGTTTTTTTGCTCCCTAGGAAATTACTACCTCAACACGCAAATTAGACCTTGAAATTCCATTGGAGACACCATAAATTAACATGATGTGATACGTGGGAGCCATGGTGGCAATATGGAAGAGTCTGAACGAGCAAAGTTTAGCTGGAAACAAGTTACTGTGGTTGATAATTATATGTAACACATAATTGCAGGTGTTTTAAATGTTGAAACCACCAAGGTGGCTGTTATTGCTGATATAATGGGAAGGAAATGTTTGCGTTCTTGAGGGTATTGTGAAAACAAAGTCCACAGTAAATGCAGTAGTGACTTGCTAATGCTTACTGACAACTGAAAACCTCATTGCTTTAGAGAACTGTTAAAGATTAGCAAGCACCCATGGAAATGTGACCTATTGCTTTTCCTGTAACCCAGGGTTACAATGGATTGGCAATCCATGGAGCTTTGCTCTAGCCTTTCCACTGATATGTGAAGACTCTGGGTCCTCTTACGCGGGAGCTGAGGAGACTTGGTTTCTTGGAGGTCTGAGGTCTATCTTCTTGGGTTTTCTGTGTGCCAAATTAATCTGTGTTTGACAACCAAAACATCAAGTAATGAATACAGTCCTTAACAAAATAAGTTTTGTACCAAGACTGAGTTTATCTGGATTTCTTTTGTTGTTCTCTTGATATTTATATATATATATATATATATATATTTGTAACAGTGCTTTGTTTCCTCCAGTCAAATGCAGATCAGATTATTTTCACAACCCAGTTGAAAATTTCTGGAATGAAAAACTGATTTTTTTAAATTTTTTTTCTTATTTTTCTGTGTGACAGGAGACTTCCTTGATAAATAGCTTGCATTCTGAATCCTTTATTTCTAAATTCTAGTTCAATTCTGGTATGCAGAAGTGGAGCACAGTCATATATGTCTTCATCTGAATGAATTTTTATTTGATTAAGAAAGCCACGCTGAAAATGCCTTTGTTATTATCAAATACAAATCAGTGAATCATCCCGATGCTTAAACTACCTTACTCTTCAGTGATTTCTGTAGTGTTTTTGATCTTATTTGCTGTCTTTGTCATAGTAATGTCTCAAAATCTGCTAGGTAAAAACAAACAGTAGCAGACAGTTTCTYCCCAGAAGAGCTGGCTGTCTTCAGCAGAGGAACCAAATCAAAATTGAGGTGAGAAGGCATATACCGTGAAATGGAGGGAACTGGCCCACGTATTGCAAATGTTGGATTAATCCTGTAACTTCTAGTATTTTTTCTTTGAAGGTGGATTTTGCAAGGGGACTAGATATCAGGAAAGGCAAAGAAGAAAAGGAAGGAAGAATGAGTGGATCCTTCTGGTCTTAAATCTTAAGCTTTTGCTGGAGAATTATGGAAGTCCAAGACCACATTGAATGGAATTTCACCAATCCATGGGAAATATAGCTGACTGACACAACAAAAATTGGAGAATCTTTAAAATCCTGAAAATAATTATCCAAAATGCCAAATACTCGTTTCTTCTGGTTTGTTTGCTCTTTTTCCCAGTATTTTCTGGCTTTGGATACCTGCATTTGTGCTGCCTGACTAAAGGCATAAAATTATATGGCTTTAAAAAGTTCAGAGAAACTACCTTCTAAAAGTCAGGCCCCTAAATGTCTCTTCAAAACAAATTATCTGCTGCCATAAGAGGGTATTTTTTGTTGTGGCATTTTGGTTGGTTTGTTTCTGCAAATGTAGCCCTCTGGCTTCTTGTGGAGTCACTGAATGCTCAAAATATATGAAAATCAGACTCCTCAGTTTTTAGCCTTGGAAGAACTATCATCAGTACAGACTTCTGGTTTGGAAAATCTGAGCAGAATTTTTTCAATGTGAAATTTATATTCAGTATGGGAGTGTCTGCATCTACACAACCCCAAAAGGCATTAACTGTGTGTTACCAATGAAGTCTATCTGTCTTAGTTTGGATATTCCTGTGGTTTAATAAACATCCATAGCACAGAAATTCAGCTTCAGTTACAGATACTTGATTGACCAGGATAGCTGAGTGAGGAGCTGTTTTCTTGCAGAGGAAAATTYTGAACACTCTTGAGATGTTCATGGCAGTCCTTTGCCTTCTCGTCATTCTCTCTCTCACTCTTGTTCTCATGTTCTGCGGACCTGCCTCATTTATGGGTTCTTCATAAGTTTCCTAGTTTGCTGCCTTCCTTCTGGCTGCTCACAGATCTTAAGGCCTGTGATTGGGAAATCTAATATTCTACATAAGGCTGAAAAAGAGCAGTTTACGGAAGAATTTTTCTACTAAGACCAATAGTGTTATATTTTGTTTTTCAGATCTAGCATCTCCAAAGGTGAGGCAGATTATTCCCTCCTCCTGCTCTTTTGTAGCATATGGGCTCTTATCCAAAGGCTGAATTTTTCAAATTCTCCCTTTTTCATCTGTCATTCTAGCTTTTTTTGTGGTGCTTTCCATTCTCATGCTTTGAAATTTTGGAATTCCTGCTCTTCCAAGCATTGACCAAATGCAGACTTTTCTTCATTAGAGGTTCAGAATAGTGTTCTTTCTACCACTATTTTGATGACTATAGTGATAAGTTTTAGGATATATATATTTAAATGGAGAGACAGGTGTTGTTTGGTAAGGTATAATTCAGTTTGGTGTTCCCTGTTGTTAGTAAAAGGTTTCAGAAGTCTGTAACAGTAAATGTAATGATCTGTATGCAGTCTCTGGTAACTGCCAAATATCACTGGACACATTCCCAATACACACTGTACTCTTGTAATGAACACTGACTACTTAATAACCAATTATTTTGAATGTTTTTGGTATTTTTTTTTTAAAGCTATTAAAATGCTGTTGACTGATTATTATTTTTACTCTCCTCTTGGCCCACTAAAATCTGCTTCCTCCTATCACCTTTCATTTATATTTCTGATTGGTTCAGCTATAGGTGGAGTAAAAGTATAACAAAAGGCTGTGACCTAGTGGCATGTTTCCCCCAGAATAATGTAGAAGGATGCCTCCCGTGCTTGAGTTGCTCTTTTACTAGTGGGAGAGGGAGAACGCTTTTGTGGACAGGGCCTCAGGATGTTAGATTTCAGGTCTGATGTCATTTGCAGAAATGAATAAAACCAAGGACACTCTTCTGGTTGGTAATGAGGATCCTTTTTACAATAGCTGTAATGTTATGGATATGGTGGATTTGATCCCTGGTTCCCCACTGATTTGGGGGAGACTTTATTGTTGATGTAAGGCAATATATTTCACTACTACTTTCTAGTGTTGGGTTGCTGTAGATGTAAGGACAACTGATATAGTTAGGCAGGTCTGGTTTACTAATTACAAGTTAGTTTGAGTATGATAATCGATTGGGACCATCTAAGCCTCATGACTGTGTCTGTTACTGTACCTATTCTAATGTGGTTTTGCCTTCCTGTCTTCAAATGGTGAGCTTCAAATGAAAGCCCCGTGCTCTAGCAAAACAAAGCTGATGAAAACAGCTCAGTGAGTGAGAATTCAGTAGTTTGTCTGTAAATCTGTGAGCCAAATAGGATGGCAGTTCTTTTAGAAGTGAAATTGAATTTAAATTGGAGCTACTGCCATGTCCAGGGGAAATGCTGCTTCATGTCTTAGAAACAATGTGCAGTTTGAGTACATTGGACTTGAACAGCCTGGTGAATTCAACAGGGAAGAATTCATCTTTTCAAGGCATTGCATTAGCTGAAAGTGATGCAGGCTTATCTTTGAGAAGAACTTGTTTTAATCACTTTTGTTAGGTGGAAGTGAGAGGTGTAATTTTTGGGCCATCCTGAGAACTCTGGCTGACTGTCGAGATTAAAGTATGTGCGCTGACCAAAATGATCCTCCTGAACCATCTAGACAAACTGTTTATTAATGTACTTTTTTTTCTTTAAGCCTGGAGCAGAGGTGAGCATTCCCTTCAGTTAATGTGAGTCTCTCTGTATCTCCAGCTGGCCCGCGCCGATTCAGTGGTGCTCAGTGGCACATGCAGAACGTCCTCAAAGACTCTGTGGAGAGCTCCGATGATGAATTCTTCGATGCGCGAGGTCAGTACATGTTTTTGTCCTCCCCTTCCCATTCTTTCCCCAATTTTGCAGCAAGTAGCTAAGCTCCTTTGGGGATGAACTGGCAACATTGTCCTCATCAGACTGAGATCTGAAAAAAACCATCAGATCTTCTCTCAAGGGTTTCTGAATGGGCCTAAATTTACGGGAGATGGGTGAAGTGCTGGGGTGGATGAGCGAGCTGCTATGAACTGGATCTGGCATCAGAAGCAGCATGACTACAACAGTACAGAGCTTCATGGGGTCTCTTGGGTGCAGCTTGTTTACWGGTCAGGTAGTATATGATGTTACAGTTGGAGTGCTCTTGTTTACAGTTCCTGATGAAGGCCATGAGTGTCTGTGTTACTGATGGCCAACTTTTAAAACCAATGGCCTAGGTTTTCCACTCTGGCAAAACTTTCACTGAAGTCACTGGAACCTCTGCTRGTTCAAGAAGCAATATCTGAATGCTTGTGGATTTAATCAGGTGAATCTAAAAGGCAACGCTCCCTACAACATCTGATGAGACCCTGAATCTTGGCATGCTCTTTAACATGCCAGTTTTGTTCTGAAGTGGGACTAAAGTTTGTAGGTTGTGTGCGCACTCAACTTCCCACCTACAGTGGGAGATGGGGGCTCTAGTTTTGGTTTTGTTTTCAGAGCCAAACCTAATGCTTTTCTGACATGTTTCATTTGCTTTTCTGAAGAGAACAACCAGCAAAGGAGGATTAATTCTGCTACTACTGTGAAATCCAACTGTGGGATCTTTCATAGTAGGCTATTGAGGTCAGACTGAGCCGTTCTTATGTCTTCATGTTACCTGGAAGTCCAGGAGTGAAGGGTGATGGAATAAACTTGTTGAATGTCCTTTGGCTTTTGTAGCAAACTGGATTCATTAAGTACAGACCAATCCCTATGGCTTTGAGCAATCTGATCTAGTGAAAGATGTCCCTGTCCGTGGCAGGAAGGGTTGGACTGGGTGATCTTTAAAGGTCTCTTACAACCCAAACAATTCTGTGATTCTATGAAAAGGAGAGGGATTCCCCTCCCCCCAAATATTTGTTGGGACTTCTAGTTTAAAGTAAACCTAAGCCAAAGTGGAAAACTCAACTGTCCCATGGGAAACTTGGCTTGGGTTTGGATGTGCTTTTTATTTTTAGTTTGGTTGCTTCATTAACAGGACACTCAGCAGACATTCTGCTGATGTCTAAGTGCAAAAACATTTGCATGGCTAAGATTGTCACTTAGTTTCTCCTTCTGTTGATATTTATGGTACAGAGAGAAAATCCCCTCCCTTCCCAGCATTCTGCCCTTCTTGAATGAGGCCTATTTCTGAGCAAATTAATTTTCTTTTATAGGACTGCATTGGCTTCAGTTTCACTGCTGTGTGCTGATTTGATGTCTGGAGATGCATGGTGGTGTTGCAAATGGCAGTTGGTGTTTTTAAGGCAGTAATTGGCATTAAATGTCTGTTGTCTTGCAGTGAACTTCATATTACAGCATGTTTTAATTTTCTTTGTGGGTGGAATTGTTGCAGGGATGGTTGGCGACTGACTCTTGTGTTTTCATGCTGGCATAAGCTTGAGCTGGAATTCAGCATGAAGGAGTTGTTACGTCAGGAGCTTTTTAGTTGCTTTAAAAATACAGAGGGTAGGAGGCAGGCAGTGAAAATGAAACAGCTTTTGTGGGGGGATCGGCTCTGTGCTCTGAATGGTTTGGAAGCTGTGAAGCAACTTCACTGATAACTCACTGATTTCTTTCTGTGAGGCTGAATTTGCAGTATTATTTTCCTAAACAAGCTGTTTTTGCAGAGGCATAATTAATATTAATCAGATTATTACTGTGTATTATTCAAAGTACAGGTTTGGATCCAGGATGCCTCGACTTCAGTTTATCTGCCAGTTGCCCTGACAATGATGGTGACTTTATCTGATGGTGAACCACTTATTTTCCATTTTCCTTTCTGTAAATTGCCTACAAAATTTATGACAACTTTAAACATGAAAGACAAGCTGCTTATATGAGAGTTAGATTTTCTTTTATTGCGCCCCCCCGCCCCCCGTAGGCAACAGTCTCAATCAAACAGGGGAAGAAAAATTTTCAAAATAAAATGGAATTTGAAAACTTGGCAGAAAATTCTGTCCTTGCTTAGAACACTATAACTGTCTGCTGAAATCGGGCAGTTCTAAATGGAGATGGATATTGGAATAATGTTTTTATGAAAGTCAAATGATTTGTGTGTGTTTGATCAGGTATAGCAGGATGAAACTATTGGATGTGGTTTATTCAGGAAGTCTAGTGAAATGATTTAATGGATTCTTCTATTTCTAGGATCTGTGAAATTGACTGTGGACTTAATGTTCTTTCAGAACATGCTTGCATCCTCTTGATTTACCACAGCTAGAAATGAGTCCCTGGCTGTACAARTATGGTACAGCCACTGTGCAGAAAAAGAGACGCAGATGTTAATTTGAAAGGATGTCCTATGGTAGGTTTGTTTGTTGGTGGTTTGGGGTTTTTTTGTTTGTTTTTTAAAAACAACACTCAGGTACATTCCGGGCAAAAAACTTTCCTCATTTGTTGCCTGTATTAATAAGGTGCGTATTCAGTTCAGAGCCTTTTCGAAGTCTGAGACATGAGATATACATCAAACATCAGTTTTCTTCCCTGTTCCTGTACAGCTAGGCTTACAGTAATAACTACTTGGCTGGTGAGAATCAAGAAGCAACCCACAGAAGAGTAAAGAAGTAAGTGACCCAGTAAGGCAAATAAATGAGAGGGATTTTTAAAAATTTATAGGTAGGCTGAGGCACAAAGCCCGACTATATGTTGCTTGATGTCACAATGCCAGCTCATGCCCAGCCTGAAATCAGCTCAGATTTGCACTGCTGAGCTGGGATTTAGCAACCCATTTCTATTTGCAGAGGAATTCGAGAGCTCTGAGTGAAGAGCTCTGAGCTCTGTGTGTATGCATGAACATGAGTGCATGTTTCAGAAAATACATTGCTGAACACTGATTATTTTCTCTTTGTTCTGAACCAAATGGCTATCTTATCTGAAAGAGACTTTTAGCACAGGGATGTTTCAGCTGTCTGCACAGAGGGAGGAAAGAAATATGGATGTTATAAGCTGATTTGTTCGTTGTAATCTTTATTGTCAGTGGATAGGCACACAGACACTGCAGCTGGTACTCAGATGATCCTTGCACTTAAGTTGTTTTTTTTCTTTCCCCAGATGGATGCTTCATTATTATGGTAATTTAACATGAGATTGAGTGCTGTAAATTGTCATAGGTACAAAGCT
Source organism: Oceanodroma leucorhoa (assembly GCA_030449065.1). Taxonomy (NCBI): domain Eukaryota; kingdom Metazoa; phylum Chordata; class Aves; order Procellariiformes; genus Oceanodroma; species Oceanodroma leucorhoa. Next base: position 1,374,522 of record JASVER010000162.1, read on the forward strand.
GATGTGGATGTGTAACTGAGATTTTGGGGGAGAGGCTGTGTGTGGCATGTGTGTGTACATATATGTTTTATTTGCCTTTTTTMACTGTAATAATGGCAGCTAGTCGTCTTGTGTTTTGGAGGCAAAACCAAAATCTCAAGGTATTTGTGTCATGTCTCATGAAAATCCGTGCCCTTGAAATCCATCTCAGACTATGGAAGTCTCCTTGCACTGAGAGAACTAGTAAACAATAAATTAATTCACTAGTACAGAAAAGCTTTCTACATTCTTCTTGATGAGGTCTCCAAGCTTGGTTTGGCTTTGCCCGTCAGGAGGAATTCTGCTTTTTGGGGAAGGGGCTTTAGCTATGGCAGAATTGCGTGCTTCTACTAAGTAACTGAAGTGTAATGTGATAGAAGCAATGCCCTGTGACACACATGAAAATCAGTATTGAAGATGATGTTCTGCATTGCAGATACTCAGTGAAGTGAAGTGAATCTGTTAGCACTGTGAAAAGCTGCCACTGTAGGGAGAAAGCACAATGTTAAATCAGATGATGACCACTGTGCTTAAGTTTGACCTGCTGCATCTCTCCTAGTCCCTAGTCCACAGGATTGACTATAGCATTAGGAGTTTGGGATTGAATATTGTTACTTGACAGGCTAGGGCCAAATTTGCAAGCATTTACACGTACAACTACTCTAAGCCTCATTTGGAGAGTTTCACTTCATAGTCGCAGTCAATAAGTAATCACTTACACTGATTACTTATGACCATAATTTTAGATGTTGTAATCTTTGTATTCTCACTTGTCAAACTTCAGCTAACTTGGCCTGATTGTGGGTTGGCTACCACAAGTTGCTTGAGAACTGTTGTTGAATATTTGACCCTTGAAGCACAAAAGATTGTAGTGCTATTTGGGAAGGGTAAATTCTACCGCCTTCGACAAACGTGTTTAATTTTTCTGAGCAATAAGGAGAGGAGGATTCTAGCCACAGTGATACTGAAACAAGGCCATAGCTGTAACAGTAGTGTGTGGTTCCCTGGGCAAAATGTGTCCTGGGATTCTGGGGTAAGAGCATGGTTATAAAAAGGTGCTGCAGGCTATCTAGGTGAGTAGCTTATGAAAAGCAGCCTGTCTGGATTGATTTTGAGAAGAAATAATTTCTAGTACATATTTCCAAATCTTATTCCATAAGAAAACTGGAGAAATCAAAATGCGATGTCTTAAATCAGTGTTCGAGATGCACCTTCTCATTTCTCAAATACATATCCATAAAGAAAGGGAAATTTCTTAGAGTTGCATGAAGAGATGCAGGCGGGGCCCATAGTCGCTGTGTGTCAGGAGAGCTCTCTGGAAATGAGTGGAGGTGCACCAGTTCAGTGTCCTGTTTAATTCTTCAAAAAGGAAAGAAAAAACCTGATGAAAACTAATCCTACATGCAGTTGTCAAACAGGCTGCTTCCTCCTCCTTCGTACTTTATGCTGACAGAAGTTGAGAAGAACCAAGGGAAGCAGATTAATGCAATTGACAGAAGACTCAGGCCTTGGATTTCTGTGTTTAAAATGAGTAACATGAACGTTTTCACTCAGAACCATTTAAAGCAAGGAAGAGTGAGGGCACCTAGAATTCTAATCTGTTTGGAGTATAAAAATTGGAAAAGCCGCATCACTACTGGAATCAAGTCTCTCCCCAACAAATATATTTGCATGTAAAAGACTGATTGCAGTTTTGTTTGTATTTTTAAAAGCTATGACATGCAAGAATAGATGTGTGTATTGAAGATGAGGGACTGCCAGAGAAGTCCAGTACAGTCTAATCTAATGAGTTTTCTTAAATTCTTTCCTTCATATAGCCCTAAATAGGGATTCCTGCTTACCCCATGTTGACTTCACACTGCTGTGTTTGACCCCAGTGCAGAAGTCTTGCTGCCATTTCCTCAAGTGTCAAACTTGGCTACACGTAGTTTGTAAATGTGGATCTTTACTGCCCTCAGTGCAGGGGTGCAGGAGCTTATGTCCATTCTATCAGAGAGTCAGGATGTCATTTTGGTGTTGCTGACTGAACTGTGACTTTGCTAAATGAAAAAAACAAGTGGAAATTTTAGGGGAGGTGGCTGCCTTTGGATTAAGATACCGGGTAGGAGCTGAGATTCTCAGATCTTTGGTCTGTTCTATCCATGTTCCCAGGGACATCGCTTATGGCTGGGTCATTTTCCTCAAGTCTGTCATCACACAAGTCATTTTGGTATCACTGCTTTCAGATTGGTAGACATTCTTTTTTTTCTTTTTGATGCATTGTCTGCCATCTTGCTTACATTTTGAGGTAGAATCTATATTGCCTGTATCAAAGCTCTAGACTGGAGGAGACACTACTAAGTGGGAGATGTTACTGTGGAGCAGAAAATGCCTTCAGGGGATCACAGAAATGTGTTCTGTGTCATACAGGGGATCACAGATCCTGGCAGTGAGGAGTAGGCAGGATGAAATATCAATCTCCAGGGTTTTGGCTGAGGAAATACTAGTCTCTCTCCTTTCCATCGGGCTGCTGATGGCTAGATTTCATGAAATGCATGTACTGAAATACTCATGGTAAGATAATTGTGGACAGTATAAAATTCCAGGCAGTAATAACAGCTGAAAGGAATCACCAGCACACTATGGTTTATTTGCCATTCAGAATTTGCCACTGTTTTAAGCTTTTTCATTTTTTTTCTTGGCATTTTGCTACTGTGATATTGCTGCCCCATGTGCATTGAGTGCTGCTAAGGTAAATGGCTCTGCTTTACTCAATACTACATGCTTCATGGTCTGCAGTTAATGCTGCTTTGTTTCTTGGCTGGAAGGTGGGAAGAGAGCTTCAACTACTGAAAATTGTTGCTGAATTCACACCAAAGGGCAGGTGGACAGTTCTTGCACAGCACGGCAATGACGCATAAAATACAAGGCTGCTCAATGTGGGCTGTTTTGGTTTTTTGTGTGGGTTTGGGGKTTTTTTTGTCTTTGGGCAGGAGAACTGTGTGCTATGTATGCATAGTTTTTCCTGGTGTGTATTTACAACTTGGGTAAATGCTGCGTTGAGTTGCAAATAGACTACTTTCGGCTTCTGCAGAGGTCTTAAGTCTGTGTACTGCCACAAGCTGTCAAGAACAGTGATCATCTGCCAGCTGCTGTCAGGTAGACGACAAAAGGACTTGGAAGTGCTTGCAAGCTGTTGATATAAATGGAAGGTTTTGTGCTTTCTTGAGAAGGAATGGCCTGTAGGCTTTTGTATAGGGTGCTGCCCTGAATGGGGTCCATAATGTGAAATTGTTGTAATTTCGTCATGTTTCTAGGACTATGACTTTTCTAGAAAATTAGGTTGAAGAAGGGCAAAACTGCGGGAAGAGTCATATATATTCAAATGTGTATCTTCCAATATGTGAATAAATAATAATAAAACCCTCTAATCTCCCTTTTAGCTGATACTCCTTCCTGCTGGCTGACACTTGAGAGCATGAAGCAAAAGTTGATAATGAGGAGAGAACTCAGCAGGATGTCCTGACATTGCAGTGAGACTGTCTTTGCTAGTCAGGCCACTAAAACATGGCATGTTTACCGCTCCAGATCCCTGGTGATGTAAATCCAGATGTAGTCATGAGAGAAGCATAATTTGGCTTTAGCAACAGGAAATCTAAGAGCAAAATGAGAGTAGGAAACTGGCCAAAGGTACTCTCAGTCTGGGGTCATATCCGAAGCAGCTAATTGTGGAAATGGCTGTTTTTTGTTGAAGTCGGTGAATAAATGTAGAAGTGTAGAAGGATGCATGTGTGTTAAGAACCGAAACTGTTGTGTGTTTTGGTGTGTGGGGGTGTTGGAGCATTGTTGGTAAGCATTTCAGTTAGTTTTGGTTTCGTGTGGTGGTGCAGAAGCAGGGAGTACTGTTTTTGACAAACTGCATGCCTGTCTTCTCCCTTGGTCAGAGTACTGCTTCCTAAACAGGCTATAAGCATTCATTTTAACAGTTGGTGTGTAACTCTTCTCATAGAGTCCATGTACTGTAAACTAGATTGCATTCACACTCCTAAATGAACAATTCCAGTTCTTCGTTTGTATAACCTAGACTCCAACCACTAGTATGAAGACAAATTTAAGGTTTTTCTTCTTGTTGTTGCCCTGTTAATTTTGTTCTTGGTATCTTGATTTTGTGATAAAAAAATTGCTCTCCTTATTTCCCTGACCTTCTTGGGGATTTATGTGCCATTGACAAGTCTAGCAACTTGCACCTCTAATTTCAGCACAGAGCCTACTGGCTGGAGCAGCTGGCAGAGCAGAGCACAAGGAGCAATCCATACTTTTGGAAGTTAAAACAAAGCCAGTGTATCTAAGCTTCTACCTACATACTTACCGTGAGCCTTTTATCCATGCCCTGTGGACTGACAGAAATGTTCCTTACAGCATTTGAGCTCTGGCACAGTTCTCATTCAGCAAACACTTTCCTCGTACCACCTCACAAAGTTAGCAAGATGTCCTTTCCAGGAGTAGAAAGACTTTAAAGATATGGCTCAGGAATAATGTGGAGAAGACATGGCAAAACTGATCTTGTTGGATCATGCTGTATGACAGAAAGGTATAATTGTCTGACTTAAAGACTGGTCCCATCTGGGCACTGGGCTCTTTATAGGAGGCAGTATGAGTAAGTGGGTAAAAAATAGGTGGACTGTGGGTACATGCAGTCTATTTTGGGGCACTGATTTTTCCAAGTCATATAAAACTATTCATTTTATTTCTAGGTTTTCATTTTTCCAATTGTAAACTACGAGAAATCTTTTCTGGCAGGTGGCTGGAAATTAGAGTGGTATTTAAGAGGAAGCTGTTGATGATGGTTATGATTAAAGTACCCGGAAGGTGATTTCAGGCTTTTTGTGAACTCCCTCAGAAGAAGCAAAGTTAACAGTTGATATCATGTTTGTGGTAAGGTGCAAATGGTAGCATTGCTGTTCTCAGGGGATCCTGTAGCCACTTTCTGACCTGCTTTAAATTCAAATGAACTCTGACTTCAACAGTTATTCTGTATTTAAACTAGTACAGCAGATGAGAATCTGACCTATCAGAAACATACCGTCATCATTTCTTTATCTGTGCATTAGGCTTCTGATTTAGAATGTGAGGGCATTTTTTTTTCTTGCTTCTTGAGTGTGTAACTGTAGCAGATGTTATAGTCAAAAGCCTGCTGACAGCTTTGCTAAAGATTGAAGAGGTGACGTGGAATATAGCTGCCTCGTTTTCTCCAGCTGAGTTTATTTAGTCTGCATAAAAACTTTTGTCATTAGTTTTGCCTTCTTAAAATGAGCCTTATGGCACTGTCTTCTGTATTACTATGTTCACATAAAGCTGAAGCCAATAGCTGTGTGCTATGTGTTTCAAGCCAGGCTCTGTGTCTGCTTTCTCAAGATTCTTATTCATGAAAGAGGCTGTGGTAGCTCTCTGCTAATTAAGAGCTGCTCTTAATTTGCTGCACCTTCCTCTCCTGAAAATAGATCCACCAGTCTCATTTATTTAATTTTAAAATGCTCTGCTGAGCAACTTGAATATTATTTGGAAATGCTGCCAATGAACTAAGGTGGAAGTTTGGGAGGTCTAAACACTCCTCAGCATGTTTGTGCTCTAATGCAACAGTGATGTAAAATTCCTTTGTGCTTAGCAAAAAGCCTCTCAAGGTGTGAGGATGCTGACCCTCATTCACTAAAGTACATGAATTTTAATAAAAGGCTGTGTTGCAAAGATGGCTTGTGAATATCTTAATATCAAGTTATCTATCTTTTCCTGCCTCAGTTTTTAGTGGGTGTCATTTCCCTTCCCCCCCGCCCCCGAGTTTAAACATCAGTGTAAGGTACTTCTGTAAGCGTGTTATTTTCATGTGATACATTCATTGCTGATGATATGTGGTTTACCATCCGTTTGGAAGAGACCCAACTGCTTGATGTTGCTAGTACTACCCCTGCATCTGTGGCATTAGAGTAGCTCTTTGTCTCTGATGTTTGTAGTACATTGCATCTATGGACTGCTCTCATAGTCTTCCATCGCCTTCTCTGCTTACAGGACTTTCCAAGAGACAAAAATAGGTATTAAAGTTTCTAGAGATTTCTGTGCAAACTGTATGCAACAGTCTTCTAGACCTCCCTACTCATAAATCTTTTTTAGCTGTTGCCTAAAACAGATAGATAGTCTATTCTTGGTTACAGATACTTAGCTGTGTAATTTAAAGTCAGAGCAGTGTCTTTTGTCAGATGGCAGATTTGATGCTGGAATTGAGTTGTTCCATAGCAGACATTGTCATATCATGACAATACCAGTTTCAATATTTTGATGCTTCCAAAATTTATTTAAAATACTTTTATTGTTGATCAGTGCAAAGTGCTGTGAGTTTATCCAGTTTCATCACTTTTCCTAACATGTGGTATGTTTCCCATTTTGTTTAGTGCAGATGATGATACTAAAGCATGAGCAGTAATTTATTACTGCACCAGATTCACACGGTGCTTCAAAAACATGAGGAAAGGTATCCTCTTCCTGGAGTTCATGCATGTTAAAGGAACCTCATAGTTCACTGAAGTTAGTCTAGATTCTTTTTGGGTGAAAAACCCCTATCAAATTAAAAAACAAGTCAACACTGACTGCTTAAGTACTATAAATTTGAGGTGTCTGGTTTGAAGGGGTTTTTTTAAAGTCTGTTTTTTCAGAGTACCCAGGCTCTGAAAATCAAGAATACTGAAAGTTACATAAATTGAGAACCCCCAAATTGGAAAGATTTGGAAAAAAGAAAGATGAAATCTTAATCTTCATTTTTGAAATGCATCCCATGCTCCCATCAAGCCCCTCTTCCTCTTCATGCTTGAGAATATTCTCTACATTTCTGTCAAACTGAAGTGATTCAAAGGCTTATGCAACCTTCCCTCCCAAAACCTCACTCACTCTGCATTTGCCTAGAATAGGACGTAGTAGGAGTTGCTCAGGCCCAACTGAAATGGGCCTTGTTTTTTGTCAGTAACAGTTCTGGACCTAGTTTGCTATATTCCATGTGCTAGCCAATGCTGTTTAGCTGTGTGGCTACTGCAGTGGCAAACTTTAGCGAGAACACTTCGTATATAATGCATTGGATTTTGGAATGGAGAAGACAATCTCAAATCTTCCTTGTCCCAGTATACTGCCTCCATTCTCTTAATTCCTCTTTTTTGACATAAACTACTTAAAAATCGGAATGTCTGTGCAATAATTTTTCCATTTCTAATGCTGTCCACTGTCACAACTCTTCTATGGCAGGATGATTTCCAAAGCTTGGAAGGAAGAGGAAGTGTGTATGTATAGTTTTTTACATATTATATTTTAAATATATTTGGGAGAAATGTCATGATACTCCTATTTTTTGAGCACAGGATGCTATGTGTAAAGTATATTGATTTAGTATGTAATACAGCTTTCATTAAATACTTCTTAATTTTTTAATGTCAGGAGCAGTCTATGTAGCCTGAAATACTTCTAATGACAGTAGCTATCCTTTTTATAATTGTTACTTGAAATAAAAAGTGACTGCTATCTATAGATAATGAACGACATCTGTTACTGAGTTGTTAATCCTCTAATAACAGAATTTTAGCGAGAGAATAATTTAATATGTGATAAACTGCTTATGTGGATCAAAATTAAATGTGTATTGGAGACATATAGGCATGAAGAGAATGAGAGATAGTGTTCTCTTCCCACTGGGTGTTCAATGAGAATAGGATACCTAAATTGTTTAAGCTGCATTGAAATCTTAAGCTTTAGTGACTGGAAGAGTTGGAAATAGAAAAGTAGCCTCTGCTGATTTTCCTCCACACTGCCTTTGTGTTTTTCAGTGGTCTCCTACCATGTGCTTAAAACAGCTATCTTCAGGGTTTCAGCGGTGTTTCCAAATTCCATGTGAAGCTGGAATTGTAACTTTGAGCACCAACTCATACTTCAAATTTTTTCTAAAAAGAGAACTAAAATGATGATTCAGACATTTTAGATGAGGTAGTTTCTTTGATGCAAAAAATGTTATTGTGTTCTGACTTTGGGAGTATGATCGCTTACTGTGCTTGATGGAATATTCTTTTGAATTGTCAACATCTGTTGATCAAGAATGCTTTGAAGGTCAGTGTGATGACTGCATTTTTGGAGTTGCTGAGGCATGGATCATAGACTAATGAGAACAAAAAATGCACTTGGAATTTGCTGAACATAGTCCGTATTCAAGCTAAGTCATAGAAAAGGACCGTCGTGGTTTAACCCTAGACAGCAACTAAACACCACACAGCCACTCACTCACCGCCCCCCCATGCCCCCTCCCCCGGTAGGATGGGGAAAAAATCAGGAGGGCACAAGTAGGAAAACTCATGAATTGAGATAAAAACAGTTTAATAATTGAAATAAAACAAAGTAGAACAGTAATAATAATAATAACAACAACAACAACAATAATAGAATATACAGAGCAGGTGATGCACAATGCAACTGTTTACTACCTGATGACTGACGCCCAGCCTGTCCTGAGCTGCGAGAGCCCCCCCTTCATGGACCACCCCTCCTAGTTTATATACTGAGCATGGCATCACATGGTATGGAATACCCCATTGGCCAGCTGGTTSAACCACCCTGGCTATGCTTCCCCCCCCCGCCCCTAGCATCCCGTGCACCTGGCAGAGCGTGGGAGGCTGAAAAGTCCCCGTGAAGGCACCACTCAGCAACAACCAAAACATCAATGGGCTATCAACGTTCCTCTCATACCAAACCCAAAACACAGCACCCCCCAGCTACTAGAAAGAAAGCTAACTCTGTCCCAGCCAAAACCAGGACAACAGACTTCAAAGCACATTTTGCAGGAGACTAAAATGTTGATAAACAGTGATTGCCCACTGTACCAAGAGAGTTTGACACAAGTATTTCCAAGTTTTGATTACTCTGTAGTTAGCTTGCAAAAATGCTCTTCAAATCAAGTTTTGTTCAGTTAGATTTCCAGAAGAAAAGTGGTATGGGGAAGTGGACTCCTTCATTTCTACATTAAGAGTCATTGGTCAACCGAAGATAACGTTGCTTATGTGTAATATCTTACAATGATCACATATAGCCTTTGGCCGGTACAAAAGCCTTATTGTACTAAACTCTTCGCAAATGCACAAGGAATGTCTTTTGCAGCCTTGTCTTTGTCACCTTTCCTTCTGAGTAGATGGGTGGAGACAGGCTGAAGAAGTCAGCACAGAGTGGAATCATTTTACCCAGAGCCATAAACTGTGTCAGTGGCTGAACTAAGGGAAAAAATGGTTCTATTCCAGTAGCCTATCTACAATTAAATTTACTTTCTAGAGAGTGCAATGCATATTTAAACATGTTAAGTCAGTATCTTACTGCTGGTTGTTAGTTGTTCTGGAATGTTTCAAGGAGATCCAGCTATGGTTGAGGCCATAGGGTATTTCATTTGCCTTGGTCAGTACTGCTTCATATGCGAAACAGGTTGACTAGGTGTTACAAGCTGAAAGTACTGTGTTTTAATGAAGAAGTGAGGAGAAGAAACAGTTTATTTAATCAATCCATAGGAAAATGATCCCAGATCATATTCGTTCTGGCTATATTTGGCATTTGATGTCAGCCTTTGGGGTCTCCAAATGGACACTTTGTCATCTGAGCAATTGGTCCTGCTGCCATGCCTCCCTTTGTCATTACTCAAAGATAATGTGTCCCACAGCAAGGGTGAAGCTGACTCTTCCCTCAGGAAAYGGACTTCGTGCTAGGGAGCGCACAGTGTATTCCCTTCCTCCACTACCCAAACTTGTGGGGTAGTGGGATAGTCAAACTCTCACTCTCTAGGCATTTCTAAAGTTGGTTTGGTAGCTGCTGCTCCCCTGTACCTCTTGCACAGGTAATCAGAACTCCTGATGTTCATGCATTTTTGCAGGAGTGGATGGAAAAGGGTATTACTTTATGGGAAATAATATGGGAGATTTCAGTTTTTCTGTTCTTTATGCTGGGAGCCAGGCATTGTAAGTGGGCTTTCTCTTAAGTTTAAATATGTAAGGAAGAAAAAAAGAATCAAACAGTCCCATGTTTTCATACTGGTGTCCATCACTGGCCTCACTGAAGCAAATGTGGAGGCTTTCTCAGCGGTGTGGTAGTCCTGACTTCCTTGAAAGTGTTTTGGTAAAGACAATGAAGCAGGAAGTCAGCTTTGATGTGTTTGTACAGCACCAAGGTGATGTTCTATCCTAACTGGTCAGTTATGTGTTTGTATCATCAGATCCCAACCATTAGAACCTCATTAATGAGTCTTGAAGGAGAAGTATAACCCAATTTTGAAAAGAGTGCAAGAAGGATGCCTTTACTTTGTTCATAAGTTGATATCTGTGCTTGTTCCAATAGACTTTTAAGTTGGAAGAAGAGAATTCTGATACAAGCCTTTTGCTGTTTTTTGTGTTTCTGAAAAAAAGCAGAAATGGTGTATAGTTTCCAGTGCCAGCCCTTAGAAAGGTGGGATGGAAGGTGGGAGTGAGCTGTCCATTCTAAGAGAGAGTCCTCGTGAGGCAGAAGTGAATATTACTAAATTGATGTTATCAACCTGCCTTCTGGCAGCAAGCTTCAAAATCTCCAAATTGTTTGAAGTCTGGCAGCAAGCTTCAAAATCTCCAAATTGTTTGAAGGCAAAGATGGTGTTTACAATGACCTGTTGCTGGATTACCTGAAGGATGACAGTACTGCATTTATATTCCATAGCTTCCTAGTGGGAACATAAACTCTTATGTTTGCTGGCCTGTATATTACTAGTAGGGCATAGGTAGAAAACCTTCTCTGGTACAGATTATCTCATTATTGGCTTCTTGCACTTACTTTTGAAGTTTCTTGTTTTCTGGTGCTGCTGCCTGTAAACCATATAACAGTGACTAGGCTGTTCTGTCAATCTGATTAACATCAACAATTAACAAAGAAAAGGGGGGGAAAAAAAAGGTAACGATAGGGCATCTATGAGAGGTAAAGAAAGGAAAGGAGGATTTGGTGTTGTGTCATTTTTGTGAATGTACTCTTTCACAGAATCATAGAATATCTCAAGTTGGAGGGGACCCATGGGGATCATCAAGTTCAACTCCCTGCTCCTCCCAGGACTACCTAAAACTAAATCATATGACTAAGAGCATCGGCCAGATACTCCCTGAACTCTGACAGGCTTGGTGCCATGACCACTTCCCTGGGGAGCCTGTTCTGGTGACCAACTACCCTCTCAATGAAGAACCTTTTCGTAATGTCCAATCTGAACTTGCCCTGATGCAGCTGCATTCCATTTCCTCATGTCCTGTCGTTGCTCACCAGAGAGGATCAGCACCTCCCCTCTGCTGCCCCCCTTGAGTAAAATGTAGACTGCAATGAGGTCACCCCTCAGCCTTCTCTTCTCCAAGCTGAACAAACCAAGTGACCTCAGCTGCTCCTCATAAGTCTTGCCCTCGAGACCTTTCACCATCTTGGTCGCCCTCCTCTGGACACACACTAGTAGTTTGATGTCCTTATATTGAGGTGCCCAAAACTGCATACAGTGCTGAAGGTGAGGCTGCACCAGTGCAGAGCAGAGTGGGACAATCACCTTCCTCGACCAGCTAGCTATGCTGTGCTTGATGCACCCCAGGACATGATTGGCCTCTTTGGCTGCCAGGGCACACCGTTGACTCATATTCAACTTGCCAACAACCCAAACCCCCAGATCTCTTTCTGCAGGGCTGCTCCCCAGCCTCTCGTCCCCCAATTTGTACGTATAACCAGGGTTACCCTGTCCCAGGTGCAGAATCTGGCACTTGCTCTTGTTAAATTTCATATGGTTGGTGATTGCTCAGTTCTCCAGTCTATCCACATCTCTCTGTAAGGCCTGCTTACCCTTGAGGGAGTCCACAGCTCTTCCTAATTTAGTATCATCTCTGCTTTCTCCCAAACAGCCTTTCAAGAATAATAAATGTGCACAAAAGCATAGATACTAGCAAAAGAGGCAGGAGGTGTTTCTATGCTCAGAAGCTCTCTGGGTGATGAGGGAGCTTGTATCTTTGGTAGAGGAAAGCATATGTGTGGGCTAAAGTAATTGGCGTTATCAGTGGATTAAACATAGCACCAGCGAAACTGCAGGAGTTTGTCTGTGCTGGAGTGAGAACCACCTCTCCAGGAGAGAGACTGTGGCTTTCACCTCCTAGAAATGAAGTAGCTTGATACCTTTATTCTGTCTCCAGCATTACATTTCCTGTAATGTTTCTTACCTGTATTTCTCACCCATTCTCTGTTATTTATACAGAGTGATTCATCAATGCTTGGTATTCTTGCAGCTGAAAGGACTTCTGCACAGTGCAGCTGGAGTTGAGTACTATGCTGCTTTATGGGAGGATTTGGAAGCTATCCCAGACTACATCTACCCATGTGTAATTTGCACTTCAGAGACAGCCTGAAGTAAGAGGCAGAGGGCACAGCAGTGGGCACAATTAAAACATAACATTAGTGAGCTGCTTTTGCATTCTGAAAAACAGCTGGGGTCAAATCCCAGTTCCTCAAACAAAGAAATTTCTGGCTGACAGCCTTGTAAACTGAGAATCAAGCACCTGTGTTTGAGATGGAGCAGCTGTACATGTTTTGACTATTGATTCTTCTGCCCTGGCTAGCTACTTAATTTAGTGACATCCAAAGAGAAAGGGAGAAGTAATATTTTACTGTTTTCTTTTGCCCAACTTTCCTTTGTTTCTTGCTTTCCAAGTTAGGCAGAAAGTTCTCAGTTTGTAGCAGGACTGAGTTATGCTTCCATGTTGGAAACTTTAGGCTTATTAGATTTTTTTTGCCTTGGTGCTAGCAGATTTTCCTCAGGTAAATGATGATCACTAAAAATATTTTCTCTGTGTATCAAATGTCCTACCAATGTGAACTTCCAGCTGTGTGTGAACAAGGTAGGAAGCTTTTCACAGTTTGACCAGACCAGGGATGGAAGGAACGATGCATCCTGTGTTTGCTGGCAAGACACTGGAGGCAGGGAAAAACTGAATGGCTTTCCCAGGGTCAGGCAGGACTCCAGGTTCTGTGACAGCCACAGAGACAGTCCAGGTCTTTTGAGCAAGAGTCAGCTGCCTTTAGATGTGCTAGCACCCTCTGTGTCCTCAGACTTCAAGTGTATTCTGCTGAGGTCACCTCAGCAGTGGAGGGGTGGGGATAAGCAAACACATGAGGAGAGGAAGGGGAATCTTTTGCTTAGCTGCATATAGTTGCATTCTTCTCAGACAAGCTGCATTTCAGAAACACTGTGGCATGCTAAAGGTTTAGATGGGAACAAAAACTCAAGACCAAATTTGTGTACTCAGAAGCCCTTTGCCTGTTAGGAGAGTTTTAAAGTGGAATGGCCCAAGGATAAGGGGCCAGCCCTTGCTCAAATTAGAGGGCTCTGATTTCAGAGAGAACTGTGTTACATGAAGACTACTCGAGGTAAATGTGAAGAGCTTTCAGTAGTACTTGTCTTTGTTCCTGCTGTTTGAAAGTGTCTTTTACCCAGGCCACCTATGCTGTATTGAGCTCTTCAGCACTGATCTTTATGTTTACAGTAAGCAGAGAAAAATTTCCCCTCTGTAAAGTGTTACTCATATTAAGAGTCATTCTATTTAACTTAAAAAGTTCGTGGGATTTTCTATCATCTCCTCAAAGCATTTAAATGGAAGATAAAAATCTTCATCAATAATCACAAGAGGCACAAGCTCATGATTCTTGCTGCAAAATGTTGCTGAGTTAGGCATAGGGGGTACTATATTTTTATATCCTGGGTGTGAAAAACAGTATATATCTTGCTCTGCTTGAAGACAAATTATACTTGAACAAAGAATTTCAGGTACATGTTCTTTTCCAAGTATAGCACCCTGTTGGTAGTCATGGATGTACTCAAGCTGTCCTACTGGTTTTCATCTACAAAAATGTTCACTGCCCCCAGAGCAGCAGTAGTGATCCAAGTGAGCTGGCTTTCTAACCTAATGCAGTTCAAAATCCATCTCAGTTACAGTACATATAAATCACTGTAATTTGAGTAAAATCCAAAGTTTTAAGCTTGATTTTTATTCTTAATGCAGAATTCCTTTCTTGTGGATGCATCTATGTTTTGTTTATTTTTTCTTGCTGAGTGACTTTTAGCTCTATCTTGTCTCCAAACCTTCTCTGTAGCCGTTTTAATATTTGCTGTGACGACCTCTTACATAGCGTTGGTTTGGCTGAACAGATTGCCTGAGACTTTCTTTAACCAGAGGCACCTTAATAGTTTATGCTTCTGGTGAATGTGCTAGAGTTAGAAATATTTCTGCTTTGAAATTTTTCATGCTGATATGAAAACTGGTTTAACAAAAAAGCAAGAAGAAATGCATTGAAGTCTCTGCGTCCCCTTCCAGCCTTGCCCTTCTCATAACTGCTCTGGAAGTTGGAAGTGAGGGCAGAAAACAGAGACCATTGAGGCTGTGCTTAAGTGTTACTCTTCTGCACATGCTGGCAAAGTGCCCCAAAAGTGTTACGTATCACACAGGTTCTTCTCTGGTCTTTTCATGTTGATAGCCTTGTGGAGAATGTTAAGTCTCTTGGTTGTTGAAGTCCGATTTAACAGCCACTGAATTGGCATATGTTTCTTAGCAATCAGGAAAGATACGATACTATAATACTCCTTCCTCAAGTTTCCCTGGGATGGGTGGGCACAGTAGACCCTGATAGGTCTTCATCCAGGTCTGTATCTGCTCCTGAACTGGAAGAATCTAACTGTTCCGTGGCTCTTCTAACAGTCCTGGGACTGAGAATAAACTGGGATTGATGAAAAAGAGTTGGAATATTTAGGCTATACGATTCCCTCCCAAATACATTCCGAAACTGTTCACAGACCTGAACAGTTGTGCAGGAGCAACACTGAAGACTAGAGCCTGTGAAATAAACCAGCCTTTGTGAGAGAAAGTGACAAAACCCCGAGGAAAATGCTGTTCCAAGTGGTTGATTTTCTTTGCCTCARTGAGCAGCTGAGATTGCATCAAGTCCAATAGGGGCTTTGCTGGATCCAGCTTCTCTGATAAATCTGACAAATGACCTTTATTAGTGTTCGTTTCTAAAAAGTAGAGCTTATGGGGAGATAAGATATGGTGATGACTATGAAGTGATTTAAAAGCCTTTATACAGATCCACTTTCCTCCTCCCCAGTACCAAGATCTGTCTAAATAAGAGAGGTACATATGAGAGAACATCAGAGAACATAAATTTTTAAATCACTTAACGGCCCACTGCAAGGCCTGGTTGCCAACAAACTCACATTTCTTTTTGTTTGAAAATGTGGATCATTTTAGCCAGAAATGTTCTGGCCAAATTCTTCTGTGTTTACTCCCATAATAGAGCCCTTCTCTCTACAAAAGGCAGTAAGAGAGGGCAGAATTTGACCCATTTTCTGAATCTGCCTTAACACGTAAAGAACTGTGATTATTCATATCACTTTTTTTTTTTTCTGTGTACTCACCCTAGGTACAAAGGCCATTCTGGGCTGTATACAGTCAGGCTGAAATGCTTCTAGTAAACTTATTCAGACAGGACTAATGCACCCTTCTTGCCAAACAGCTGTTAAATTGGAGGAAAATGTTTTTCTGCAGCTTCTAGACCTGTTTGTTCTTGTTTGTGTGGGGTTTTTTTTTGTGGTTTTTTTTTTTTTTTTAAGAGGGAGAATATTTATGGTTTGTGTTTTGTGCTTTCAGCTTTTCCCACCTCCCTCCCTGGATGGGATCCCAATAAAATAGCTGGTTCTCTGTGCTGTGGGCTTGGTGCCATTCCATTATGTCTCTGTGTCCTTGGATGAAAATGTAAAGCTTTGTGTAGCACAAGTGGCTTCGATAAAAGGGGAAAAAACATGCTTGAAAAGCCTTAAACTTGTCTGTGTGTCCATTCTTGACACTGCTCTGCCTTTTGAATGTTCTGAAGTCAGAATTTTAGGATATTGAAATCTACTGGCTAATATTGATGGTTTAATGTTGACTTTTACAGAGAGACTTTCACTTCAGGCCAGTAGGAAAATAGTACTTTTGATTACAGTTAAAATTGTGATATATAGTAAACTTTGAAATGCTTTTATTTATAGACACATTTATAGCTCGATTTTCAGGCTGAAATGAGTGTTGAACTGCCAGTGTATGACTGATAGGAGTCCCAGTATGTTGTCTGAGGTTTCCCTTGCATGTTTGAAAGTGTTGTATTGATGTTCTGAGCAGCTCATATAGTTTGTTAACTATTGTGGACTATTTTGATTACTTTATAGTATAAGTATATAATCAATATGTATTATATAATTACATCAGTGCTTGATAGAGTTACTAGTTCAACAGTATTATTACAGCATTTTCACATGTATCACTCACAGAAAATCAGGTTTTTTGTTTACGTTGCTACTGGATTATGGAGGCGGGGTTAGTGGTGACTAAATTGTATCTGTCAAAGTGCAGTGTTTGTATTCCTGTATCAGGTGAGAGGCTTTTAGAACAAAAAGGCCGTTTGCTTTTCAAGAAGCTTACAATGATACTGACAGTAGCAAGCTTTTTCTTTTTCAGTGCATGTACTCTGAAGCATTTCTGCTCCATTCAGTCCCATAAGAAAGAGAGTATCCCTAGGCTTCCAGCCTACTAAATTGCTTCACAGGGTAAATATTAAATAAAAAATATTTATGGGAATTCTGGTCAGAAAATAGTTCTAGTCTATTGTCACCCTTCATGAAATGTCAATTTCATGAAAAAAAATTACAGGTTGGTGCTTTAATACAGAAAGTATTTCCAGTTTTTAGAAACTGAAGAATGAGAACTATGGGTTGGGCAAAACTGGTAGGTTAAGTGAAGTTTTTGTCAGCTGTTAGGAAAAAAACACAGATGTGCATAATTATTTTATGGGATTTTGATCTTCATTCCGCAATGCTTGCAAAACAAGTAAAGAAAAAATACAAATTTTTTCCAAGAGGGGGGAAGAATTCTGACTAATTCTGTTACTTGATATTAAACACTCAAAGTGATTTATTATAAACTTTGTTTTAAAGTGACTGCTCAAGGTAAGAGCAAAAATTCAGGCAGTCCTCTCTTTTCCATGGTTTTCCTGCACACTACATATGAAGCATGTAGGTAYGCTGTAGGGCGTATCAGTAAGCAAGAAGCTTTCCTGGAGAGTCCTGCATGTGCTAACCTGTTATATATTCCCATTAGGTACCATGATGAGTGTTTATTTCTCTCTCAATTACTAGTTCTCACCCTGTCTTTTTCTCATTTGTCACTGCAATTTATTCTGTTCTCCTGTTTTCCTCCTACAGAAGAGATGGTGGAAGGAAAAAGTGCCATTCTCATAGGTATGAGCCAGTGGAACTCAAATGACCTTGTTGAGCAGATAGAAACAATTGGGAAGCTGGAAGAAAATCAAGGTAATGTTTAGCTTGCCTTACATACTAATTTAAAGTTAACAAGAAAATCTGACTACTGAAGCAATTAGTTGTCAGATATTATGTAAATACTCAACAGAAATATCATTTACAACATCCCATAGTTAAAAGATTTACACAGACATGTAAGTAGTATTTTAGTGCTGGGAAATTAATTGCAATGATCTCTTTCAAGAGGAAACTTCTCTGGCAGGCCAGGTAATATAAATTCATTGACTTCAGTGGGAAGTCAGTGTTGGACTCAGCTCAACAACTATGAGATAGATTACGAGACCACAACTTACGTTTTGCATGTTTCCTGTAATCAACATACATAAGAGACTTGTTGGTCACTGTCACTGAGTTATTTTTCTCCTTAAAGTCAGCAAATCATTATCTAGAATTTTCAAGGGGATATATACTTTCAGGATTATTTGGGGCTAGTTGTAGGTAAACGTTTATGTAACTATGTGCCACTGAAATGAGTGGGAAATAGGCACTGATACACCAGTAAGAATCTAGGACCTAGGACAAAAGCCTAAGCACTCTTCTTTCATTGTTACTTGGGCTCCTCAACTGCCTAGTTGTTTGAAAGTTAAAATTACCTCATTGACTTTAAGGAGAGAGAAGGACCTAAATTCCTTACCCATCGGTGTTATGGGCCTCATGTATAATGGTTCTTGTTAATTAATCTAGCTTTTTAAAGAATTTGATGGATTCATCCATTTTAAGAGCCTTTTCAGGAGGCTTTTCTTCATGGATTTGCTACATGTAGTCAGTCCTGAAGATAGCTGTGAACCGGTCTATTTTAGTATACAGGTATATAAAAGTAATGTTTATCTGAGTCACAAACTTCTTGATTACCTACTGTGAGAATGATTTATTTTGATAGTATTTAAGTGACAGGTGGACACAATACACACAGTGTATTTACAATTGTTGCATAGGTAATTAGAGAAGAAAAAATGTTTCTATTTTGCATTTGCTCTTAACAATTATATGAAGGCCTTGCTTATGTTGCTTGGTAACTTACTTCATTTGGAGTCAGAGATTCAATGGCAATTTGTAAGAAATACTGTATGTGTTGTAAATATGCCATTTTCTCTGATAGAAAGTAGTAAGAAAAATTAATACAGTATTGCATCAAATATGAGTTAGTCTTCTAAATGACTTGCCAATAACCAGCTATCCTTGCGTTCTTGCAGATATTTCTCTATTTCTTCCAGGGCTGGCAAAGATTGAGGATGCTTATTTTCATTTTAGAACCCATTATGTGAGGGTGGTTTTGTTTGTTTTTTTTCATAGTGCCCTTTGTGTTGGGCACTAAGGAAAGAGTTGTAAGAGGCTGTTTTTAAGGGTTTCTGCTGTTAAGAAACAAGGCTGGTAAAAGGATTATTGTTTGCATTATGCAGCTGAATAGCTGCAGCAAAGAGAATGTGAGACCCAGGGTTGCATGGAAGATCTGTGCAGAAACAAATGAAGCAGTCCCCTGAGTTATAGTCCATCCTTCTTTATACAAAGGGTTTCTATTTTCATTTAATCTAATTCTTGTGACGTTTTGTAAAAGAAAGAATTCTCATCCATTCTCTTCTTTTACTTCATTTCTGTTCACACACAGCTGTTAGAAGAGGCTTTAGAGCCAGTGTACCTAACTCAAAGCATTTGATGAATTGGCCTATGTGTAAGATGCATCTACATTCTGATACTGCTTCATATATGCTGCAGCTGTACTATGGCTTTTAGGTCATGGTTCATTGTGCTGATTTTGACCGTTCTTGGATAGAGATGTCAGGCAAGGACTGAAGTGTAACAGCTTCTTAACGAAGAAATGGGCTAGCACAAGTCTGAGCCAATGTTACATGTATCTCATTATGCCAGAATGTGATTTCACTGCTTCAGTAATGCAAAAGAAAGTAGAGTTCTGGCTGTAATGCATATTGCCAGTTAGAAATTTTCCCTGATGCATCCCTGCTAAGTATATCAGATTTCTAAATAGGCGAGGCAATTACTCGCCACAGTATACTCAGATTTAGTCCTATTGATTAGCTACTTGTTGATTTTTTTTTTTTTAATTATTATTTTTTCTTTTTTTCCTTACATTTGCTCATCTGTATCTTATCTTCATGGAATTATCTTCCAAATGCTGATAGGTTGTATTGCAGTGTTGTTAGTGCAAATAATGGTACAGTGCTTTTGTTATAGCTTAACAAGACTGAATAGTGTTACTGATTCAGCAATTTTAGAAAACTCTGTGATTAGCAACCACCAGATACAAATGTTACAGGCAAAGAGGGAAGGAGGAGGATGTTTGAAGGAAGACTGTGTTGTCTTCCGTGCCACAGTGGAAAGATATTTCAGCCTTTGCCCATTGTTTGTAGTCAAAAATTAGAAGTTCAGGTAAAGCTGGATTGTCTCATTAAAAACATTATGTAGAAAAGAGAAAGATGTCCTATATGGCTTCTTTCCCAGGGTACTTCACTCATTCAATGGAAAGATGTGAGGAATGTGGTCTGCTGATTCAGGGAAACTTGGTTGTGTTTTTTGGTTTTTTCACAAAGCTGGATTTACTTCTGGCTTTTGGAGAATGATGAGTTCATTGGCTTTGGTTGCAGAGAGCTTTGTTACAATTCAGTTGGTCTCTAGGGCCAGTGGTTTTGCTAGGTGCCTGTGCAGACAGCAGAGCACTGGCTCTTTTTCATGGTTTAATAAATTGATTAATAAAGCACATAATTATGGGCTCTTTCAACAAATGAAGATGTATGAGAAGATGCAGTATGCTCTGGGCAGAGCTGAAGATCYACTGGACACTACTGACTTAAGTAATGCTATAGTTCCAATGTGAGGCAGACAAGGTCCTCAGGAACTTTATAAACTTTAATTCAATCATTGATTCTCAGTAGGTACGACTGAGAGTGCTTGACCAGCACAACCTTTCTCATCAGAGGTAGAAATAAGTCTTTGGGGGAGAACTGGCAGCAGCATTTAAATTTATTAAGTTTTCATTACAGAAAATAGCAAACAGCAATCAAGCTGAATTAAAAACTCATACAGCTGCATAAATTATGTTGATGCAGATGCCTTCCCTGTTGTGGAACAAAAGCATTTTCACACATTATAGTCATGCATTTAATTTCACTCCTGGTGCAAAGTATCTGTCCCTTATGTTAAGGAAAATTGCGTGTACTGAGCACTAGTGACAAATTCAGCCTGCTGGATTTCAGTGCTTTGCATTTCCTCCAGCTATCTTGAATTCATATCCTTACTTTAAGTATATATTGTTAATGTTTGTAAGGTTGAAGTTGTTGTTGGTTTGTTTTTGTACTCTTGACACAATGCAGTGAAGGTGAGGTGAAGAAGTCTTTGCAAATGCAGCAAAGACTATTTGTATACTTTGAATTCAATATATAATTTCATTAATTGAGTTTCTTTATAGCGGGAAATGAGGTTACTATATGTTTTAACTGGCAAACCAGGCAAATACTTGTTACAGAAAAAAATAGGTCATTCAGTCCAAGCTAGTAACTGACATGTAAACTTAAACCTGTGTCAGCATTTCAAAGGGTGGAATYGTGGGGAAAAAATGCCATAGCTGGAGTAGACATTACCTGTGAGGTCAAAACATGTTTGTTTGAGACCAAACCTGCGTAAGGCTTAAAATAAGGTCACATGAATAGTAGGGTTGTCCTCTCTCCCTCAGTTGCCCATCTCTTGTTGTATTTGGCCTTTTTTAATTGTGGACTTGAGAGGTGGAAAGTTCTTTTCTCTCACATATGCAAATTGAAGTATGAGGGAATCCAGAAACATCTGGAATGGATGAAGAACCACAGAGCTCCATAGGGAGATAATAAGTGCTTGCCATTGCAGTTGGAGATTAGCAGTCCTGCTATGATTCAGTCTCCATATACAAACAGCAGGCTTTACTGCTCTTGCCCCTTCATTTTGTCACCTCCCCCCTGCCCGCCCGATACATCTTATTTTTCTAGAGTAGAAGAAACATGTAGCTGTCAAGGAATGGGCAATGCAGTTCAATGCCAATATATCTGGGCTTTGCCAGCTGACTAGCATCACATCCATGAACATGAACTAGCTGATGGAGTCTCTTCAGCAAGAAAACCAAGCAAGAACAGCGTGAACATATAAAATTAAAAAATTGCTTTGCAGAAAAAATTTGTCTGGAGACTGTGCTGAAGGTATCCAAACTATCAGTTCATTAAGGACTGTGTTGTCTTGTTACTTGTGCTGCTACTCTCCATTTGTTTCTATTATTTCTTCCATCTGTTTTTTCTGTCTGTCCTGGTTCCTGCTGGGACAGAGTTAACTCTCTTCCCAGTAGCTGGAGGGGGTGCTGTGTTTGGTTTGGTAATGAAAGGAACTGATGGCCCCTTGGTGCTTTGGTTGTTGCTGGGTGGTGCTTGCACCGAGGACTTTTCAGCCTCCCATGCTCTGCCAGGTGCAGAGGGAGCTGGGGGGGGAGCATAGCTGGGGAGGTTGACCCAGCTGGCCCATGGGGTATTCTATACCATGTGACATCATGCTCAGTATAAAGGTGGGGGGCTGGGGGTTTGTCTCGCGTGGTTCGTTCGGAACACRTGGGGGTGAGCAGTTGCATTGTGCATCGCCTGTTTTGTATATTCTGTTATTGTTGTTGTTATCATTGTTATTATCACTGTTCTACTTTGTTTTACTTCCGTTATTAAACTGTTTTTATCTCTACCCGCGGGTTTTCCTTCGTGTGCCCTCCCAACTCTCTCCCCCATCCTACCGGCGGCGGGGAGTGAGCGAGCGGCTGCGTGGTGTTTAGTTGCTGGCTGGGGTTAAACCACGACACTGTCAGTGGCATTTTTTAGCACAACCAGTTCCCTTTTGAACAAAAGAAGACTGACATGCCTTTTGAGGGACATTGGGCTCTTTTTCTCTTGCCCAGAGGCTTAATTTTTCATTGTCTGTTGTTCAGCTCTGTGCTTTTTATAAAACAAAAACAACCTTAGGAACCGGAAAAGCAGTGGTTTTCCAAGCTCATTTGTAGCTTTTATGATGTGAGTGAGTTTTGGGACTGTGTTGTCCCTTGGCTGCTGCAAAGCAGTTCGGATATGAGAACAGTGCATCTATTCAGTTGGCTGGCTGACATAACAGATCTCACTTTCAGCCCTTCACTGAAGTGACAAGAGCCCAACACACCAGAAGGTCGGGACAGGCTATATTTCATTACAGTTGCCAAATATCCCAGAACTAAGTTTGCAAAGCCAAGATTTCAGAATTTAGCAAATGCCAAACTTGAGATCTTAATGCAATGTTTATGGATCTCCTTTGTCTATTTGCCCTGTCATACCGCTTTTAATTGCTTAGTAAGATGATAGGAATGCATTGTATGTGTAACAGGTTTGCTTACTGACCTTGACATGGGTAGAAAGAGTGCTCTTGTCTTTAGCGATGGTGGGAGAGTTCCTGAAGGAGAGTTTGGCAGTGAATGGAAAGTGCTTGTGCATCTTTCTTCTCTGTGAATAGCTTTTTCCTACAGAAGTTTCCCTTAGAAATTTAGAGAGATGTGAAGATGATCTCCAGAAAGATAGATGGATGTGTGAAGAGGAGGGTTGAAATGGTCTATTTTAGATTATGTATTAAAATCACAATAGCAGGATATTTGCAGTAATGTGAATTTGTGGTGGAGTTGTGGGATAACAGGTAATTGGCATGCTCTTGTTGGGTCATTTCCTTCTAAGGAAAAGAAATACATATCTTTGTAAGATGTGGTAGAATTAGATAACATCTGAAAATCGCTGTGTGCAATTTCTGATTCTTTTGACTGTCTCCTCTTGCACATCGCGTGCTTCTCAGGAGCACGCAATTTCTGGCTTTCCCCAGAAGATGTACTTAATATCTGAGGACAAATACACTTGGGGATAAAGTTTGTATGCTCATTAAAATGGCAATAAGTGACTTTTCTTGYTCTGAACCTTCTCAAAGTTGTATTGCAGTAAAGCTGTGAAATTACTTAAGACAAATAAGGGAACCTTGACCTCAGTACAAGAAGCAAAAATAAATATGTCTGGCTTTGTCTCTCAAAAGACCATGTTCTATGACAGGACATATGTTGACCTCCAATGTTTTAAGTAACAGATGATGATTAAGAGCTCATTTGGAAAGCAGTCAAGTTTTATTGCTCTTCTGGTTCATAAAAGATTTATTGGAGATGCATGGAAGTGTCTGTTTATGCACATTTGCTGCAGGCTCTGATGGGAATGACTTTAATGTTTCCTTAAGGGGTTTAGCCACGTCTGGGGCCTGGCCAAGTGATACAGAGAACTGAGCATCTGGAACAACAGTTAAAATTCTAGCTGCCTGAGTGCCAGCAGTTATAACCGTCTGAGGTCATTTTGTGACCTCTAAGAAATAAATGGAGAAGCATTCTCACTGCCAACTCTTACACTTCCCTCCCCACCGTGGCCCCACACTCCCTGTCCAGCCCCAAATAATTAATGCTTTTTGACACTGACTAGCTCTTAGATGGATGTTCCAGCAAGGAGCTGATGGACTTTAGGGTCTACGGAGTCTGAACTGTCATCTGTTTATGGAAGTAAATTTGCTTTGATAGGTGTCACTATTGTTGAAGCGGGGGAAAGATGCCTACTTCGTGTTTGAGAACTGGTGTATTTAAGGCCCTGGTTACAACAGTATCATTCTGCAGATTCCTGTTCCAGAGACAACCCCTAGCTACTCTGTTGAAGAGCCAAATTCTGTGCTTGGTTGCTGCATGGAGTCCCAGTAAAGTGACTGTGGTGTATATTATTGCACATAAGGCAAAACATAAAATTTGGCTCCTTATTGGTGAAACACTTGTGATCCTGACAGGCATTATTTATAATGAATTACAGTAAAAGGGAAATGGATCATGACTGAATAGTGGCTACTCTATTAATAATTAGACCCCTGTTTTCTAACTGTAGAGTCAATGCTTTGGCATACCTCACAAAATATTATTTTTTATGCTAGCAAGAATGTAGTGAGTTGCCTTTTAAAACAGTCTAACTGAAAAGTTGATGAAAATTAGAATGACTGATACTTACCTCTTCTGACAACTGATTGTGCATATGTGTGTTTTTACGCAGTTCCTGCTTAAGTGCAGTGGTTTTAATCACGTATTACCTTCTGTTTGATTTGTTTCATTCTTGTTCAGGTGCCTGCAGCTCCTCTGCTTTAAGGTTGGTCCAACTTAAATGAAATCAATGTGCCTACACTTGGTGCCGAGTAGATTTCTGTCCTAGGATGGAGTTTGGTAGTTAAGACTTCTTCATTCTTTTCTTTCATCTCTTCTGACACTCTGTGTTGTGCAGCTCATACTCAAACATAGTGAGACATATACTTTATTGAGTTAGATGACACTTGAAAATGTGGGATTTTTTTTAACCTTTCTTCACCCCCAACTATGAGGATATCTTTTCTTCACCCCCAACTATGAGGATATGTTTGTATAAACTTATAACTTGCATTGATTCATCGGGATATGCAGTGCTATTTAAGTATGCTGGTAGTGCAGAACAATTGGAATTGGTCCCGGAGGCTGGAATTTGGGAGTATGAATTCATTGTGAACTCCTTATGATAAGATGGTCGTATTATTGATTATTCTAGTGCAAGGGTACACCTAAGAGGATAGCAATCTCCTTTCAAGTAGATCGTATCTTTTGAATGATTTGAAGGACCTTTTTCATCTCAGTCACTTTTTTTGCATGTACAGAATTCAGAAGATCTTGGTATCTAGGGTGACCGCTGCATCATGGAAAGACCACAGAGAACAGAAGATTGTAGTCACAAAGTGTTTTGTTGATGAGTGTGTGAAGTGGTTGTCCGGTCCATTGAAGAGAGAAATCAACCATTCTATTATCCAGAGTACTCAGACAAGAGCTTCCGAGAGTGAAGTGGGGTAGTATACCATATGAAAGGAAGCTCTGCAGGGTCAGTTGGTCCATTGTGACAGGCGAAAACTGTTCCAAAGGGATGTGTGATAAAAGCTTCCATTGCCCTCAGCTGGTTGAAGGGGATTTGGTTTCAGATTCTGGATTCTGAAATAACCACTATAAATTCATATGGGATATTTACAAATTTCACTGTTCTCTCTTGATTCATCATTCTACCCTTTGCTATGGAAAGTACTATGGTCCCACTAAGCTGCTCTATCACTCCCCCCTTCTCAGCGGAACAGGGACAGAAAATACAATGAAAAGCTTGTGGGTTGAGATAAGGGCAGGGAGGTTACTCACCAGTTACCATCACAGGCAAAACAGACTTCACTTGGGGAAATTAATTTATTGCCAATTAATTGTAACAGAGTAAGCTAGTGAGAAATAAAAGAAAACTAAAAACACCTTCCCCCCATTCTTCCCTTCTTCCCAGGCTCGACTTCATTCCCAACTCTTCCACCTCCTCCTCCCTCCCCGAGTGATGCAAGGGGATGGGGAACGGGGGTTGCGGTCAGTTCTTAACACTTCGTCTCTGCCACTCCTTCCTCCTCATGCTCTTCCCCTGTGCCAGCCTGGGGTCTCTCCCATGGCATACAATCCTTCATAAACTTTTCCAGTGTGGGTCCTTTCCACGGGGTGCAGTCGTCCAGGAAAGGACTGTTCCAGAGTGGGTCCTCCATGGGCCACAGGTCCTGCCAGAAAACCTGCTCCAGCGTGGGCTCCTCTCCACGGGCCAGGGGTCCTGCCAGGAGCCTGCTCTCGTGTGGGCTCTCCATGGGTTGCAGCTTCCTTCAGGGCACATCCACCTGCTCTGGCATGGGATCTTCCACAGGTTGAAGGGTGGATATGTTCTCCACCATGGTCCTCCATGGGCTGTAGGGGGACAACCTGTGTCACCGTGGTCTCTTCAATGGGCTGCAGGGGAATCTCTGCCTGGAGCACCTCCTCCTCTACCTTCTTCACTGACTTTGGTGTCTGCGTAGTTGTTTCTCTCACGTTTTCTCACTCTTCTTTCCCACAGCTGTTGCACAGTGCTTTTTACCCCTTCTTAAATATGTTATCGCAGAGGCACTACCAGCATTGCTGATGGGCTCAGCTTTGGGCAGCGGCGGGTCTGTCTGAGCTGGCTGGAGCTGCTTCTGTTGGGTATGGGGGCAGCTCCTTTTGTCTTCTCACAGAAGCCACCCCTGTAGCCCCCGCTACCAAGACCTTGCTAAGTAAATCCAATACAATTACTTAACTTCTCTGTAAAACGGTTTAAATTCCAGTTCTACCAGATTTGTAGCAGGGGCTTGAACTTGGGCTTCTTTTAGAAGGGTTCCATAAACACTTGTCTGTTGGCTGTTTTGCAGTGAGTTTGTCTCTTTTGAAGTTTTCGTGGGGAAAAAAAAGTCACATTTCTGTGGATAGTTTTGGTTTTAATACATTTGCATTTTCCAAAATGTAAACATTAAAAAAACCACAAATGCACACAAAAAAAAAGGTGAAACAGGCAAAACCCCAATGAACCTTGACTGTTTTTTTGTTTTGAAACTTCATTTGTACAACAGGCTTAAGGCAGTTATCTTTAGTTCCCCAATCACAGCATCCTTAAATTGGTAGGATTGGAATTGTCAATATGCTTCTCATGCCTGAAGCCAAGAAGACATTCTAAAATCTGCTGCATACCCTGGGCTTGCAACCTTATTTCTGCATTATGAAGATCTTGAAAAGAAAAAAAAGAAAAAAAAAAAAAAAGGAGAAAAAAGAGGCTGGCATTAGTGGTATTCTTGTAGAATATAAAGTAAACAAGCAAGCAAGCAAAGAAATGACAATGTGATTTCTGTAATACAGCTTGCCACAAAGGATGACTATTGATTTAATACATCCTAATTAAATTTTAAGAGCCATTAGTCAATTTTGTCAACAATATGCTACTATTTTACTCTGCAAATCCAGCTAATTGAATTAAAATGCTTCAAATGAGGATGAATTCTCAGGTAGGCAATTGACGAAATGCAATTTAATTTTTAGTTGTTTAAAACATAACTGACTGTAAAATGCCTGTGAAATTCACTTTTCCTGTGCTTCATATGCCACACATACAGACTGATGGATTGCTTTACTGGTAACCAGCAAAATAGATGGACATGATCAGCTTTCACAACTGGAAATTTTCGTATCAGGTGAGTGAAAGGCCTTTCTTGGTCCCATTGCACAAGACCAGGTTACTCAGATCTTTTCATCTTTAATGCATTGATTGTCTATCTGGAAAATAGTGCTGACAGTAATATCACTCTGTTTCTGGGACTCATTTGAATTGTTAATTTAGATTAAACTCTTATTCTTCACATCCAGCCCGTTACAAGATAGTGGTTTGGAGCTGGAAGGTGCTACTGTTGGGAAACCTGCAATTCCTGCCCTTTCTGCGCCACCTAGGATTGAGCTGTGCAATTCCTACTGATTTTTTTAAAAAGACAAATTCTGTGCTTCTCATTTAAAACTTACCAAGAATTGTTCTCCAAAGACTGTGGCTTATGAATGGTAGACCATAAAATTCTGTTGCATTCACAGCATGCACTATGAATCCCCACCAGTCCAGCTATTCTTTATAACTCCCCTTTAAAAAAATATTTCCTGAGATCTTAAGTACAGTAAATACATCATTGAGTGATGATTTTTTTACCCTCTGATATCGTATCTTTTGGATCTCATCTTTTTCTATCTAGTGTGAGCAGGGGGAAAAAAGCCTGTTTAACATGTGAAGCAGCACATTTCTAAGAGATGATGGGCAATTTCCTGTTGATTCCCTCAACTGCTATCTCTGTTCTCCTGTCATAATGTCTACAAGGCACTGGACGGTACTGGAAGGCTAGAATAATGTTTTTGGTTAAGATTAAGTTTAATATACATCTGTGGAGTAAGCTAATTCATAGAATCATAGAATATCTATGTTGGAAGGGACCCATAAGGATTATCAAGTCCAACTCCCTGCTCCTTGCAGGACTACCTAAAAATAAACCATATGACTAAGAGCTTTGTCCAATTATACTATTGTATTTCACACTAATTTGAAACAAGCATTACTACAGCATATTTATGCTTCCAGAAAATGTGCGGCAGTCATCTCTCAATTGCAGTGCCTTTTGATGCAAGTATCTTTTGATCCTTTGCAAAGACTGCTGTAAAGAGGTACGCTGCTGAAGAAACTGGACTTATAGCAGTAAAATGGAGTGCAGAATCTGTCCTAGCAGCTTTTAGCAGAAACTTACTGCATGGAAGGGATGGTCAGTCACTGGCTACTTCCACAATAGTACATTGTGTGTTTGGTGCTTCCATTGCAATTCTAAAGCCCTAGGATTCACGATGGTTTTTGTCACACTACTTGGAATTCATCTTTTCTGTTGTCTTGTGTGCACAAGGCTGCTATAAAGACTTAGCTCAATCACAATGATTATTCTTCTGTTTTGAGAAAGTTTGGTTTGGTTTGGTTTGGTTTTGAGTGGACTGTTCACAAGGGCCAGCTTTTCAAAGTGCACTGAGCTCCCATAAATCATTTTGGGCATTCAAGAGCATTAAGCACTAATGAAAATGCCTTTGTCCTTGTCCCAGACCTCTTGAATCTCTGGTTAGACTAATGTGCTGCAGCACAGCGTAAGACACCACCAGACAGAAGGGTGGGATACACTGACAGCTGTTACAAAAATTTACCCTAATCTCACCTCGTAGTGGAAGGTAGAGATAGGGAAGTGAATGAGAAAGTAATTAGTATTTTATTACTTAATAGGGCATAATCAGTTCTTAATTTGGCTGTGGAACAGTATTGCTTTATCTTCCCATCGAATTAAGAGTTCTCCTATTCCCATGTCTCCTCTTCTTGTGCCCGATTTGAGGAGCCTAGCGGACTCTGTAGCTGGTGCGTTTGCAGGTTAATTAAAAAACAAGACAAAACAAATGAAAGTTTTTAATCTTATCCCACCTTGTCCTTTCCTGACTGCATCACTAGCTCTTACAATGTAAGCTATTACAACCCACTGGTTTCTGACTCTGTATGGGATTTGAGTACCTTTTTTGTCACTGTAATTTACATAATGATACAATTAGCATAAATTGGTATAATGATGGTATGAATCAAGACAGCTGGAAAAATTTGTAAAATGTTGATAATGTCATCAGAGAGGCTTGGTCCAGCAAAACCGTGTTATTATTTTACCTCATTAAAGCCCTTCTAGTAAATAGTAAAACACATAATTTCTCTGTAATTAGTTTCATTTCAGTGCCTAATTAAATTTCTGTAATTTTCTCTAGTAGGTCATGCTGCCTGTTTCTGTCTTCTACAGAGCTTTAGCTGCTGAATAGTCTTACCCTTCATATTGTCATCATGACAGAGAAGGTCCCCCAGTTATTTAAGTCTCTGGTATTTAACCTAAACAATAAAGCTGAACCTACGTAGACCCAAAATCTGATTATCTTCCAAAGTATATGATCAGCAAATCTCTTGAAATAAAGGTGTGTGTTGATCCCCTTACACATGGCACACATGTGACACACAGCCCCCTGCCTCCCGCATGTGAGACTGCTTTGAATTCAGGCAAGTTTGTTACTTTGGGCAGCACAATGTTGAAGTTCTATCGATTGAAATTCCTGACTTGTGCTGCAAATCAGCTCTATTTCTAGGTGCAGATTTTCAAAACAAGACAGCATACATTCTAACATTACTGCAGCCTGAACTTTTCACAGCGTAGCAGGGTTCTTAAGACAGTTGAACTGTGTGCCTTGGTATGTCTGAAAGAAAATAATACCTTGTATGCTTCCATAGACTGATCTGTGTGTCATTGTTTCTGTAATCTCTAATACTGCAAGTTGATATCATGCTTTTTTCTTTCTTTTTCTCAGCTGAAGTGAGAAAGCAGTTTTGAAAGAAGCCAAATTTTACGATAGAGGGCTATTTTAGCAATGGAATAGAATTTGTGATTAAAACAATGCCTAGTATCCTAGTGTCCAGCTATCTATGACATTTTTGTGTGTGTGAAGCAAGGAACTATCCTGCAACCTGGCATTTGATGCATTAGGGAAAAAGCAAACCATCCTCTCTGCTTTTAAAAGCATATCTTTAGAACAAGATTTTCAGAGGAACAGCACACAAGTAATCCGAGGAAGTATTTTGCCTAGTGTGTTGCACTGTATAGATAGCCGAAGAGTTTTGTGAGCATGTGATGAGGAGTCCTGTGTTTCCTGTTTCAGTATTCTCTTGAAGATAAAAATTACGGTTCAGTATAAGGTGATGCCTCATGGCCCTTAATAATCCTTTCTTGTCACACAAAACTAATGTTTCTGTGGTACTGGTTCTGTTGTGAACTTAGGTGTTAAAAAACAGATACTTCTGTATGATGACCTTCAGAAAAAAGTGGGTCTTCTGGACAGGCTTTTGGAAACAACACTTTTAATTAGAAGCAACTTTAAATTACAGAGTCTTCCAGAAAGCAATTACATTTGGTGGAAATTCAGGGTTTATGGGTGTGCGTTGTTGCTGTTGGGTTTATTTTGTGGTGTTTTGGTTTTTATTGTTTTGTTTTGTTTTATACGAAATTAGTCATTTATATTAAATGACTAATCCTTTAAATCCTTGCCTCCCAGAAAGGCAAGAATAATTACCTTGCTTTTAAATATGGGGAAACATAGCCACAAAGGTTAAATAAATTTCTAGCGGCGATAAGGAATGATAGTGGTAGAATCTGCTGTAGAATTAGCTCTCAATCCTAATACAGAAGAGTAGAGAGTGTTTGAAATGTGTTTTGGATTAAATTCAGTGCTTTTAGAATAACCTGGCCAGACCCTGCTTAATCAGTGTTCTTGGTGAGGTGAAAATTACAGTCCACTCTCTTAGACTGCCTATAAACATATGTCAAATGAAGTGGAACCACAAACAGGGTGTGAGCTCAGAATGCCAAAAAAAAAAAAAGTAGCTGAGTCATCTATAGCATTTTTTTCTGACATGCTGGAAGAAACAGAGGAAAATGTGTGTAAACGCAGAAACCTGTCAGTGAACTACTTTGGTATTATTATTTAGTACAATCCTCTCTCATTAGCTCCTAAAACTTATATCTGTCATGGAGGGAGGAAGGCCTCCCAGTTTTTCTCGGAACAGCTAACCCTTGTGAGATGAGTAGAATTTTAATGCTGAACACTGCAGTCAGCTGAAGTTTTAAATTACAAATTTCTGGTGTTGACATTCAGAAGGGTTCAAAGCCTCCTCCTCCCCCCATGAGAGGGAGGAGGAGGTGTTACAGAGATAGGAGGATTCACATCTTGTCTGGAATTTCATCACTGTCTGTAGAAGGGAAAAGCACATTTGCCCTCCCCAGAGAACTGACCCCCACGACTTCAGCTGAAGTAATTCCCCTTCAGTGAGATGTTGCAATGTTCAATTTCTCTGTTTAAGTCTCCTGAGGTACAGGAATAAAAGGTGTTATCTAAAGACAGCCTGGCACTTTTAGTTTGTAATTGTTTTCTTTGAAACAAAAGACTGGCATAGTTTGACTGTGCCATAGTTCTCATAAAGAACTTTTGCTGGTCTCTGTTGCTTCTCACTATGTGAGAGTGGTTATATTTAGGCAGAGGTTGAGATGCTGGACTTAGCAGCAAATCATGGCAATTTTGCCATTTTGGCACATTTTAATAAACGATGACTAATTTGTAGCTTTTAATATTCTGTATCTGAAAACCAAATTAGTATTCTGGAGTGCAATGGCACATAAGGTAAAGAAGCAAGCATCATGAAATGAGTAGGAAAACTCATGAATAAGAACACATTTAACAGACAAAGCAGAAAGCATCTCTACTGGTCTAGGTATCGCTAGAGTTTGTATTTCAAAGGAAACTGATTTGTTGTTCCTAGGTCAATATTGTCTGGTTCATAGATCCTAGCAGACTAAAGAAATAAACTCAACTTGACAATGTTTTAGGTGTTGAAGTCTTCCTCTCAAGTTTGCTTGTATACGTTATCTGTTTCCTGTCTTAAGTAAAAAGTCACTGCTAGGAAACTGAAATGGTAGCAGAAGCAATCACGTCAAAGATGTTTTAAATTCTAAATGGAAAACCATCAGGTTTCAGTTTTGCTACTCCTTTTAGTGCCTTTTAAAAAAAGCCAGCTGAGTGCTGTAAAACTGGAGTTTTCATAATACTGTCAGAAATTCAAAGAGAGCGTCCTACCAAATATCTGGTTTGTGGGTTATAGTGGTCATCAGGTACTAATTTTTAAAGAACTGATATGTTTTGAAGGCCATGAAAAAAACCTAAATATTGTGTTCCAATGTCTTCTAATTCAGATAATGACTGAGGTTGGAAGGGACCTCTGGAGATTGTATAGCCGAACACCTCTGCTCAAAGTAGGGTCATTTAAAGCAGATTGCTTAGGGCTGCGTCCAGTCAGCTTTTGTCTCCAGGGATGGAGACTCCATAACTTGTCTGGGCAGCCCATTCCAGTGTTTGATCACCCTCACAGTAAAAAAGTTCTCCTATATTTAAATGGAATTTCCTGTAATTCACTTTGTGCCCATTGCCTCTTGTCCTTTCACTGACTATCATGAAGTGGACTCTGGCTCCATCTTCTTTACTTCTTCACGCCAGTTGTACACATTGATAAGATTTCCCTTACATACCCCAAACCTTCTGTTCTCAAGGCCAAACAGTCCAGTCTCTCTCAGCGTCTTCTCATGTCAGGTGCTCCTGTCCCTTAATCATCTTTGTGTCCCTTTGCTGGTCTTACTCCAGTGAGTCCATGCCTTTCTTATACTAAGGGGCCCAGAACTGGACACAGCAGTGCAGATGTCGTCTCACCAGTGCTGAGTAGAAGGGAACGATCACCTCCCTTGCCCTACAGATGCTCTTCCTAATGCAGTCCAGGATGCAGTTGGCACTCTGCTGCAAGGGCACATTACTGAGTCTAGGTCAACTTGTTGTCCACCAGGATCCTCAGGTCCTTTTCTGCAAAGCTGCTTTCCAGATGGTTGGTCCCCAGCCTGTACTGTTAAGTGGTGTTATTCCTCCCCAGATGCAGGACTTTGCATTTCAGTTGGTTGAACTTCATGAGATTCCTTTTGACCCATTTGTCTGGCCTGTTGAGATCCTCCTGAATGGCAGCACAACCATCTGGTGTTTCAGGTACTCCCCCCCGTTTTGTATTGTCTGCAAGCTTGCTGAGAGCACACTCTGTCCTATCATCTAGGTCATTAATCATAGAATAGTTTGGGTTGGAAGGGACCTTTAAAGACCATCTAGTCTAACCCTGCTGCCATGGGCAGGGACATCTTCAACTAGATCAGGTTGCTCAGGGCCCCGTCCAACCTGACCTTGAATGTTTCCAAGGATGGGGCATCTACCGCCTCTCTGGGCAACCTGTGCCAGTGTTTCACCACCCTCGTAAAAAATTTCTTCCTTATATCTAGTCTAACTCTACCCTCTTGTAGTTTAAAACGATTCCCCCTTGTCCTGTCACAACAAGCCCTGCTAAAAGGTTTGCCACTGTCTTTCTTATAGGCCCCCTTTAAGTACTGAAAGGCCGCGATAAGGTCTCCCTGAAGCCTTCTCTTCTCCAGGCTGAACAAGCCCAACTGTCTCAGCCTTTCTTCACAGGAGAGGCGTTCCATCCCCTGATCATTTTTGTGGCCTCCTCTGGACCCGCTCCAACAGGTCCATGTCTTTCCACCAGAGCAGAGTAGAGGGGCAGAATCCCCTCCCTCGACCTGCTGGCCACGCTGCTTTTGATGCAGCCCAGGATATGGTTGGCCGCCTAGGCTGCGAGCGCACATTGTCGGCTCATGTTCAGCTTTTCATCCACCAGTACCCCCAAGTCCTCAACAGGGCTGCTCTCAATCCCTTCATCCCCCAGCCTGTATTGATACAGGGGATTGCCCTGACCCAGGTGCAGGACCCTGCACTTGGCCTTGTTGAACCTCATGAGGTTCACACGGGCCCACTTCTCGAGCTTGTCCAGGTCCCTCTGGATGGCATCCCATCCCTCAGATGTGTCGACCGCACCACTCAGCTTGGTGTCATCTGCAAACTTGCTGAGCGTGCAATAAATACTGACAGGCATGGGGCATCGACCACCTCTCTAGGAAACCTGTTCCAGTGTTTGACCACTCTGTCTGCAAAGAAATGCTTCCTAAGTTCTGCCTCCCAAGGCCAGATAGTGGGCAGCCTCATGGTCTTAAAGCTGATATTGTGAATGTTCCACCACTTACAGCAGGTTGCTGTCAGGCCAGTCTGCCTAAGAAATAGTCACAAGTGGGTCTTTGGGTCTGTTTGATCGTGCTCCAAAGTCAATGCAGAGACTTTCATTGTTGTGTTTATAACAGAGGATGTTGCACGCACGATCCCGTTGCAAAAACGTATTAGCAAAGCACTGTGTTTCTCTGCAATGTCACTTCCTATTTTTCAGGTTACAAGGGTTTTTGAGGAGATACTGTCTTTTGGTCTATGGTCTGTTACTCGTATTTTGCATCCTGGTAATGGTGCACTGCAGTGACTTCTGGGAGTTTCCCAGGTAGTCACAGAGGTTTGTGGAAGAGCTGGGTCCTGAAGGTCTTTGGAGAACTTCAAAGATTTAATTCACTTGCCTATATATAGGTGTTTAGTGCCATTTAAGACATACCAGAGTATCTCAGATATCTGTATGGGACGAGCAGAGATGATGCAGAACCTTGGGTGACTTCTTCTACTGCTGCTCTGGAAAGGCACATGTGATCAATAGCAGCTGTACCAGTACTACACACCTCTGTGTAAGGACCTGAATCCCCTTCTAAATGTTGCTGTTAAGAATAGAAGAGACTCTAGTATGTATGGCTGCAAGAAACCTTATCTATTGTTCTGTTTGTCCACAGGATTTCCTATGAACAGATCTTTCTGTCTTGAAACTAGAAACTTGAAACTAGAAACTCCATAGGTGTCTGTAAAAGATGGGGCAGCCAAATATTTATACGATCAATTATGTTTCTCTTCCTTTTAGGTGAATTATGTAGAGCCTCTTTAAGAAAACAAAGGTTCCCAGCACAAGGCAGTATTGAAATACACGAGGACAATGAGGTGAGATTGTTTCCCAAAACAAGCTGTGCTGATTTCCAAGGAGTAGACATGTCAAAATACTCTCATATTGTATTATGGAATTATAAACCCATTTGGTGGCTTAGTGTGTCTTTCCTTTGTTCAGTAGGTGCACGTGCAATCACTGAAAATCATCACAAGCTTTTTTAGACATTGCATAATTAACTTAGGTGAAAATATGACCCATTTCTCTGAAGAGAAATCATTATGTTTACTTAGTACTTCAGTGGAAATGCAGGTTTTGTGAAGCAGATTCAGCAGGAGTCATGAAATTGATAGTAACAGAATTGCTTTTTTTTAGAAGCAGCAAAGAAGCTAAACAAGTTGTGTTCCTTCCAGTTAACTGATTAAGGTCTTCTGTCCACACATAGGTCAGGCAACGGAAATGTCTACTTTTCCATTTTTGAAGAATACCAATCCTACAGCCCCCTGAAAATGATGACAGTCTTTGACTTCAGATGTCCTTTTGATTAGCCCTTGAGCCCCTTGTCTCAGTCATGGCTGAACTACTGCTGAGAGGCAAATTAATTTCATTCCCTTGAGTCCTCTTGTGAAGGATACCAGTTAAATCCAGCTGAGAGACTTTTTGTAACAGTGACTTTAGCAATGTTGACCTACTTGAATTTTTCCCTCTCTTTTGAAGCTTTCAGTTTCACCAGAGCAGTGCCATTTATTTACAAGCTGGCATTGGCTGTGGAAGGAGCTACTCTTAGCTTTTAAAGGGAATTAAATTTCTCTTCTGAATAACTGGAATGGGACCATATGGAGCGGGAAATTGTAAATTAGAGCAAGGAAAAATGGAACCTTAAAAATTCTCATAAGATCTAGTACTTAAGCAGATACAAGGCAGGTCAGCAAAATGCCTTCACAATGAATACTTCTACTGGATACTAAAAATCATGGGCTGAACAGAGGTAGTGGCTTTATGGAACAACTTATAATTCTCTCATTTTCAACCATTTCTCTGTCACCATATACAGGTGCTAAAGGTACCAATTTCTTTGTCTTATCCATGTTAACAACATTTCCACTGCTACCCCTCACTAAGCTACTGGCTGAAATGTGCGTGTGTATGTGTGTGTTCGTTCACTTGTCAGCTTTTCTCATTAATGTTATTCTTACTAAACTCAGAGCAATTAGTCTCATTTTATATTTACTGTTGAAGATTGTGGCTTTCGTTCCAGAACTTAAGAATAAAGCGTTCAGAACATTGCCTGATTCTCAGTAAATCACCCAATCTAGCAATTAATAATTCTCAGACATATGCAAGAAATGTTACTGTTATTGTGTGTTCATATTTGGTCAGGAACTAGAAGTTTCCAGGAATCATGTGATCCAAAGCGAAGAAGAAAATCGCAATCAGGATTTAAAAACAAAAATCTCCTAGTCTTTTAATATATTACTGAGTTCTTCTTTGAGTCTACATAACTCTCAAGGGGTAAAGAAATAAAAAAAGCAGAGTTGTGAGACATTCAAAATGTTTTTCCAATCTCAAGTAGATTAACATCTTGTTTATTCTACGGAGCACACTGATTATTGTCTGTGTATGCACATATTCACATACTCATAGATGTATTTGTGAGGTTTACGAATATGAGCAATGTTACATTTTTTTAGTCTTTCAGTAAATGTCTGAGTAAGTTAGCCCCATTTTTCATTTTAATAAGAAGTTGCCAACCTCAGAAGGCTGAGATAACTGTATCAGCTGCTTCTGCTGGATGTTTTCATTGGCAGAGAAATTTGTCTTTTTAGAACCTGTGATGATTTGAGTTAGAACCTTTCCAGTAAATGCAGCAGTCTCATTCGTGATACCTAGACAGACATTCGCTTAGGCTGTCTGTGGATGTTGGAATTCTTCTCCAGTCTCAATATATTTAAAATAGCTTTTGATGTACACAAAGCTGTTTATAATCTTTGTTGATCTGAAACCTACATCTGTACTGCAAGGGTTTTCTGGCAGAGCATAGTGTGCTCTACCTGGTTCAGACATACTTGAATTAAATGGAACACAAAGCACACACACACACACTGCCCCCCCGGTGAAGGCAAATATCACAAAAAGATCACAGTGAGGGTGGGAGAAAAAATCACTGCTAACTGCTTGTGAACGTTGGCACCAAGTATACGAACACTGTCCATAAAAATGCTTCCTCCCTTCTTTTTCCGTTTTCCTCGCAGGAAGGAGTTCAACACCAGAACTGCAAAACTCATGTGCTAATTTTGATCCTACATGGGGGGAACATCTTAGACACTGGAGGTGGGGACCACAGCAGCAAGCTGGCAGACATCAACACCTTCAGTTCTGTGTTTGAGAAAGTGACCCGAGCCCATTTCCCTGCTGCTTTGGGCCACATCTTAATCAGACTTGTTCCCTGCCCAGCAATCTGTTCAGCAGCTTTCTCTCTTGTTTCCAAGTAAGTTGATTTGCATTTTCTAATGTTTGCCTTTGCAGTGTGGTTTTGAATGGCTTTCTATGACCTGTCTTTTTCATAATGAAATGTTGCAAATCCTTCTTAATCTTTTGCTTGCTGCAAGACATGGAACGAAAAATAGTTTGGTGGGTTTGGGATTCAGGGAGAGTTTTAAGGGTGTTGTTTTTTTGGGGGGGGATGTTGGGTTTGGGGGGCGGGGGGGATGTTAAGAAAATTGTCACAAAAATATTTTAGTACATGTCTCTTAGTGTCTGGCTTAAAGAGATAGTTCATCAGATTGCATTGGCATTAAGTCTGGTGGCTTTCTGAGATTCCTGGTAGTCACTTCCGGATTTGAAAATTATTGTTGTGCAAAAAGCTGTGATAATATTTCAATACAAAAACAAGTCACTATGAAATACTAAATGCAACTTTCAGAGAAAGAGTAGTTAGCAACTGCATCTCAGAGACCTGCTTAGTCTAGTATTTCATAGAATCATAGAATCATTTAGGTTGGAAAGGACGTCTAAGGTCATCAAGTCCCACTGTAAACCTATCACTGCCAAGTCCACCACTAAACCATGTCCCTAAGTGCCACATCTACGTGTCTTTTAAATACCTCCAGGGATGGTGACTCACCCATTTCTGCACTCAAAGCAAGAACATAACTCTGAACTGTTAACGGTGATTATGAACGATAATACGTTTTGAAGTTCACATGTGTGTGCTCATATGAAAAGTATTGTCACCTTAGAAAACTATTACTACTATTAATTTTAACAATTGTTATGTGTATGGCTGTAACAATTTCAGATGTGTACTCTTTTTGACAATGCTGTGAGATGTGAAAAATGACATGTGGCAACTCCTTTGGGAGAGGAAATACGACTCTAGTTATAGTGTCCACTTGGGGATCAGGAGATACAGATACTATTCCTGGGTCTGTAACAAATTTCCTGGTTGACCATAAATGAGAAAATCAGTCTGTCGGTGCCTCACTTCTCAAATTTGTTGAACAGAAACAAGGCTAAAATGATATAAGGAGGATTTTTTCTGTCATTAACCAAAGGTCTAACATAAAGCTTGAGAAAGAAACAGGAAGATTTCTGCTGTCTGGATTGTGCCTCTAGCSTAGGATATATAAGAAAAGCTTAAGGGATGTAGGATTAAGAGAGTACTGTGGTTAAGGTGTGTTCCCTGAAAGCTGGAAAGGAAACAGCTATGATGAGACTTTACTCTGACAACTGGTACCTTGTTAAGCATGAGAGGAGGTGATTTGTGAGGGAAGGAGAGTGATCTGGGTGTGTGTTTGTGAGATTATTAAGGAACAAAGGCTGATCTTAACCTATATGATTGAGGAGATGTTACACTTCCATTCCAAGCCTATTAAATGGCCAGGTAGCCTTACAAGGTTCGTGCAGAAACAAGGACCATAGCAGCAGTAGTGTAACCAACTTAATTTTACTTTTCTTCCCCCACTGAAACAACTTTTCTGTGCAGCATTACTTGCACACTAAATGAGTGAAAGTTTTAGCAGGTGATGAGCAAGCTTTCCACTGAGTGCTGTATGATTGGCTTCCACATCATCGATGTGGAATATAATCGATGATAATCGATTATATTCTATCAGTTCTGATAGTGTAGTTCTGATTGCGCTCTAGTTCTGCTACTAGCCCAAGCAATATTCTAGAGGATAGCTGAGCAGATACAGAATATTCAGTAAGGGAAAGAATTAAAAACTTAAAATGTTTTTGATGTTGTTTTTTGTCCCTGTGGCTCTACTGAAATGAATCGCAAATGGAATTTTCCATTGGATGTACCCACTTCAGTAGCTGCTCTTCCTCACCCACTTTTTCAGTCTTGAAATTCACTCATTAAATGAGAGAACCTTTTCAGGTAACATTTCTTTCCTTAGTGGTACTGTCCTTGACATAAATATTTTAAATGGCATTATAGAGAAAGGAGAAACACACACATGCTCTTGGGCCTGCTTCAACTCTTCTACAAGTGTAAACCAGGAATAACTAGTGCACTCTGTAGGGATGGGGAGGAGAGACTCAGACTTGCTTGATTTCTTCTTTTCTAAGCAAAGAGAAACTTCTCTTGGTTTTGTTTGGGGCTTCCCCTAAGTGATGGTCGCTTTTATAGTCTTTTTGTTGCAGTGTAGTGCCTAAGGTTACATTTGAACCTCACATAGGGCAGAAAACCCTGCAGAAGAGTTGAGGAGGTCTACAACAACGTTTTGGACCATAAGGTGCGGGAACAGTGATGCCTGCTGTCCAGATGACAGACTTAGAGAGAAGAGATGGGGAATACATTAAAGTTCTGAAATACTAGCTGGACTTAAAGCTGTGACAGACGTACAGGAAGAAGAGGTGGCAGGGTGCAGACCAGACTGGTGGAAGGTGTGCCTGACTGTTTGCATCAAGGGAGAATACACTGAAACAACCAGGAAAGAAGTGTGTGCATGTCCAAGTCTCTGCCCTGTAAAGCAAGAGGACTGATAGTAGAAGAGAAGGTGAAGCATCAAAGAGTGTTTGGGAGATCATTGCCCTTTTGGGCCATTGATTAACAGAGGGCTCAGTAGTGTTTCTTGGGTATCCCATAATGCAGGGCCCACAGGTCTGAACTATCTGGAAGAAGAGCTGGTAGAGTAGAAGCAAGAGTGTGTGCTGGCAGCCCAAATGAACAGAGCTCCCACTTCCTTTCTGTTTTTTGATTCCCTGTTGTTGCAGCACACAGTATTCAACCAGACTAAAAATAGCCAAGCTGGATGTTTGAATGTCTTATAGAATCATTCCCAGCGCTGACATAAGATTGGTATTGCCTTGGTATGTTCTTGCGTAGAGCTGCTTGTGATGTACCTATTTAGGGCTGACAAAAGGAGAGATGATTCCCTGCTCTCATGTTTCTGCAGCTTCATGCCAGCAGCTTTCACAGCCAGAACTCCAGGATGCAGTTGTGGAACATAAACTTGTGGTAAACGTTCTGTTTAGCAAACTGTGGGGGAGGAAGTCTGTTTTTAATTACTGTAATGTTTTATCGAGGGTGAGCCAGATGACTGACTAAGCAGCAGCACAAGATTTCTTGTCTGGTTTGAATGTATCCTCCATTTTTTGAATGTGCAGGCATAATGCGTGCCAAGGTAGTACAACCCTCTGTTTACCTTGGCACAGGTTTTGAATTATGCTGTGTCTGTGTGCTGAGTGCCTGGGTTCAAAGGGATTCCATTGGGACTTATCATCTGAATGCACATATGCAGTTCTCCTCCCTGCCTTGCAAATAGTGGCTTAAAGGAAAGGGATCTTTCAGGGCATAATCACTCCATCTAGTAAATGTTTCAGATTGTTTAAGCTGGTCTGCTCCCATCTACTCCCATCACTTTCAGTTTCCTGTATCCCTCATATGAATCAGAAAGACATTGTTTATGCAACCCGTGTAAATTTATAATGCATGACTGGTCTCCTGTGACACTTATCTCTGTCTTTGCTGCTAAGAACAGATAAGGGTTAAAACTAAGGCACTTTCTTGTTCCAGATAGGTGACTTGAGAGCTATCTCTTCCCTTTTCAGGGAGAAAAATATCCCAGAGTAGATCAACTGTTACACTTTTTATAGCATATGATTTGGTGAGCATACATTGATTCACACCTCAGACTAGCGCTCCTAAATTACAGTATTAGCCAAACTGGAGAATAGTAATTGCAAATTTGGGGGGGGAGGGGAAGGAGAGAGAAGGAAAAAAAGGTCAAAACAAAAGTTACACTTAGGAAGCAAACAATTAGGAAGGTAAGCATATGAATAATCAAATGAGGTGAAAGTGTTTTGTTGGGTGGGTTCTGGAGTGCTCAGCTCCTTGCACGCTCGTTGCACAGTGGTGGGTCCTGCAATGTAAGCTCTTGCTGTTACATTTCCCCAAACAATTTTTTAAAATACTTTTATCATTTAATTAGAAAGTGTATGGAGAAGCCCAATCACTATGATTTGAATATTTTCTATTCCTTATTTTTCTTTTATCCTGAAAGCAGAGGAAGTAAATGCATATTCTGGCATTCAGAAACAGCAATAGCAAGTCCCTAGGACTGTCAGGATGGAGTGCAGATAGCCAAACCATAAATGTCAAAAAACTGTTGTTTTTTGAAACAAGTGTTACCACATGGGTGATTTCCCCTTCTGCGTTCTCCTCTCACTTCTGCCATGGTCAGGGACTGCTGGCCTGAGGAAGTTTTGAGGAGAGACCAGTGTTTTGTCTTGATCTGCATCTAGCCAGATGCTTTCTGCATTCAGAATAAGCTTTTTATTTAACCCCCCCCCCGGGTTGAATAACCCCTCACCCCCCATCTCCACTATCTGCCAGCAGTCTCAGTTATCCCTGCTGGCAGATGCCACTGTGCCATCAATCACTTCTCCCCTGGGAGCCAAGTGTATTCTT
The DNA here is from genome assembly GCA_030449065.1 of Oceanodroma leucorhoa. Lineage (NCBI taxonomy): Eukaryota > Metazoa > Chordata > Aves > Procellariiformes > Oceanodroma > Oceanodroma leucorhoa. The sequence continues at coordinate 1,416,835 of JASVER010000162.1, forward strand.
ACCTACCGTGGAAGACCAGTTCTGTCTTGCAGCCTAGTCATTTGCTGCCTTTTATCAGGGAGGTGTTAGGTTCTAACACTGGTGACTTTATCTTTATCTTACACGTAGTGATTTCAGCTGCTTCCTTGTGATTTCCCTCTCCATCTCCAGCCTTTGTGCAAGTGTGATGTTTTCAAGCTGGTGCTTTGGAACGACCTCCTGCAGTGTCCTGCCAATTCATCGAGATAACAATACTTGTGCTTCTTTCAGCTCCAGCGCTGATATTTTTTACCTGTTTGTCTAGCTTCAGCACTAATACTTAGCATGTCCCCTATGATAAACAACTTCATCTCTTCCATACACTCTTTCAGTGGTCTGGATCTTTCTTCCCTTTGTGTTGTGTTGACGATAACAATGGAGGTCTCTGTGGCCGCAACCTTTACAATAAAATAAATTGGAATTAAAAAACTCAAACCCTCGTTTCTAAGCCAGTTAACTGTGATTAATTGTCTAGACAATAACTGCTCAATTTCAGTTTGATCTATATTGCTTTAGCCACGAAAAAAATATTACCAGCTATTCATTTTTCCATTGATTCTGTTTTGTGCAGTTCTCTTGTGAATATTGTTTGCATTCTACTTTTATTATGAAAATATAGGCAGGTATTTTTTTTCCATTTCAGACATTCACTTCATAATTTTTTTCACTCCTGTGTTTCTCCCTTTCCCTTTCTGCCAATTGTTATAGTAAATGAGGCCTTTTTATGTAGGTTTTTAAGGTTCATTTTTCATTTTTGAGAGTTAGTATTCATAACTGAATGTCTGCTGTGCATTTGGATGATCTAATCAGCTGGCAAAATGAAGCTGTGTTAATTGGTAAATTGACACAGCTTGGCAGACCAGCTGAACTCTAGGACATAGAAACTGTTATACTACTTCGGATGAAAAATACCAAATCATTGGAGTGCTTCAGCAAGAGGCAAGTGTGGAAATGTCCGGTGAGGCTCAGGATATGAACACAGACCAGCTTCCATACTTGAGCGTTGCAAGTCATCTGTTCTTCTTCCGTTACCCTGGTAATAGTCTCAAGGACGCAGGTTTTAGCAAAGACATAGACTCTAATTCCATTTCAGGCAGCTTGCTTTTTAATGTTGTGATAGCCCACGAAGTTCCCAAAGAAAGTGAATACAAAATAGTGTTGAAGTTGCCTGCCTGCAGCTTTGGATGAACGTTGGATGAGCTGAATTATCCAAAATACTTCTGACTTTGCTTTAATCTCTAAAGGACAGTCAACTTACTGTAAGAGAATCTAGCACATACTAATGTGCCTTGCATCTTTGGCTCTGTGAATTGTTTTCCCCGCTCATCAATAAAAATCAGTCAAGACACAATTGGCAGATTTACGAGAAACTTGCAGGGTGCACACCCAAGCCAGAATAAAGCTGATATCCTATCAAATTTGAGCTTGCGTTTTCAGTCAAGTCACCTCCTTTTTGCAAAATGTTACTATGCAAACATTTACGTATGATTTCAGAATGTGTGCAGCCTTGTTCCATCTTTTTGAAAAGATGGGACACTGGGAAAAATGCTTTTATATGCTTTTGAACAATACATCTGTCACACTTGTGTTCTAGGAAACAATATTCCATTGTGATGATTGGATCGATGATTGGATTTGATGTAGTATGTTGTTATATGGAAAAAAAAAAGCTGAAATGAAATAATCTCTTTGCTGTTCTAAAGTTATGTCTACTTGTATGGGGAAAAATTGCACCAAGTATGTTTAACTACAGAAATGCCTTCTAGCATGATCTCATTCACAGAAAGCAGCAACAACTTGATTTTTTAAGCAGTTGAATTCTGTGACAAAATGATCCTTCCTGTATTCTCTCATTGTGAACTGCAATAGCCCAACACATTTCTGTTAATAAGTAACTGTTCGTTCTCTAATGCTGTGTGCTGCCTCTTGCTTTTTTCCTGATGATAGCATGTCCTTCTCTAGCCTAAATCCCTACAGCTATGATGAGAGCTGTCTCAGCAGCAGTGAAGACCACATCCCACTGGCTGCCTTGCCCTTGCTGGCTGTTTCATCCCCTCAGTACCAGGATGCAGTTGCCATGGTGATCAGTAGAGCCAATCAAGTTTACAATGAATTTCTCAAATCTACAGATGGGGCTGGTTTTAATGGACAGGTAGGACTACTTTCTCTTACATCAAAGTAAAATTCCTTTGGAGCAAGGCTGTTTGTTTTTAAGCCATTGTGTTGAGGGTTTTGAGTTATGAGTGTGCGACAATACTGCAAATATGATGAATGAATGTTAGCATGGGATCACCTATGCAAAATGCCTTCTCAGTGCCCAGCATGAGAAAGACACTTCTGGAATCCTGTGCAGTATCTAACCTGGACTTACTCAGTTGGTAGAAGATACTATACCTTCTCCCACAAGCATTTTGACCCCTAAGCTCTTACTTAGTATTGCTACGAACTCTGGTAACGTTTAAGAGTCTTAGTTGTGCGGTAGGTGTGGTATGCTAAGCAGTGAACAAGCATGCCAGCCCAAGACAAATGATAATCTGTGTTACTGAGTGCCTCACACACCTGCTATAGCTGATAGAAAAGTTGGGATATCTCTGACTAAGAGCCTCCATCACAGTAGTAATAAAACAATTGACAGTAAAGAAACTTAGAAGACAAATACTCAGTTGCCAGCAGTGTTGCAGATTTCCTGTGTAACTTTGGGAAAGTCATGAAATTTTTCTGGTGTGACCCACTCCCCAGTGAAGTCACCTGCAGACGACTTCTGGCTGATGTGTCACAGTTACTGTTCCTGATTCTCCATCTTTAGACTACAAAACCGAGTACTTTCCTGCTTCACAAAGAATAAATATCATACTGCTACCCTGTGTGAGTTACTGAAATTACTTTGTGATGGGGCCCTCTATGTAGCTGGAAACATGCAATTCCTTAAAGTACAGTGACCTCCAGACTTCAGAAAAAGAAAAAAAAAGACATTTAATATAGAGTACAATATAGTCTTTGAAGGAAAACATGTGTCTTATTACACAAAGAAATTCTTCTCCATAGCAATAATAAGATTATCCTGTGGCATATCAGTATTTTTAGTCTAAAATTTGGTTTGAAGCCAGTTTTGATATCCATAGTAAACTATTCTTGCTTGAAGCATAAAACAGCCCAGCCGCAGTGACAGAATGTTATGAAAGGTGAGATTATGTAAAGAAGAATTATACCAGTTACAGAAATAATTGTGAAAACAATTCTTTCAATAGAAATTGAGTGTTATGGGGTTTTTTTCTTTGACAAAGCTACAAAGAAGTCTCCTTGGTGTGTTTTACAAATCATATATGTTAATATTTCACATGGAAAAGTCTGCATGACCTCTGTATGCTCCACAGAATTTTCACCATCAACAATTACCAGCATTGTTAGAATGTAAGTGACTTCTCTGTGCTGTCTACAGTGCTTTTTGGTCCTTAGATAGAAATCACAACTCTACCTCTGAATAAGTCCTGTACTTCTAAAATACATACCATATAACCTGACCCCCACCCTGTGTGTATCTTTCCTTTCATATTTTGGTCTCCTCTGTCCATTTATATTGCAAATTCATTAGATCTGAGTGTGCCATTTCGGTTTTATACAGTATCTAGAAGAAGTTAACTCCATTACCATAATGCCAATAATAATGAGTATTAGAAATTAAATAGTAAATCGAAGGAGATGCTATTAATCCTCCACAAAATGTGCTGTTAATTTTATTAAGGTTACCTGTATCATATAATTTTCTTTGTGGACTTCATTGCATGGCGTAGGAATTTGAAAGTCACAGAGTAAATCAGCATGCTGTTCAATTGTATACAACTTTAGAACCAGAATTGTCTTAGGATAGATATTACCTTAATGTAGTTTGATGTTTTATTTTATTTTTTAAAATGTTTTTATCCCAAGAAATGTACTCAATTAAAAGAGTGTGGTATGTGGAGATTCAGTAAGAGAAGTTTGAGGTTTTTCTCTACCCGCATCTCGAAGCACTCGCTTTTCCTAACATGCTTCACTTTGAAGAAATCATGCACAACATCCTGTTATCCAAAACTTCTAGTTTAGTGTTGTAGCCAAGCTGAATTAAGGCTAGAAGCAAGTTAAGTTTTGTAAGGAGAGGTAATGTCTTCTGTTAAACTAATTGGAGTTGGGAACAACAGACTAGACATTTGCTTCAGTTTGAGAACTGGAGAAAAAGGGTTGCTGGAACCTGTGGAAGCGTGGGGGCTGTTATCAAGCAGAAAGGTAATACAGCTATTACCCATCCTCAGGCACAGGCAGGGGGTCGGGGAGAAAGAATCATCTCCTATCAGATGGGGAGATGTTCAGTGGAATCGGCTTGTGAGGTAGATTCTAGTGTGCCATAAAATTACTCCAACTATTGAATTCCCAGTTTTAGTACTCTATGTATTTTAATGCCCAGGTCCATACTTTGAAGGTAGCTTGTATGTTTATATTAAATGTAACGCAAGAGTGAATCTCTCTGCTTAATGGCTCATTTAAAAGTTCCGTTCCCTTGTCCTGACGGGGGAGTACCAATCTGTTTTTAATCGGTTGAGATCCTCTTCCCTATATGACTCTGAAGGAAATGTTAAGTGGCCTGAAATCTTGGTGAGACAGGTTGTCCAGTGATCTGGGCTTTTCGAGCTGGAATTCGGCTGCAAGCAGCTGGAAGAATTCTAGCCCATTTGGCAGAACTCCCAGCTGGTCAAAATAGTCCCTGGGACAGATATTCTTGGCATAGGGCGTGTGTCTGCAGATAAAAGGGAGTGGGAGAAAGTGGCTATGCATTTTCAGCTGCAATAGGAACCGTGTGTAAAAAAAAACAGGAACAAGCGTGTAAAGTAAGACAGCAACTCCTCTGCAGTGCTGTGATGCTTTTTGTTTCTTTTAAAACACTTGCTACATCTCCCCAAAAAATCTTTCTATTTCCTCAGGTGTGTCTCATTGGTGACTGCATTGGAGGAATTTTGGGCTTTGATGCCATCTGCTATAATTCTAATACAGCTGATGGGAGTCGGAGCAGTAGCAGGAGAGGAAGCATCAGCAGCATCCAGGTGAAGAGAAAAAATCCACACAGCTGAAACCCTATAGATTCATTCCCTGAAGGAAATCAGCTCTATATAAACCAGAGAAAATTCAAGGATTTGGTGAATTGCCATGATAGCACAGGATTTTGCTCATATATCAAAAAATTGCTGTCTGAAAATTAAGTCTGCAGCTTCAGTTTTATGATATACAGAAATCACTAGTGAAGGCTTTATCTGTAAATCTGTAAAGTAGGGTTACCAAATGCCCTTTATTGTATCCCTAAGTGTAGATGCAAGCATGTCCTCTTTCAGTAATCTCTGATWGGCTCCTGGCTTTGCCAAAATCTTTTATCTTTCTTTTTATAATTTTTTTATTTGGTCACATAGAGTCTGGAATTCCTTATGCTACTGCCTGGGGGTAGTCTAGCATTAAGATGTGTTCATGAATAAGTTTTAATGACTGGTGAAAGAATGCCTCCTTCCTGATAAGGAATGCAAGTCACCTGAGGATCTGTGAATGGACCACTGAGATAACAGTGTCTATATGAGTGCTACATTTGGAGAGAAGGGAGGATTAATTCTAACTGTGATGCAGGAAAGATTTTATGATAGTAAATGCACAATTTTTTCAAGTAATGCTAACATGTAAGCTTCATTATTGTGTTCAACACTTTAGTTGAACTTCAGTTTTCTTTCTTATCTTACATACTTGAGACTCAAGTGGATATGGAGAGGTGGTGTGGTGCACTACACTGAGTGAGGTGCCCAGGCTTTGTTCTTTGATGGTTTTGTGACCCTGGCCAAATTGTTTCCTCTCTTGACTCTTTAGTTACCTCTCTCCTCAAAAATGGACTCAGTGATACCAACCTACTTGGTTCAGTTGAGAGCTATGTGTGGTGGGAGTACTCTCGAGCAAAGAGACATCCTCTAAATGTTTCCAGGAAGGAGAATTACCATTAGTAACATAGCTCTGGATTCTCAGCAGCCAGCGTTTGATAGTACCAGCACTGTGGACAGTGCATTGCATGCAAAGTAAATGGAGAAATGGTCCTCCTGGATCCCAGTCCTACAGTGGGGTTGATTGTGCAAGGGCTGCTGATGAATCTGAGAGTGGGGATCAGGCTTTAGGGAGTATAGGTTCTTTCGACTTCCCTGCTCTTGCTTATAGTTTCAACTTTCCTGTATTCCTCTCTTTCCTGATACCACAGAGCTGCTCTTCCTATTCCTCTCTCCATCTTTTCCCTTTTCTCCTCCCATCTTCATCTCTACTACTCTGTGTTCAGAAGAACTAAGTATTCCTTTCCTTCCTTATCTTGTCTTCCTGTCCATTGTTCTCAGCTTGCTCCTGTGAAACACATTCAGGAGGACTCTTTTTTTACTGTTTTTTTTTYCCCCCCCTTCCTTGGTGTCTCCAGTAGAAATGGATCTCATTGGAAGAGTTTGAGATGCAGAAATATGAAAGAGTTTTTTACTTTACCATTTCACAGATGTCAGGAGCATTTGTGAAATGAAACTAGTTGGAAATAAGGAGGAGACTGAGGTACTCTCAACCATTGCATTTTATGTTCTGATTATAAACTGTGAAAATAGAGTAAATTAGGTTTGTATAGTTCCTTTCTTACTCTTTTTATTTCAAAGTGGTCTATAATAATAAGCTCTATTGATGATGCAGTGACCATTACATTCTCTGAATAGTTCACAGTTTTAGGCACTAGAAACTTCCTTTTGGAGAGAGAGGGCCTGTTAATTTAATGAGGCAATGTAAATAAGGAATTAGAATAGTACATTCTTCTACTACCCCAGGTGAGTATTTATTGGTTTGTGTGTTGTAGTCTGTTTTCTGTATTTTAGTTTCCAATATACACTAAATAATCAAGTCAGGATTATCCATAATAGGTAGTGACTTCTACAGTATAGGCAGAAATGTGAGTGATTACTGAGATCATGATGATTGTTGTGTGTACATGCTTGTACAGGGCAGTATTTGAAAATCTACCTGCATGTTCAATAAAAGAATCTGCAGTAGAGCAAATGTCACTCTGCTCAGACCACACTAGTAACTCTTGCTCTTTAAAAATCAGCTACATTTGTAAATGTCAAAGTACTTAACAAAGAAAGCCAGTGGTGGTGTCATCATCATCATATTGCTCCTTGGGTTATTAAGGGACAGAAGTGGAAACCCAAAGTCTTATATTAGCAATCACTGTACTCAGTTGGGAACACTGTCTCTTAGAAGAGGAAGATGGTTCTCTTTTGTTGCAACATCTAAAATACTCATAATTTAGAAGTAGACAACTCTGCATTAGGACTAATGGAGAAAGTTGATGATTTGTTTTACATGGATCAAGGATAAATAAAAGCCACCTGTGGGTGACTGATTCAGATCCCAGTATTGATACCATTTTACTGCAGGTGAGATTTTAATGGTGGCATGTGGGGGAGTTGAAAGAGCTTGCAGCAATGGAAAACAAGCTTTTTAACTGTTTAAAATGCAGCGAATAGTCTCTATACCGATCACCTCAACCTCCTTCTAATGTGTTGCCTCGTGTCTTTTTAAGTGGTTTAGTATATTTTTCAGTTCTGTTCCTCACTCCCTGCTCTGGCTAATATAAATGCTGAATTGGCTCAGTCTCTTTTGCAGTATACAAGAAAGACTCTGTCATGAAGGTGAACCTAATGCTCAAACCAGTGAGATTGGAAGTCTAGCCAGGTTTTTTGAATAGGTTTGAATATGGGATTTTTTAACAAGACTTTTTTTTTTTTTTTAAAGTAGTAGACTACTATAAATTTGAACACTTTCTCTTCACCATGACACCACAGTGTGCATACATTTTGACATACTCTTAGCATCTGATATTATTTTCACCATTCAGATGCAGAGAAGTTAATTTCTCAGTGATAGTTCTTCTCACCAAATACCCTTCTGTCTCTGTGAAATGGTTGTCAGGCTTTCCCTATTGAATGGCTGTTCAGTAACATGTGTGACATGAATTTAGTCCCCGTTCAGTCCTCAAAGGACTATCACATGAACAGATTTTTCATGGGATAAAAGCCAGCTCCAGAACTGGCACTAACTATAGTTCCCAGGTTCCCTAATTTCAGGAATAAGACTAATTATTCACTTGTCACAGAAGCCAGGAGGTCCTCTTGGCTGCTGAAGGCTATAGGTGGAACAATGTGGGAAGGTTCATCTCATAGATCATATACTGCTGCTATTTTGGTTTCATTTTCCTGCAACTCATCTGCATAATTCTGGAGAAGAGATTAGGTTCTTCAACATCTCTTCTTGACATGAAATCTCACCCCACGTGCACAGGGCTGCTAATGTGCTCCAGTACTGAGTGAGGTTATGGGAAATACCTGCCCTATTAACTTGTTTTTTCTGTAGCTTCAGAGAAATAGATTCAATTAGCATGGTTTTCCATAGTCTGCATGACTTTGGCCAAGTCTCTTGATGTATCATACCTCAGTCCTCATCTTAAAGCCTTGCACTCTTTTTCACGTCCTCTGTTTTGTCTAGTTGGATTTTCCGCTCTTTGCAAGTTGCTTAGAAGTACTGAGCATGATAAAGTCTATTTTCACTTGTGGCATTTGCTGTTATGAATTGTGAAGAGTGTTCCAATGACTCTTCAACAGTGTAATGCAGTGGCATAATGCTATGTCCAAGAAGACAGGTGCAGGGAGCAGTGGTGGAGAAAATATAAATGAGTGTGGGGAGAGAGTTGTATGCAACAAGGAAAACAACAACTTTGAATCCTGCTCTCTTGTACAATGCCTAGCCAATTTCCCAGTGACCTCCCCTAGGGTCGTCTCACAGAGATCTAGTCCCTTGTCCTAAAACTACTTTTTTCTTCTCTTATTGAACTGTCTGTGGCATGTATGCTTCGGAAGACCTGAGTTTTACCCATAGAAAATCAAGTTTAAAATGTGTTGATTGTGACCAAAGAAAATGAAGGCTTTCTTCTGCAGTGCAATAATAGCATGCTGTGTCCTGCTAACTTGCTTTAGGTGATGGTTATTATTCTAGAGTTTAACCAGGAAAAAAAAAAGAAAAAGCAGCTAGCATTCTACTATGTCTCTGCCAGAAACAGAGTTGTGCCCGGGAAATCAACACGCACAACTGAAATTCTAGGTATGCTAGGTTAACCTTAATATTAGCAGTGCAGAAGAGAGAGCTTGATGCTTTTCCCACCCGGTATTGTTCCAAGACTGTCAAACTCCTGCAAAATTTGACCTGTCTGAGATTGTCTTATGACACAAGAGAAGAATACACCCTCTGCAAGGAGAACCTGTTACTGAAGCTTAGAGGGCAAAGGTGAGTTGTTGCCAGCTTTCAGGGATGAACATACTAGCTTCCATTACTAAAAAGTCTTCTTAGCTAGTTCTCTGGTGACACAAAGTAGTTCTTAAATGCTGTGGAGAAACATGCGTGTGACTAAAAGAAAAGCGTTTGGTGTTACATTACTGTGAACTCTATGCCTTTTCAACAGCCAGCCTTCTTCCTGAGACCACCAGGAAATCAAGAGACCTCAATAGAAATATTTAATCATGTTGAGTTCCTTGCGTCTGCTTTCTTGCTCTGGCACCTTCAAGGGTTCCCATTTTTCTCAATCCATTGACAGGAATTCCTTTTTAAGAAGTAATGGGAGCCGAGATGCTGACATATCTGCCATGTGATTTTAATGAAGAGAGCCTTAAAATGTCACCAGGGTTTTGATGAAACTCTGATCTTTGACAGCACTGATATGGTTTTCAGGTCACTGGTGGTATGATGTTTAAGAGCTTGACTTACAGCCCATTTAAATCAATGGATTTGTCAGTGCATTTCACGGGCTTTGGTTCAATCTCTAAAAATTCCCTTTCAGGTATGTGTATGTGGATTCACCTCCATTTTGTGTACCACCATGAATGTTCTTATGGACTGTAATAAGCTTATTCATAGTAAAAACACCAAATGGGAATCTTAGGCAAAGGTTACAGAATATTTATAGCATGTAAGTTACAATTTAAAATCATAAATGTATTGCATTTTCATGGCACTGTTGCTTGGGAGCAAGCTAGAGATCGGAACTCGTCACGAAGGCTAAGAGGTAAATAAGTACCTTTGCTGAATCAGTTTGAGATAATCATGAGACGCAAGCAGGTAGAGAAATGTTGTTCACTTATGTTCTTGAGAATTCACCTATAAAAAGTTACTCTGTAAGAAACTCTGTGAGGAACACTTTGATTGTAGGAATTTTGGCTTTGAAAGGTCCCTGGTGTCATGGAGAATAGATAGAGTTGCTAAAAAGGACTGATGTTACAACAGAGCTTCAATGTAAGGTTGTAAACTGCGGGGCAAATCAAGCTACATAGAGTCAGTGTCAGGCTGAAAAAAAAGTTACTGGTTACATTAAAAAATACAAGTAGAGCCTGTAATTGGTTCTGGCTAGAACTCAACGGAAGCACATATTGTAGGTGAAGACTTTATTTTGGTTTTACATCACTTTAGCACACAAAACGGTGGTGGCAGTCAGCTGTCAGCACACAGCAGGAGCCTTCACCTCCTGCCTGGCCCTGTGAAATAGTTTTCTGCACTCATTAACAGTAACAACTACAAGAAGTGAGGCTTAGTTTTAGCATTCTAGATACGTTAGTATTATGCTAAGCAAGGTCCTAAATCTTGCACAACTTTAATATGAAAGTTGGYATGATGTGAATTTTGCTATGTTACTATGAAATGCAGAAAGAGATTCCTACATGCATGTTAAGTTTTCTCATTGACCCATCACAGGAATAATTGTCTGTGAGCATGCTGGTCCTAAAGTAATCTTCTGCAAGTTATTAAGATGCTAATGCTAGTTGTATCATATCATCCCATGAATTCTAGTACTGCATTGTAAGAGTTAGTAGAATATGGATTAAAACCAATAATTACGCAATTAGAAGGGGTTTAACTGTATCTGTTCTCCCACTGTGCCTTGTTGATGTTCGTATCTTTGAAGTTTTGTAAAATAGATGTCAGGCGTTTTCACAGTGTCTTATTTTGTTGACCTGAATAGAAGGAGATTTACACAGAATTGGATTACACAGTTGTTAGAAAGAACCAGATCTTGCATGCCTCATGCACCCAAATCTCACGCATGAATGGGGGGATTCAGTCCAATGGCGTTTGTTTTGAAAAGCAGCGTTTGCATTGGCTACTGAAATGGATGCAGGAGTAAAAGTCTGGGAGTAATAAGGATATGTCAGGGAGGATGCTGGTGCAAGCTGCAGAAGTGCTGGAGGAAATGAACAATAAATAAATCTATTTCCTATTTTAAGGGGTACCTTAAAGATATGGTACCACTGGTCTCCTCTTGCATCCCGCAGAAGTTCACATTCTTAAAAAATCAGGTCCCGCATCCATGGAACATGATGAGCAAGACCATTAATGTTGTAATGAGCATTTTGTGCACTCAGGTAAGACCCCTTCTGATTACCTTATGATATTTATATTTCTCTAAGAATGATGAAGTCATGAAGGATAAAGCTTTTGTGTTACTCCTCCTCCCTCTCCCCCCCCCCAAATTCCTGATTCTTCTTCCAACTTCTAGGCTATACATCTTACAGGGAAATTTAGTCTTCATCTCTTTCCTTATCTTTTACTGCAGAGAGAAAGTCTAACCCCTTCCACCCTTTCTTGGATAAAGTGAGGTCAAATGTATAAATGCAGCCATTTCATATAAGCTCTGTCGTATTTTGGTCACTATCTAAATCTTCCTTTTGCTCTGTTCATTCTCTGAAGGATAATCCCCTCTTAGCAGAGGACTCCAGTCTGGGTGGCAGCAAACGCCTGAGCAAAAGCAATATTGACATCTCGGGAATCATGGAGGATGAGAAGCCAAGGCAGCCGTTGCCTAGGAAACAGAGTGACTCATCCACCTATGACTGTGATACTATAACCCAACATCATGCTTTCCTGTCTAGGTAACTAGTGTTTGATGACTGAGTAAAAGAAATAGGCTTGCCATTGAATGGAGCCTATCAGCACCAGAGCAACAGAATCGTTTTTATTGTTTGTGGTGTGTTTCTGGAGGTTTGCTTAAAGTCCCTGTATACCCTGGAAAGAAAACCATAGATACAGTGGCTCTAGYATGAACTGACTCACACGTGGAGAGTTTTTTATTTCATCTTTATTCAGTTGTGAGAGTTTCGAATATGCAAAACTGAATGCAAGTAGTTCCATTTCTTCAGTGCAGCCCACACAAATCAGGATGAATGAATGTTTTATAACTCTAAATTTCTGTTACGCTTTTCCTTCTAAAGATCCCTCTGACTTCACTTACAGGCTTTCTTTTATTCTGTAAAGAGTGAGATAGTTACTTTAGGTRCTCCCATTGGTCTGTGAGCTATTCAGATAAGCTTTAAAACAAAAAAAACCAACTGCATAAACATTTGACTTAAATGAGGAGGAGGTTGGGGGAGGAGAGTTAGGATCCAGGAAAGCTAATTAAGCTAAGAAACCTTTAAAACACAGATTTGATGGGAAGATAAGCATTCCCTTTGCCTCATTGTTTCTGCCTGTTCTAAGATATTTGGTTTTTTACTTATCTGAATTTTTTGTGCTTTTTTTCCTCTATCCATCATCTTATTTCCTTTATTTCATGGGGAGTGATGCAGAGGGAGAAGTCTTATTGTGTGGTGAAGTTTCAGTTCTGCTGCAGTTGAGTATAGTGCAGACTTACTACTGTGCTTTACTTCAAGTCTGGCAATTTTATTAGTAGCAGTTTAAGGTAATTTTCTTTTCTTGCTTTGACCGAATGTACTTTGCTTTGCTTTTGTTGACTATTCTGCTTTTATTTTCAAACCATTGGGTTTTCTGGATAGCAATACATTATAAAGTGTCTTCCCTCTGAGGCAGAATGAGGTTTTTTTGCTTGTCTATGACTGAAAACATGAAGATTTTTTTGGTCAGTCACTTTTAGGTTCTTGTGTAGGAGGAGTACTGTGTTATGTTTAAAGCACAGTGTGGGCTTGTATAAAGCACTTCAGACTTGGGGGATAATAGGATAATTAAAAGACAAAGATAACCGTTTTCTTCCAAGCTTTTTTGCATTTCCTGTGTATCTATGATTTTTAAACCGAAAGCTTTACATGCAGCTGTACTTAAGCAAGCAGATAGGAAAGTGTTATCTTCCATTCACATTTTGGACTCCTCAAACTTTAGGCTGTTGCTAATTTATTGAGGAATATTTGGACAAACACAGGCTAAAGATGGCAGAAAAAACTCCTTGGTAAGGTAAAGAGGGGGGCAAAAACCACAAATCAAATCAAACCATGTAATCCTCTGACCCACCCTGTACATAGAGAGATTCCAAGCCTCTCGTTTCCCGTCTGTGAGACTTGCGTAAGATCATTAAGACTTTTTTCCCCATGAGCTCATTTACTGCAACTTAGAGGTGTTTCAGTGTGTCAGCTTGTGCTTTTTGTCCAAGTGCTTTTGGCATAGAGAGGTAACTCCTAACTGCTGTGCCAATGATGGATTTAATTCCTGGCTTTCTTCATTTCTGCCCTAAAGGGACCCTAAGGTTGGTCCGCAGAGTTTCAGTTAATAACATCAGGTTATAAATTAAGAATGTCACCAGGTTCTCAGAGTGAAAGAGAGGCCTGGTGTATTGGCCTGATTTGTGCCAGTCTTCAGGATTTCTGGTTTCTGATCCATGCTTGGCCACTGATGCAGAGTGTGGTGTGCAGATAATTCATGAAGGCTTCAGTTACAGCTCTGGTTAAAGTCAGCACAGTCAGCATCTCTCAGTCAGGTTCTGCACACTCTGGAGGCATGTTCTGCTCTGTCTCATGACTGGACAGCAGGTGTATATGCTACTTTCCTGCTTCTGAATGTAGTAATTTCATCTCCAGCAGAACTAAATGAGGGACCAATCTTTTCTCTGTCAGTGAAGGATAGGTGATCTGTATTTACCTCATGCATGTATGGCATACGAAGTAAATGAAAGTGTTTAAATAACTTAAAAGATTAAAAGCTGTCTATAAGCATCACTAATTTTAACCTGTAATAAATAGTTGAAAAGTAGTGAAATTCTGGTTCATAGCTCAGGGAGCGGATTGGAACTGCACTTTTTATGTACCCATGTAACATACTTTGACTGTAACCTTTTAATACCATTGTCCTTATACAACTTGAGTAGGTTAGAATTTGTAGCAGAAGTTTCAGAATAAGCTTACATGCGCCTGTACTGCTAAAAGGAAAGGGAGGTAAACTTCAATCTTCAGAGTCTTTCCGTAACTTTCCAGTAAGTATTCTGTAGAATAACGGTAGAAAACTCTTGCATGTTGAAGGTAGTAAATTTACTGAATAGCCGCACTGGAAATCATGATAAGTGGCTGCTATACTGCAGTATCTTTCTACAGTTTAATGCATATTGCTTGGATCTAGATACAGATGCTAGAGCTTTCTAAGCAGCCTGTTTTGGGAATGGATTTTTTCTCTGGATGCCCTCTTCATTATTGTTGAATCAGTGCATTTTCTTTGCTCAGCATCCACTCAAGTGTGTTGAAAGATGGTGCAGACTTTCCTCCTGTGAATTCCAGTCTCTCAGAAGTAAACCTGGGCCGATTTGAATTCGAGGTGTCTGATTTCTTCCTCTTTGGATCGCCGCTTGGTTTGGTGCTGGCCATGAGGAGTGCTGTTCTGCCTGGCCTGGATGGTAAGCTCTTTCTGGGGTTAGAATGCAGGCTGCTTAATGACTTTTGTAAACAAAGAGACTCATATAAAAGGAGGTAAATAAAGGAGCCTAGTTAAAGACTGGGGAGTGAGGTAAGTTTCTTTCTCTAAAAGGTGGGAGTGTTAGTGTAGATAGGTACTGAGGTGATGAGGGTTGTTCCAGGGGTGTCACTGCTCATCCATTCACAGTAGTGTGTCTTCTGCTCTGCTGTTAATCATCTATTCCATGTCATACAACATGAAGCTTACACCTCACCAAGGATCAATCCTTGAAAAAGATACCAAAAATAACATCTATGCTTGGTTCAGCATTGCAACTTGTTCATGTCTGGCTTCATGGGTAAATTTGGCTCCCGGGTATGTTGGTTGTAAATTTGGCCCCCGGGTATGTTGGTTGTGAGCCATTTTTTCCTCTCTTGTAACAGAGCCTAGTAATCAGACACATACAGGATTTTTTTGTTTTATTTCTAAATACATCTGGATTTTTTCAGTTTTTCAGTTAAAGTAAGAGCTTACTTTACTTTTCAGAATTCAGTGTGTGTTTTGCCTCTTTGCATTGTATGAGGTTTGGATAGCACAGCATCTTCATAGGAAATATGTTCACTTATCAGGTGAGAGAGAAAAATCAGTTGCAATAGTGAGAAGAGACAACAATTCAGGACTCCCAATTTTTTTCTTCTCAATTTGTAGACTTTTGAGTAATGTCATTTGACTGAGCTTTCAAAGTCACATGTAATTGCAGGAATAAAATGCAATGTAATATAAACTGAAAATTACTTTACCTGCCATAATTAAAAAAATGACTAAGCCCATGTCTTTCAGAGCCTTTAGAACTCTGGGAGGATATTTTTAGCAAGTTCTATGGACTTACAAGAGAGCATAATTAAACTCCCATTTTGCATTTCATTCCTTATATTTGCAGTACGCAGTTTTGTTCAAATTAAAAAAAAAAAAAAAAACAACCAAAAAAAACCCCCTGAAGCTCAGCTAAAGAGAATTTATATGTATTCTAAAGAGAATTCATATGTATTTTTCCACAAACTAAGGCTTTTTGCTTCTGTCAAAGAGCTGTCAGGGAAATGAACAAAAATTACATAGGTGATGGCTGGCTTTGAAAACTGCAGTGCAGGTTGTTTTTCTGTCTTAGGGATTTCTTTGAAAGATTAGGAACACTTCCCTCTGAAGGTGGTGGGGGTTTTGCTGAGGGGCTTGGGGCAGGGAGTTGAGGAGGTTTTTTGTAGGACTTCATGTGGAAAAATCTATCAGTATTAATTTGAGCGCATGAATTCAAATTCTTTGACCTAGAATTCGTATTTTTGCAAGTGTCGTGGTTTCCATTTAATGAATCGGAATGGATGCATTTACTCTGTAATCGCATATGAAATAGAGCATGCATCTGTTTCATTGGATACCTTTTTAAAGTCTTTGAGGACAAATGCTGATTAGCAGATGCCATTTACTGCACAGTAAGTAGAAAATACTGGCAGTGTTTGGTACGAGAGTACCTCAGTGGCACACATCGACACATCTTTTCATATAGCCAGTGGTGGCTGTCAGCAGTTGACTGTGTGTGGTAAGCCCTCCCATGAGTCAGTCCTGATGAACACAGATGAAATTCACATTTCACTTCAAGGGGATGTACACGTGTATTGAAAATGTGTGAAAACTTAACGGAATTGTGGCTTTTTGCAAGAGGGATTGCTCTGAAGTGATGGGAGTTTTTGTGTGTAATACTCTGTGCAATCTGAAGGTCTTCCCTTGAATGCTGTGCTGCATATGAAAGCATTTGTGTGTTCAAAAGTGTGACAATTACGTTTAAGAGTCATTGTTGGCCATACAAACATTCCCTTCAGAAGTAATGTTGGATTCACAGAGGTGAGAGCTGCCTTTGTGAAACCTTACACTGTGAAGTAGGATCACTGGGACAGGGGAAGCTCTGCAAGTTGATCGTAACCTTTCCCTGTCTGAAGTCCAGGCAAAGCATGAACAAGATARAAATGAGGCTAGTGGGATTTGTCTCAGGTGGTAATTTTAAAAACAAAGTGACTTACCATATTTTGACTGTTTTGTATGAGGCCATAATGGTGTTTTGAACTTGAAACTCATCTGTGTTACTGGGGAAGGCTGCAAGGCAAGAGAAGAAAAAAGAGGCACCTTTGCCCTGATTGGTAAGAAGGGAATTTCTGAAGGTTACCACGACTCTGATTACTGTATGTAGTTGCCATTTATTGATGAGAATGTATCAGTAAAGAAAAAACACACTGTCTTTAAGTTCTGATAGCTTCCTTTAGCAAGATGTCTGAGACGGCTTATGGACAGTGAAACTAATAAGATTGGGGCAACATATAATGTGTCTATTCCACAGTTTTCCACTTGCTACAGGAATCTAAAGCAAGCTCTTCTGCACAGAAAGTGTTCCTGTTACCAGTTTGGAAGAAATTAATGTACCATACAATTACATTTTTACCTTTAAATACTGGAAAGCAAAGAGCAAATGCAACTTCTGAGTCCGTCTATAATGTTTTGGTGGCAGCTCTGTGCACAGGTCAAAGTGGCCTTCTCATTTATACTTAAATTTATACTGGATGAATAGATGCCTATAAAGAATTGGGATTAGGTAGAGATGGATGGCAAATTTCAATGGTTAAATACTTTACTGGACTGGGATTGTATGTTTCTAAACACTACAACTCTATAAACTACTACAACTCTAGCACTCTCTTCTGTGGTCCTCCCACTGTCTAGTCTCAGTTCTTATTTTCTAAAGTACTGATCCTTTGTTTGTCTCTGCCAGATTCTTCCACTCTCTGTGTGCTTATTATCCTTGGAAGAGGCTTGCTGCCCTATGAAAATGTCAATGTTTTTTAGAATTCCGAATACATCATGAGCATTTAGTTATATCCACAAAGTGGCACTGTTCTACCTTAGGACAGTTGCAATGGTAGGGTGTTTTGCACTTGCTCTCAATGATCAGGTTGGGAACTAATACTGCTAAATGCCACAGTAGTAGGAAGTAATCTCCTTTGGAGCATGATGTGCAATATTGTTTTGCCAAGTTGGAAGAGGGGTATGAAAACAGCTGATAATTCAGAAGACATGCTTTCTTGTTGCCACTAAATATAATTTGCCCTATGCTGACAACTTTCATAACCCTGCTGTTTGCATTCCTGGCTTTCTTTGTCTCTGCCTGCCTTCTATCATATACAAAAGGCAGATATATACAGAAAAAGGTCCTATACAAGAAGTATTAGAAGGTGCAATTAGGCAACTGATTCAATTACATTAAGCACTTCCTTTATGTTTGACTCTGACAGTTAATACTAAGCATGACGAGAAAGAAATAATAAACTAACATACTACCCACTAGGGAAGGAAGCTCCAGTTTAGTAGGATAATACCCGGTTTAACGCTCTGCTTTATAAGCACTAGATCCCTAAATACATACGTCAAAGTTATAGGCTTGCCAAAATATGGTGCAATGCTTTACCTCACAGAATTTATTATTTCACACTGTTTGGGCTCTGCAAGAGAGTTATACTTTCCTTGCAAAGAATTAATTTCTGCTGTGCATAAATGCTTTCACACAGCTGACCTGTTTCCATTTTTTCTGGCAGATACTATGAACAAAATACAGCTTGAAGAAAGGCGTCAAAAGTAGTCGTGAATCTTTTGTGAAGATTCACGTGAAGATTCACGTGAATCTTTTGTGAAGATCAGTCGTGAAGCTGGTGTTTCCCTTCTGCTTCTCTTGTGATGCAATTAACTGGAATACATGAGAGAATTTACTCAGTTTTCCTAGTACAATAAACTGATAGGTGCATTTTGTACCCTACTTGGGAGAGCATGTTAAGAAAAGGAGTGCTTAATAGTGGTTCCCAGAGAACTGTAGAAAGGTACTTCACAGAAGAATCTCACAGGACAAAGGTGGCATGAAGCTCCTATTTATTTGATAGTGGGAAAGGGAAAAGATTCTATAGTGTCCTTAACAAGCAGTCATCTCGTCTCCCATTTTCTTTTCATCTGTTACCAGGTGTGCTGATTGATGCACAGAGCCATCCTTTCTTAGAAAAATGAACATACAACAGACATCGAAAGTAGGTTTTGGTTGTCCTGCAGCTGGAAACCTGGTAATTGCCACTGATAACAATCTTAAAATGTTTTACAAAGAGAACTTGGGGTGAAAAAACAACCCACAAAGCTTCACTTCATGCCCTCAAAGACACCCACATTGTTCACTTTGTGTGACAAAAATCCTGCAGAATTAAAGAGATGTTGCACCATCCTCAGAGTGAGTCAATGAATGCAAAATACAATGCACACTGCATGTCCAAAGAAGAAAAAAGTTCATGGTTTGGCAGAACTGGATCGTATATAGGTATATTCTTATTGGAAGATTTGTCCCAGGGCATTTCTTGAGAGGCTACGAATATTGACAACTTCATGACATGAAGATAAGTCTCCTAGACAGTTTAGCACAGAGTGCATGCAATAAAGTGGTCCCCAAGGRTGTGATTCATCACATCTACCTTAGGCAGTGAACTCGGATACCATGTGAGGAGCAGTCTAATCTTCATCTATCGCCAACAGATTGCATTTAGTTGCTCTCTGAATGGCTGTGCCATTCTCCCTTCATTATAGGTTTAACCAGAGTTGACAAGGTGCCTGCCTGTACAAACATGGGCTGGGTACACATGTGGTTTTTGAGGTTTAATGCATTTTGATTATCTGACAATACCATATTTCAACAGCTACACGGGCTGAGTGTGGTTTGGCACTCTACCAGCAGGATAATTTGGAGAAGTGGGTGGAATATTAGAGGAACTTCTTTCTTTCCCACGTCACAAATTCCTCAGGGTCTTGCATTGTGTCCTAGCTGTTCATGAGCTAGGACACCCCATTCTAGTCCTTTTCTGAGCAACTAAACTTTCATCTTTTCAGATAGTCCTGCTTCTGACCCTGTTCAAAAACATAGGTAAACATGTGCCTGATCTTTAGAATTAATGTTTTCCTGAACTGGATCTTCAATGTTGAACTATCTTGAGAAGGTCTTTACTATGATCAATAAAAGGTTAATTGTCTTACTAGTTTGAGAAAAAGCATTGTGTGCCTGTTCTGTAGCCTTTATAGAACCAACATTCATATAGAACAGAACAAACCAAAGTATTGTTCTGACGTGCTTATGGCAATGCTGCTATTGCAACTCAGTATCAATCTTTTAAGCTTAGAACTTGGTAACATCAACATAGTCTATGTCAAGATTTGTCCCTATATACCCTTAATAGCAGCAAGCACCAGAACATGAATTTTTAGAGTCCTTCCAGCAACATGGAAAGCACTTGAGAAAAACCTATAGGAATGTAGTGTTTTCTGATGTAGCTCTTTGCTGCAGTCACAGACAGTCACTGAGGACGATGTACAGAATCAAGATTGCTCATTGTAGTTTTGCTTATGTACAAATACCTTGACTGTTGCTCTTGAAAATGAGAAAGAACCTAAGTAGTGTGGGTTTGATTATTTTTTTTTTTTTTTTTTCCCCGATTCCATGATGGGTGCTCTGGTGAGGGATGTCACTTAAGATAGACTCCATTAGATCTAATATTCCATGACACCTTATATTAAAACTCTAGCATCTTTCTTCATCGTTTCCAGTTGAGCATGTGTTTGGCTGTACCAAACATGTCTTCTAAGCAAAAACATCATACATGTTACCAGGTTTTTGTTATCACCACAAGGAAATAGTAATTCTATCAAAAGAACATTTAGGGTTTATTGTATGGCACAGCAAGTTTGAAAACTATACAAACTGTACTAAGTTTAGTGAGCCTGTAACAAATTGATTTGCTCAAGATTCAGTGTGATTGAAGTGTGGTGTGGTGAGAAGTGATTACACTGACCATTTTATAGACCTTAGCAGTCTTGTGTGATCACCCATCTGAGTATAAGTTATGCTTTGGTGATGTGTGTTTAGTCAAAAGAATGCCTTATTAGCCGAGTAAGTGATTTTCAGATTTGCATTTACAGTTGCAGCCCAAAAACCTCAGGAGCTGCACACCTTCAGCAAGAATCATAAACATTGCTTTGCTGTTATAGTATGACCAACCTCATTTCTATACATTAGCTTCCATAAGGTGACTTCAGAAACCGCAGTGCTTTCTGTTACCTACCTGCTCCTGCTGTCACCAAGATTTAAGTCCTCTGGATGTAACAAGCCCATCAAACCATTTTGCTGGTAAATATTTGAAGTGCTGAGCATCATAGCTGTAATGCTCAATATATTTATAAGATTTTTAAACTTTTTTCCTTCCTTACTTCTATTTCTCTGGCTGGTCTTCACGTCCACTACATGCCTGCATCTCAGATTGTCATGTCTCTGTAAACTCCTTTGCAGTAAAGTGTTCTTTACATACGAAATAGCAAGCCATTTAGTTAAATTTCTTGGGACCAGATGTATGCTAGTCTGGAGTTTGCAGAAGACCATATTAACCATGTTTCTGTATAGACACCTTGAAAATTTTAAAGGGGCAATACTGAACTCTCTTTCTCTGTCTCATTCTCATCCAAGTATGCCAGGTCCGCCCAGCCTGCAGCCAAGTGTACAGTTTCTTTCACTCTGCTGACCCTTCTGCCTGCAGACTTGAACCATTGCTGGAGAAAAGATTCCATCTCCTGCCTCCATTCAGTGTCCCACGGTACCAGAGATACCCACTAGGGGATGGAAGATCTCACCAGTTAGGTACAGTGCCTATTTTCATAGCTCTCCTTACCTGTTGTTCTCTTAAGCGTTCTCTCCTTACACAGCTCAAGAGGATTTGAAATACCAATGTGCTAACATGCTAAAAACAAGTCATCTAGGACAGAATGGCACAGACATATTTAGCAAGTGTGGAACCAAAGAAGAATAGCAAGAAAAAATTATTCTTACATACGAGCTTTGTGATACTAGTTGTGTTAAAGAGGGGTTGGAAGGTGATACCACTGCTTTAGTTGAAGTGTCACTTGCAAACTTCGATGTCTTTGACTATCGTTTTAAACAATTTATTTTTACAATTAGTTGACCTTTGCCTAGATCTTCAGATATTGTTTCTCTTGGTCATTTGTTGTTGGTTTATTGTGGATATCTACTGGGACAAATCAGAGCACTGGGCAAGTTGTCTTTTGATTGCTCTTTTCCTAGGTAGACTACTAAGGACTAGTTATGTTGGGTAATAAATGTTTGAATCCTGGAAAAAACAGAAATAGACTGACTTGTGGGGAGGAGAGAGGAAAACGTGGATGAGCAAGGTGCTAGTAGAAGGAATTGTGCTGTTTTGACTTCATAGAAAAAGATAAAATCACATAGGTATGAAGTTTCTCGACTTATGCAAAAAAGGAATTGATCAGTGTGTATCTGTACGTGCATGCACATTAGACTTACTCTTTTTGCTACAGATTCAGACGTGAATTCAAGCCTCAACAGGATATTTCAAAAGGCTTTTCAGGATTCAGAGTTTAAGGTTGGAGGCTAATATAGTAAAATGGCAGTGTTTTCTATTTGTTGGAGCTAGAAGAATCGTATCATTGGGAACCTGTTCTGTGCAGTAGGATACACACAACTCCTTTGTTTTATCTGCTCAAATATGGTGTACGTTGGATGCAAATCAGTTTGAATCTGATTAAATCAATGTTTGAAAAGCAACAGTTGATCTTGAGTTGCAGAAGATTGGTTTCTAGGTGTTGGCTTCACTGAAACATGTGAAGATCTGGCTGTTCCTCAGGAATTGACTTAAGGAGTAGCTAAGGTGAGGGACAGTCCAAACTAGGGAATATGTGCTCTCTTCTCATCCCTGCGTCTGAGTTTTCTTTCAATGGAAATATATACCCTGCTTTGCATTCTGACTTGGAGTTATTATAAAGCCTGACTGTGCACTTGGAAATGCTGCTGGTTAGTTAGGCACAAATTCTGTCTGTGACATATCTAAGGCTATCTTGAAAAGTTGAACCCTCCTTTAAATAACCGTCATAGGAAGAATAGTTCCCTTAGGCTGCTTTTCGAATTGAAAACCTTGCGTTGGTACATTTTACCAGCTTTGTTGTGTTAAAGTAAACCCTTCAGATACAGTGATTCTTGAAGCAGAGACTTTTATAAGTGATTTGGGAACAACTGGTGTTCTTTTTGAGTTCATCTAAGGCACATGTACGTGTGCCCCACAGACCATGTAATCTGGAAACCCTGTCTGTTGGTTGTATTATAAAATAAAAATTCCTGAGTGCTAATGATCAGCAAATGTTCCATGATACGGTTTTGTATTTAAATATCTGTGCAGAGTTAAATCATTGCCATGCTTTACACCTAGGCTGTGTTATATTTCAATGAATGTGAAATCCTCCCATTTAAATGCAAGTGCTTTGAGACCTTTTGGAATTTAAGGTTCTTCATTCACAAAAGATTAATTTTAGTGACTGTATTTTTTTTTTCCTTTCTCTGATACCTGGGTTTGTGAAAGTATTTCTTAAAATAAGAGCCTTCGTGGTGTCAACTGGAATGGTAGTTTACTAATCAGTTATGGTGAGACCTAGTTACACCAAACTCTAATTATTATGTGCTGTCCAAAACAGCCTTTTCTGATCATCTTTCATGTCATTAAACAATCTCATTCCCTGTTCCTTTTCTCATAAGAGCTGATGAATAAAATAAGAATGATTCGGTTGTCTGCCTGACACTCCTGATGTGCCTCTGTGGAAAAAATTATTATTATCTGGAAGCTGCATGAAAAAAATTTACTACTAGAAGAGAATTTCACCATAGCATTCATAGGAACGGTTCAGTGATAACACAGGCTGGAGAACATGATGAAAACTGGGGGAGTGGGATTTCTATAGCTGTTTTTCAGTTCTTGGCAATCAAATGCTTGGAGCCATCTGCTCTGTGCATAGGGTTTATCCTGAAGCTTTTAGTTTATCAAATTTACTTTTTCCATTGAAATTCAGGAAACATCTAAGACTTAAGTGGTAGGACTTAAGCAGGGCACACGTTCATCTAGACGATTGCCTTTTGCATCCAGCACGCATCAATACTTATCACTAAGTCTGCCCCCAGAGTCATTCAGGTTGTAGTAATGTGGTATTGTCTGTGTCTGTGATGGATTGATCTATGATGAAAGCTGACTCTTACCAGGCTTGATTTTGACAATCACAGGGACTTGACTAGCCCAGAGAATTATTCCTCTTTCTGGCAATTACTTGGTCAGTTGCAACTGTATCTTCTGTTGATACAATTCCTAATGTGGATGTGATGATGTTATTAGGCTATTGGTAAAATAGCTTAAGAAAATAAAAATATTTGAAGCATGATTTAAATTCAGTTTTCTGAATGTATAGGAAAGCCAACACATTATATGCAAAGAGAAAGAAAAATCAGCAAAGATTAAGTTTAATATCTGAGATATCTTCGACCCATGCACTGGATAGATAGAATAGAAATAATCACATAAGGCATCCCAGTTTTTCAGAAGTCACCTTGTAAGGGGATATTTACCTCATGTTGCTGTGATATACAGACAAATGAAAGTGAAAGAAGCTGCATGCAAAGCACTGCCAGACATACAGAGCCAGTGGAGAAAACGTTCCTCTTCATAACTATTTCATCTATGGTGATTGCTGACAGGAGGCATAGCAGTAGATAATGGTTCAGACAAAAATGTGATTTAGTAATTGGTGGGKTTTTTTTCACTATAAGGGCAAGGTACAAAGTTCAGGTTATGTTACAGCCCAGAGAAAGCCATGCTGTCTTGACCTTTCATTAAACAGCAGCTTTCTCAGCTGCTGCCTAGTTGACATTTCATAATCAAAGTGCTTTTGTAGCTATTATAAGTGAGCCTTAGCTTTGTGGCACCTGATCTGATCTACCACCAGTCATGTCTTTTAATAACATGTGGGATTTAATTCCTTTTTTTGCTATGCTGCGTATGACATGATGCATTTTATCTTACTTGCGGTTTGAAAATATGGTGGTTGTGTATTAATTCAAAGCACCTGGCTTCAACCTATCCTACTTTTTAGAGATTTGACATAGCAGAATGTAGATAATCATAATCCTCTTAACTGTTTGAGCTTCTACATCACACTTTGCAGCACAATTGAAATAATTGCAAAATTTTTCTCTTGCAGTTTTATTTATAGGGAATGTGCAGGAGTGCCAGTCCAGACTATGGCTGATCCAACTGGTCTGCTTCATTATGGGTAGATAGAAATTAAGGTCTAAAAGCACAGTACTTCTCCAACTGTATATGCATAAAATAAAGTACTGTTAATTTTGTTTGGAGATGATTACTGTGTGGCCTTGAAGAAGTTATTTTGCCTCTTTGTATTGGCTGTGACTATCATAATTATCCAAGATGAGACTCTGTAAAATGATCTGCCTTTATTTTATTTCTCTCAAGCATGATAGTAAATTTAGGTTAGTAGGATAAATGATAAGAACTTTTAGTGACCCTCAGAGCCATGAGAAAGGTTGTTTTGGGTGGGAAGTACCTGTTTCAGTTATTTAAATAGAAGAATTATGCAAGTAGACTGTCCTAGTCTAAAGTTGAGCACAGGGCTTTTAGAAAAATACAGTATTACATGTACTTTATTAATCTCTAACCGGTACTCTCTGTCCTCCTTTACAATTCAACAAAGACCGGACCTACAGAGATGAAAGCAGGCTGCCCTACCTGTTTAAAATAAAGATAATTCAGGAGACAGGAGAGAAAGTACTGCCAAAAATGCCTTCCATTTTATTGATTTGATCTCTTCATAGGGAGAAGGGTTACTGAGCTTAGAATAACAGTATTACAAAATAAACAAGAGATTTCGAGGCACAAGACCCCTTACCAAGCTGATCTTAAGCTAGTCAGTAATATGGAAAAGGCTAACAGATGTGTTGTCTGACAACAGATATGTTGGCTGACAACATTCTTTGCAAAGTTACTATTTTTACTTCTCTCTCCATCTCCATTTCAGTGGGAAGAAAAACCAAAACTCTTGCAAAACTGTAATGGGGGAGGAAGGATTAGGTTAGGGTCAATTTACGACTGTTTCAGGAGAGCAACAACAACTGAGAAGCAGAAAATTTCTTCACTTTTTTTATTTCAGTGAGTCTTTTGGAAGGGGAAGCAGAAAGTGTGCATCAGAACACTGCCAATCATGAGCACTTCGTGGAGATATAGCTCTCATTTATGGGATTCATTGAACCTTCTGTGGAATTTCCTGTTAGTTGATGTTTGGATCAGGGTTCTGGTTCAGATAGAGCCCTAATGGGGTGCAATTTGACAGCTTCCCTGTTCCTTACTGCTTATGTCCTGCTACTTATATATATTCTACTCTCTTCAGTGAACTGATCTGCTGTGATATTTTAGGCCACATGATTTGGGGTTTGTTGTCAGAAGGACCAGATGCTTTGCTGTTCAGTATTTAGCATGACATAAAATCAGACCTTTTACTTCTTTGTGCTGCTTCTTTCACCACAAAGAGCATATAATACTTCCTCATTTTGTGAGGTAAGTCATAGGAAAGCAGCATTGTGTTTTCTTTTCAGTTGTCTATATAGTTTACCTGAGACAAGGGAAGTAATAAAATTATCCTTCCATTCTTTTCACCTCCATCAAGCTTTCCTATAGCGACACATAGCTTTCGCTACTGTATGGCATCACAGAATTCCTTTGAAAGAACAGTACATTGCAGTTTCTTTAATGAAAACTCAAAGCACATGTTCCCATGGAAACTACAATTGAACATATTCTGTCCGAACTACATACCTGTCACAAAGTGTTAGAATTTAATTTTTTCTCTGATTCAGTTGCAGGACAGCTCCTTGTGTTGTCTCATGCAGTTGAGATATTCAGGCATATGTCAAAACAAGACACAATCTTTCTAGCTTTCAGAAGGGAGGAGGTTGTCTGCTTTTTGGAAGGGAGGAGATTGTAGGGAGCTATGCTGCTATTCCTTTTCATTTAATGGTGACATGTTTTACAAATTCTGGTAATCTACAGACACTTATGCTTCCAGTGTATTTTTTTTTAAGGAATGGTGTCCTTGAAAGCAGCAACTTGTTGTTGTGTTCTACTGTGTGCGCCATTGAGGTATTCATTGCATTAAGAGCTGGTAAGACTTGAAAAATTGAACAGAAACTTATTCCAGGCCTCCACTACAAAAAGAATCGTATGACATCGTTCCCAACCCAAGACCATGTGAAAGATGAGCACAGCATGATTACAGTTATTTGCCTGAATGGGACTGAAATACAGTCAGAAATAGAGCAATACATCATCAAGGGCTGTCTCCTTTCTTTTGTATTATGTGCATTGAACTGGGTCTCCTTTTCCTTTTGTTCACTGTTTTAATCTCTCCAAGAGGTTTGTTCTCTGAAAAACAACGCTGAGGAGTCAGCTGTTTTTGATATGCACTTTGCTGTATATCCTGTCTCTTGTTGAGGTTCTGCCTTTCCTAGGTACAGGAGGGATGTGCAAGCTGCTTCAAGCAAAATTATCAGTAATGCTTTTATTTAAATGCATGTCTGTTCTTACATGTTTCAGAACACCTCAGGAGGAAAGCTGTGTTTTGTTTCATTAAGTAGAGGTGTTAGCCATGGCACATAGCTCATCTATCAGAGTGGCAAGAATAAATGAGAATTCTGTTCCATTTGGGAACACACGAACCAGTAGATAGCCTTGCTGAAGACTCTCTTTCTGAAGTTGTTTTGCTCATGTCAGGAGGAGGACAAGAGAAATATCACAGACTCCCAGAGCTGTGTAGCTCTTCTCAGAGAATGACTTTAAAATGGATAGGGTTGAGTGTGAAGTAAAATAGCCTYCGAACGTCACTACCCAGTTTGGAAGATCTTGGCCAAAAGCACCCAGGTGCCATTGCCTTCTGATGGCAGTAGGGTGTGCTTTCCCTATTTAGTCATACTGTCTCATGCTGTCCTCCTCACTCTGACGGAGTTTCATCTACTGTCATTAAATCTGATATTATTCAGGAAAACGCTCATGAGCTCTGTACTAAAAAAAAAAATAAAAAATGCACACACAAGTTTAAAAGCCATGTTGTTCATCCTGTTATATTTTTATTATTATTTTGATTTCTGTAACCTGCAGGTGATGCTATCCACAACCACAGTGCTCTGTTCCTTGAGAACAGCTCTTTGAACATACCTTTCTCTCAGGAGAGTCCTGGATCTCCAAATGTATCTGATCAACCACAAGGAAAAACAAGGAAGTTGAGCTTGGCCAGCACAAACAGTGAAAACTCAGGGTCAACAGAAAGCTTGCCATCAGCATACCTCACCAACAGTGAGTGAAGCCTGGTGCCATGTGCTGTCTGATATGGCAACAACCCTTCCCGCCACATCCTTTCTGTGGAAAAGTTTATTACAAAAAGGAAAATTACCTGCTTGGAAATTTGGGGAGAATGAGAACAGCCTAAGTTGCTGCAATTTTAAATAACACAATTTAGCTTCCTCTTCTGTTTGTAATTAAGTAGATGAAGTAATAGAAGTGAAGTCACAGTTTTATATTAAGGTTCCACTCATAAATAGTCATTAAGGTTTTCAAACTAAGAGGGGTTTAGAAGCATGTTCCAGGCGTCAAGAAATACAGATAGGTAAGATTTGTTACCCCTAATTAAAAGTGCTATAAATCATTATATTGTCCTGTTATGGACTGTAGTCATATATCAATATTCCATTCACTATTTGGGAAGCATTTGCAATTCTTACTCTATAACATGATCATAAAAGTACTAGTCTTTCACTGTACATTTTCTGTGGACCAGGAAGCAATGGGAATTATGGTGAGGTGATTTCTGCTTCCCAAAACTTGGACCTAGTAGAACTGTTTAGATTGCAGACATTTAAGTGATGATGCATTCAGTGAAAACAGTACTTTTGTGTTTGATAGATACCTTTATCAGACTCTAAATGTCAAGATTAAAAAAGCAGATGACTTCATTCACTTATATAGGTTAAACATAAAGACAGCAAGAGATTTATTAAGAAGGTATCTTATAGAAATGTGATGCTATTTTGTTTGGTTCTTTTGTAGTTACTGCAAAGTGGTGGGGAACAAAACGAATAGATTATGCCTTGTATTGTCCAGATGTGCTGACAGCCTTTCCAACTGTGGCCCTGCCGCATCTCTTCCATGCCAGCTACTGGGAATCAACAGATGTTGTGGCCTTCATTTTAAGACAGGTCATTGATCTCTTTGGTTTTTTCTCTGCAACGAATAATCTTGCGATTGTTGATCTTCCAAGGGTGATCAGTCTTTTAATCTTTAGTTCGGTTAGATGGCTAACTGTGGTTGCATCACATACAACTGGATATGAGAATGACAGATGTGGATTTATTGGAGAGGTGAAGGGGACAGTGAGCCCACCATTAGCACTGTTGGCTGGTGTTCTTACTACTGACTGTGTGACTGGGAACAGTGCACTGTCATGCATACATTACTCACCCCTCCCATGGCCCAGATCAGTATAACCGTGTATTATGTATTAATTTCCTCCTGTTTTTGAAGGAATAGGCTATGTCCAGCCTTAATTATGTATTTCCCTACTAAATACCAAATTATTAGCATACATTTGATAATAAACCAGCAGTTTGAAAGTACTGCTCCCATAAGAAAATCATGTTTCTTCTGTAATACTGGAGTATTTCGAGGCATTGTGTGCACTGTCTCATCAGAATTTATTTCTGAGTCATTTGATGGGTCGCTTGTTCCTACTGTGTCAGTAATTAGACAGCAGCTCACAGCAGTGACTTAGGGATAATGCAGTGCTCTGACCTCTAGAGAAAGTGGTGAGGCTGAGAAATCTCACCTGGGATAAAAAAAATAATTAAGTGGTGTTCAAGTGAAACCTGCAGGATAAGTGTCCCTCCAAGAACCCAAAGTGACCCTCACCCAAAAGCCAGTYACAAGCAGTTTAATTTGGATTAACCCAAGAATCAGTGTGGTTTTTACATCCAGTGAATAATGAAACAGCTGCTGCCAGGCGAACAGTAGAGAGAATAATGCAGACAACTGCACAGTGACTTTTTTTCATTAAACCAGCTTGGCAGATGTCAGTGTGCCTGCCTCTTGCAACTGCTTTTAGCTGGTCTCTGAGTGTTAACTCCCTCTTCTACCTCCTGCTCCCAGTGCTTGTGTCCAACGATGTCAGTTCCCTGGAGGCTCACCTGGTGGCTCCTGGGAATGGAAGCTCGGTGGCCGAGTTCCCTGCCTCAGACTGGAGGCTGCTGAGTCGCTCTGTGCAGCGGTGCCGAGCCCCCCRTCTTTATGTGGTAGTCTGTGAGTGGAGCGTGCAGCAGGCAGTCTGGCTGGTAACCAGACCACTTGCGGAGTTTTTGATTTCTGTTTTTAATTTGTGACATGCTAAGAGTCCTTCAACGTCTTGCTGTCCTTTCAGAGCATCCTTTAGTATATCTGATTCCAGTCAAAATTTATCATTAAGCAATGCAGAATTTTAAAAGCTAATTTAAAAAACTTTGTTTATAACTAGTGTCACCGTAATCAAGGCAAAGTAAAAGTTGCTGAAGAGTTTTTCCATGAACAAGAACAGTTTCCAGAACAGGAATCTTATTTGATGCTCATTCCAAAGTAGAGGAGAGGCTTCTACTGGAAGTGACAGGATGCAAATCCGTTTTTTTTTCTGTTCAGGGGCCCTAGATAATTGTACATATATGTTTCTCCTCTCCTTTGCAGCTCTCTTATAGCTCTTGTCATCTTGTCTTCTCTCTCAGGATATTTTTTGCCTTGAATCCATCAGAACATTGTCTTATCTTTCCTTTCAAATGCCTCCCTGAGCCCAGTTGTCTGTTAGCAATCATTCCTGCTTTATTCTACTTGTTATCTCTGTGCATTCGTATCAAGTTGCATTGTTGTGATTTACCTAGCCTTGTACGTGCATTACAGCTTTTAGAATTTAATAAGCCCTTCAAGCATTTGGAACGTGCCCGTAAAGCAATATGTGAGCTTACAGCACTACATAAAGGACTGGTTAGTTCCAGCATAGTCTGGACACTCTGCCCCTGCTGGGGGTTAAGGTTAAGACTAATGGCTTTTAAATGCCCTGTGGGCGCATATATTTCCTGCACATGACCTCCAGTGAACAGAATTTATGCCAATTTGTTAAAAAACACACTGACCTCTCAGCATTACTATGATTTGTTGCAAGCCAACTGCTTTGCTAAGGCTGAATGCAGTAGGATTTTACTCAAGACACTTCATATGAGACATCTTTCAAAGGGATTCTAGGCCACTCTTCCAGAGAGGGCACCCAGGTCGGAAAACTTCAGCACAGAAAACCAACTGTTCAACTTGAGTAATTTTCTGCTAGCTTGTGAAAGAGATAGACTAAGCTATTTCTCATTCAAAATGAAGTAGCCTCGTGCTATCCATGATCCCAGGGTGCAACCCACAGATTTCGGTAAGACAGGGCTTGTGGTTTCAACTGAAATAGGCATAACCCACAGATTCTGAAATCTGAGTTGGACATGCAAGTTTCTTGGTAAGCGTGTGATATTTAGGTTGTAAGAATGTGTAGTTTGTTTGACATAGTAGGGTTCTGCATGTTCACAAGTTAGAGTCCTCTTATCTTCGGACGTTACTAGCCACAAGCCAAATCCTGAGCCTATCACCTACTGCAGTGGTGAGTAATATCCAAAAGGTGATAAGAACTATTCTGCCTGGGTATATGTATAGAAAATCAATACAGATGGAGTCAGGAATCTGACCTCTGCCCCATAAATGACATTAAAAAATACTTTTGTGGTCTTAAGCTGCTTTACTGACTTTGCAGACCATGAGCAGACAATGTGACTGTCACCATCCTAATGTTTTCACCATTTTCTCTGGAAGAATGTGCAAGCTCTGTTGTAAATGGAAAAGCTGTTCAGTAGGTACTTGAGATTAAGTGTTGGCCAACAGAGTGAAAGTAGTTTATTTGTCTATACAATTAATGTGAACATATGGCCTGTACCTCTTTCTACTTTCATTGTGCTTTTGGCTCTGCAGTGTCATTCAGCTGGGGCAGCAGTGTACTTTCCCTTTCTTTGCCAAGTACCGGGACTCCTCAGGCCACACACTGTTTATTAAAATATTAATATAATTTCAGGTGATGAGGTATGAAAATGTAAATTTCAAGGAAAATGACAACCTGGATCCAGCAACACTAAGTCCGTCCAATCCACGAGAAAAATGGCTACGCAAAAGGACACATGTCAAATTGAGAGTAAGTATAAATCTGAATATCTGTGGCAGCTATAGAACTTGGGTTTGGCAGCAATTTAAATGGAGTTTGATCTCCCAAAGCATAAGTCTACATAACTGAATATTACTAAAGAGATGAAAACTGCTAACGTAATTCAGAGGCAAACAAATTAACAGTTAAGGAATAGGAACAATTTATTTTTGGTTTATCACTGTATGTTGGGAGAAAGTATATTTCTTTCTTTAAATAACAGAGGGGCCTTAAGTTTCAGTTAAGCAAAGAAGTTGTTCTTCTATTTTCTTATATGCTAGATGAATCCGTAACTCAAGAAAAGAATATTTTCTTCATTCTTCAGATGCCACTTCAGTTAGAAATGTCAATTAAGATGCATGTGTCTTGCACATAATCACATGAATCTATGTCACCACTTGAAGTGGAAGATGATTGTCATTCCCTTAAATGTTATCTCTTATTTGGTCGTCTGGAGCGCTCTCACTAGGAAGTCTATTCAGGAACGCACCATTACTGGAAACCTGGCTCCAGCTGAAATAGGAACACAGTTTTGCTAGGTGCTCTAAGGTGCACTGTGACGTACCTCAGACACCCTGTCCAGGACTGTGTTTCTGTGTCACTGTTCATTATAATATAATAGAGACAGTAGCCTCATTACAAAAGCAAATACTACCCTTCTCACCTTCTGCTCTTATTTCAGAATGTGACTGCTAATCACCGAGCTAATGACGTCATTGCAGCAGAAGACGGTCTGCAGGTACTAGTTGGGCGCTTTATGTATGGACCTCTGGACATGGTAGCTTTAACAGGCGAAAAGGTAAAKTCTGAGTAATTAATTTCCTTATTTTTCTGAACCAGCTTTTACTAGAAATAGTTGTTGAATGTAGCACACGTGTATAGTACCAGAGAAAGCCTTACAGTGAGGGGAAGTATGTCACTAGCCCCCACCAGTTTGGCAAAAATATGCTGTAAGTGGGCTTTCCTGATAGCTGACCTTTTTCCCAGCTTTCATCCTTCTTACATGATGCTGGCCATCTCCTCTGGTTAATGATGAGTCTGCTGTGCAGTGATTTCTGAACCTGCCATCTGATTGTACCACCTACTGSAGACAATTAACTTTTTGAGCAAGGACGAAAAAGAATTTCACAGTGGTTGGCAAATCACTAAAAGGAAAATGTATATCCTCCTGTCTAGGTAAGACAACTAGATAAAAGAATAGGGATTCTAGAGGCTAGGTGGCTGCTGTTTCTCTTACACATTGAAGAGTAAAGATTAGTTTTAGAACTTTAGTAGTGTGACACAATTGGAACTGTCGCTCCTGAAGCTGCCTGCAGTAGCCAGGCTTACAGCTAACAAAGCCGAGCATTAAATGAACACATTTGTTCATATTCTCTGAGACTGTAAGAATTTTTGTGGAAATTAACAGAGCAATGCTGCTGAGCTGAAGGTAAAACTGAAGCGTGGAGGCTTTACTTGGCCTGTTTTGTGGGTGTCCATTCTGCTAAGATGCAGGACTAACCTCATGCCTCTAGGGATCAGCCTGCATGCCCTCTTCAGAGTATATTTGCTAGTGCAAATGGCAGGGATGGATGTTTCTGGACCCATGTCTCTAATGACCATGCTTCTGTCACAGCTGGGCTTTGTTAGTCAACTCCACAAGACATGAGTGATGTGCTGCTTCTAAGATTTTGTCGTAGAATTCAGCATACCTTCCGCTGATCCACATTGAACTGTCAGTATGAGTTATGGTTATATTTTTAAGACCATCACTGCTTCAATCTTGTCCCATATGGTTTGTAAAAAAACTTAAAGCAGCCCCATCACTTGAGTTTACATGCAAGACAGGATCACAGATTTTGTCTGATTTTGAAGATTTTAATCATAGCTCTTTTAAGAGCTTTTATAAATTTCTTCAATCTGATCACATTTTATTCATTGATAAGGTTCTTTGGTATGATGATGAATAGGGCACCAAAGGGCTTCATAGTGGTCCTATGGAGAACATCAAAATTGTATGGTTCCAAGATCTAATAATTTTCTCTTTGTGCCGTTTCTCAAATGTAAGATCAAAACGTCAGTTAAATGTATCTGAGTGTATTGGATTGCATTGAAGGTTTTCAATTAGATCTACAGTTGGGAAGACTGCGGATCAAAGCTGTATATGTAATGAATCTCCTGGCATGCATTATTTGTGCCTATATCCTAGCAGTGCCTCAGGTCAAAAGTTGGACACTCTTGTAACTGGTACAGTGCAGAAATTAGAAGAAACCGTTTTTACCACAAGACCATTGAATCTGTCAAAGGAAAGGCCAACCCTCTCCCACCTTCCCTAGTGGGAATTAGAGCGGGGGAAGGATTTATGTCAATTAGTAGTGTGGCCTGCAGACTTGAGCAGACCTTGAAGTGTTGGTTTGCGTATGACAGGAGAGCCTGATCTGCTCTGTCACATCACGGTGCTATCCTCAGCAGGCAGGGAATTTTGCTTGAACCTCATCTGCTTTGGGCGGCTCCTATTGAGGCACAACAGAGTAGTGATAATGGGGATGAGGCCATCTGGTCAAGACAAAGAGACAGGAGCTTAAGCTTCTCTGAGAGTCTTTGGCAGTCATATCCTCTCCTGCTCCCATGGGACTGGCCACCTAGGTTATCTCAGCCTCAGTCTGTTGACCTATTAGAAAACATTAATTAACCTGAGGTGGGCTCTACATGCCAGTTTTTGCTGAGGCAAGGATCAGTCCTTGCCTTGTTTTCCCAAGAATTCCTAAAATGGGCCTGTTGGGGTTTCTACAGGTTTGTAGACTGGATTCATTTTAGCCCTGGGTCTTTTACTGAGATGAATTTGGGTTGGTAAAAAAGACAACATATTCAGCAATTTCGTGTGCAAACTAGGTTGAAGAGACAGTTCAGCATTTCAGTGCTTTTCCTGAGGCCAGAGGTGTCTCTCTTGGATTTACTTAACCCATTATTTTCTGGGCATTATAGTCTAATGGTTTTCTTCCCTACATAGATTATTGTGTGCTGGCTGGTTGCCTTGAAGTCATATTCCCATTTCAGAAGGATAGGGATGAACAATAAGCTGTGTTTCTGCAGTAATAAAACAGATTCATGTTATGCTTGGGTATTGAATAGAATCCTGTCATTAAAATCTCTTGAAAGAAATTGCTAGGTAAAAATGTTAAGATTATTACTAATTATTGCACTGGGGAGAATTCCATACTCAGTGATGAATTACCGATAGTTTTCATTCTAATTTTTAGGGGTTTCAAAACTAATAGAAATACTAATAGAAATAATGTATTTTTTTTTACACTTGTATGTCGTCCCTCCAAGGATCTCAAATAACTTTACATAAAAAGCTGTATTTCATTATCTCTTGATGTGGAGAGGGAAAACTGAGCCAGAACACTTCAATTACCACAGTCAACAAAATGCTGTTCTAGTAGCTTTCACATTGATATTGAAAAAAGAAAATGTTCATCTGAAAAGACTGTAGTTGTGCAGATTTTTCAGAATGCTCAATGCAAACTTACAAACTATTTTTCTGAACCACACATACACACACACACATGCTGCCCCCATCTTTTAATGGCTTGACTTGAGAAAATGTGTTAAAGGGGAAGAATAGAAGGTAAGAACAGAATGGCTGAATAAAACAAAGTTAGAAGTACAATTCCTGGAGGAAAATATTTCTGTTCCTGGTTAGGTCTTATATTCCTTTGAAGGTTGGAAGGAAGTCAGATTTTTCCCTAGAAAATCATAAAAATGTTTTCCTTGTCTCTCTCTCCGCTAATGGTGCATTTGAAAGTTGGAAATTCAGAATCAGTTAGGATACAAAGTGAAGCTTTCTCCTACTTATACCATCCAAGACTTTAAAGAGACAGTTGGTACACACCTGAATTCAAACTGTGAATTCACTTTGCAGTCAAAAAGCAGAAGAAAGGAGTAAACCCATTGTTTGATCCTGATAACACTTTTGCTTCAGCAATACCTGTCATTTCTTCCCTTGCACCAAAGCCCATCCCTCAGAAAAATTCAGTTCTGAATTTCATCAGTTCAAAATAAATTTAGTGTTATTTATAGTTACATTCCAATGCCATTTAACATCATTAAATCCAAGCAGAGCATATCTGCAGAGTTATCAAGGATATCCACACACACAGTGTGATCTCGTAAGCTGCTGGCCAATCTTGCAGAGTTGTTGAGCTGTTGAACACTGAAGAAGTCCACATAAACCTGTATGCCTAAGTTCTGTAAAAATTGAATACAGAAGGAGAGCTTTGCAGATACCTCCCTCAGATTTACTGATGTACTTATTGCTAAAAAGTGCCAGTTCAAGTCAGACAAAGCATTTCATACACTTTATGTTAGTTTTGATGAAATATTTCAGTTGAAGAAAACTACATTGATGAAACCTTTTGGAAAAAAAGTCGTGATAATTTGAAGTGTTTAGGTTTTGCATTTGTAGGCAAGGTTATAATTTGAGAAAGATTTCATTTTGCGAATAACCAGGTGAAATTTTCCATTTTGTAGGTTTAGTATGCAAAAATGTAATATACACATGCAAGCTGAAATTATCTTTTTTCTAGTTTAGGGTTCCTGCCAAATTTCTGAGCTCTGTACCCTCATTTGACACCTGCAGTGCTAAGCTGAGTGCTTTAAATGATGAAGGCAATAAGCTCTTGTACTCTGTGTTAGGAAGCATTTTATAATTGAGAGGGCCCTCTGTGAAGTTTTTACTGAGTTTTGAAGTTCTTCAAACTTCCTTGTAAGCTTTTAGTACAAGCCGTAGTTGGAGATACTGACATGATCTAGGCTTGGCAGGCCTTATAAATAGGGGGTGTGTTGCCTGCTATCACACTAGATGACTGTTTTGTTGTTTTTGTAGGTTGATATCTTCATAATGACCGAGCCATCTTCGGGTAGGTGGGTATACTTTGACACAGAAATATCCAACAGCAGTGGACGGATATCCTACAGCATACCCAAACAGAAGAGACTGAGAGTTGGTGTGTATCCCATCAAAATGGTGGTCAGGTAATAGCTCCAAGCTGGAACTACAGCTGTGGTGGGTTGTTGTGATCAGGAAGACACCGAGGTGTGTAAGATTGAAGGGGGTGTGGAGGGAGATTTTGGTCGGTTAGTTATCTTTTCTTGGTCTTGTCACTGTGTTGTCAGCTTAGATTTGAAGCAGTGATCATCTGTTTACTGGCTGTTTTGGAGGTGCCCAGGCCAATGGGTTTATCGCTACTGCAACACAAATCCTCAGTGCGATTCAATTTAGGAGCACTTGGTCTTGCAAAATATGGAGACTGGATGACTGTAATCTGTCATCTTGTGGCAAGAATGTATGACTTGGGATATTTTGCAGCCTGTTCATTGGGGGAAAGACTTCTGAAGGGTATAGCTTTGTGTTCTTCAGACTGGTAAGAAGCTTTTCTTATGGAAATTAATAGTAGAGGATGTACTGCCTTGCTCTCAGCCACCTGTTTACCTGTTGATGTCAGGCTGATCAAGAGAGTTACCTTAATTCTGTACTCAAGGTCATGCTTATTCTAAATGGGGAAAAAGAAAAAGAAAAAAAAAAAMCCCAGCACCTGAAAATAACAATTCATTGAAGTAGAATCAGTCAGGTCTCCTAGCTCTCCAGCATTTCTTAAAAATCTCTGTGCTAAGTAAAGCATGAAGAATGAAGATGTGTGAAATTTGTTGGCCTAGGTGCAGGAGTGGGGTAGCTGTGCTTTTCAAAAATCTTATGTTTAATAGAAGTCACGTTTGATTTAGTACAGAGTTTTAGGTTAATATTGCACTTATAATTAAATTGCCTACCCA
The DNA here is from genome assembly GCA_030449065.1 of Oceanodroma leucorhoa. NCBI lineage: Eukaryota > Metazoa > Chordata > Aves > Procellariiformes > Oceanodroma > Oceanodroma leucorhoa. The sequence goes on from JASVER010000162.1 coordinate 1,454,668, forward strand.
CTTAGGAAGTAGCTTTATAGCTTCCTTTGAATCCCTACTTTGGAGGTTAAATCAGTGGGATGAATTTAGTTGAAACAGAATGTGTTGTTACCCACCAGTTAACCAAGTCCAAAGTCAATTTACAATCTTATGTAGTGCTAGTTGAGGAGGAAGAAATGTTTTACCTCAGTGTAATAGAACAGACGATCAATTCAAGAAAAGAGAGTTACGTAAAAATGAGTTAAGGTATATTCAGAAGCTAAGCTCCCATGGGCTTTTAGACTGCAGGAGTAAGTTTCAAACAGGAATGAAAGAAATTGTCCTGTCTTTGCTCATTAAGCTGTGCACATATATTGTAAGAATCTTCATCACCAGATATAAATTTCTAGATCATACAATAATCGTCTTTCTAAAGGAAAGAAGATGTGGTCTTCAGATTACATTTTTTAGGGAACATGAGGTGATGGGATGGTAAGCGCTTTGGATTGCTTTGTGCTTTATTAGTGTCTTCATGTCCAGAGCTCTTGGGGAAAATACATCATGAGGAGAAGATTGAATTTCACATGCCTTTCCATGAGAAAAGCCATCTATGATTGCATTTCTCTTTTGGTTTACATTTGGTTTGGGGTGGGCTTTTTTTTTTTTTTTTTTTTAAAAAAAAAAAAAAAAAAAACAACCAAAAACTTTTCTGGATTGGCATTCCCACTGGAATTTGCAAGGATAGAGAGACAGGTAATGCTAGTATTACCAACTGTTTACCTAACAGAGAAAAGCTAATTTCTGTAAGTACATGCCATAAATAAAGGTGCATATCAGTTCTTCCCTTGTAATTTCTAATAATTTGCCAGTAACTGTGGACTGCTTCAGAAAAAAACGTAGCTAATTTCTGTGTGCTATGTGAGTATGTACATGTGTGTGTGCATATTTATAGCATTCATGTCTTATATGTGTACATATATAGACATATATAGACAGATAGCATGTTTGAATAGTAGTTTGAGTACTTCAGGATGTTTTGGGGGTTTTTTCCTAATTCTTTTAGGTATTTATACATATGTGATGTCTTATYAAAGTCAGCTTCCAAATTTCTCTTTGGAAAGCTATTTCCTAAAAGTGTAAGCCTTAGTTGCCCCACATAGGACTGAAATCAGAAGCCCTATTCAACAGCCATTTTTGAAGCTGTAGATCCAGACAGATCTAATTTCAGGTCTTAACTAGAATGTGCAGAAAATACATTCTGACATCTTGCTTTTTAAATGTATTTATTGCTTTGACTCTCCAGAGGGGACCAGAGCAGTGCCACAAGTTACCTGACTGTGCTTCCCCGAGGAATGGAATGTGTTGTGTTCAGTATTGATGGTTCATTTGCAGCAAGTGTTTCAATTATGGGAAGTGACCCCAAAGTCCGAGCTGGGGCCGTTGATGTTGTCAGGTAAGTGAGGTTTGCACATTTCACTTCTTAAATCTCTGACTTCCTGTTTGAACACAATAGGAAGGGAGAGGGCAGAAAAGTTTTTTTTTTTCACTAAATAAGCAAAAATTCTTTAAAGGCCAGGATTCTTTGCAGATATATTTCTATATTTGCTTGGACATCAGGTTTGCCTGATTTTCAGAGGAATCTTAGAATGCTGTGGTTTACTTTGAAATTTATAGTTTAAGTTGCCTCAGGATTAAAAGTTGCTTCTTGGGAATATGGCCTTAAAGTGTGTGCAGTGAATTAATAATGATTCTATGTGTTACCGTGATTAGCAAAGAGTGCATTTTGTGTTTCACTAACTTCAGATAAGGACATATCTCTACTTCAAAAATATCAAGTGCCATGAATGCAAGAGCTTTTTTTGGAGGAAAAATTAAAAGGCCTTTTAATCTGTTCTTGCAAGTCTGTTAATGTCGCACTGGACAGGGAAATACAGTTCTCGTTTTGGAACTTGCATGGGAATGGAGGGATGTCAGTTTTCAAGGGTTTCCACTCCTTACAGCTGAAATGGCAGGAAATCTCTTTAAAGGTTTCAAAGGTAGCAGGATTTGATGTGTAGCAAGGTCTATTCTAAATACATTTTTAAATAGCTCTCATATTTTATATAACATATTGTATAAGAATCTCTCTTGCTTCCCTCCATCTCCCTCAAGAGGTAGACATTGTTACTTAATTTCTTGATAGGAGCAGAGGCTTAGGCATGCTGCTTTCTACTTGTTGAAGGATAACATCTGACTTCTGACTGGGTCTGTGCTGAGCAAAGAAATGCTGACCTGATCTGTGGGTATTGTTTTTCTTTCTGCACCTACATAATTTACCTGCTGTTTCTGACAGGCATTGGCAGGACCTGGGATATCTGATTATCTATATTACTGGCCGTCCAGATATGCAAAAACAGCGTGTGGTTTCATGGTTGTCTCAACACAACTTCCCACAGGGGATGATCTTCTTCTCAGATGGACTTGTTCATGACCCACTGCGACAAAAGACGATTTTTCTCCGGAATCTCATGCAAGAGGTACTAGAAACCTGTTTATAGCCTTAAAACCTTTTTCCAGAGAATGTCATTCAGTGAAGTTAGAGATCTCCCTTCCTTTTGAACAGTAAATCTCACTGGACATCACAAAGTCTTTTTGCCATTCCTCATTTCTTTTCTCATTTTTTAAAGATGCAAGGAAGGCTGATAAAACATCCAACAGGGCCTCCTGGCGTGACAAATAAATAAATGAACTGCTTGTTCTTTCCTGTGTGCATATCTGCAGTTCTTGCTGGCATGCAGGCAGATAGATTTAGCTTTCTGTGGTTTACAGAGTGAGGTTGTTAACAGTGAACTCATCTGCTGCTTCATTGCAAAACAAGTGCCATCCTTGTAGTGCATGGTGTTCAATAGAGCAGTCACTTTGGAAGTAATGTTTATTTCAGTGCCACATCAAAATCTGTGCTGCATACGGTTCCATGAAGGATATTTCTGTGTACAATGTCTTGGCTCTGTCGCCATCCCAGATCTACATAGTTGGACGATCAACGAAGAAATACCAGGCCCAGTGTCAAGTAAGTAACTCTTGCTACTCAATCAGGAAGTCCTAGGGGGAGCAAGGAAATGCATGCATGTGAATGCATAGGCAAACGCGCGCGCGCACACGCACACACAGGCACAAACATAAAAAAGATAAAGAGCAGAGATAATGTTTCAGAGAAAGAAGGGCAGTTTTGGTTTCAGATGAGGCATTTGCTGGCAGCGTGGATAGTAAAGAGAATCGAGTGGTCACAGGTTGTATCTGCAAATGCATGCATCATATTGCTGAATGACAAAATGGAACAGGTCGCTGAAAAAAAAAGTGAGGGGAGAGGAGTATTACTATTCTGTAGGTATCTACCTGGGATGCCAAAGATAGGAGCTTAATGCCTCTCAGAGCTCATAGGTTGAGGCAGCAGTAATTTGTCATTCCCTTTCTTTCCTTCCTATTTCAGTTCCTCAGTGAAGGTTATGCAGCCCACTTGGCCTCGCTGGAGTTCAGTCTCCATTCACGACCCAAAAAGAACAACTCTCGGATGATCTTGAGAAAAGGCAGCTTTGGCCTCCACTCCCAACCTGAGTTTTTGCGCAAGAGAAACCATCTCCGCAGGACTATGTCTGTACAGCAACCTGACCCACCTTCTTCGAACCCCAAGCCAGAGCGTGCCCAGAGCCAGCCGGAATCAGACAAAGATCATGACAGGCATTTGCCCTCCGTTGCTTGGGTTCGAGGTGGAGCTCACAAATTTGAATCTGTCCCCTAAGAAGCTTGGGAATATAGATCTCGGGTGCACCCCATTAAACTTGTAGGCATGCCTCAAAGATAATATTTAGGCAGCTTCAAACTAAGAGATGTAGAGGGGAACCTGTACCTCGGAGTCTTCCCTCCTCTGGAATCTGCCGTGTAACACCAACTGGGGAACTTCCAGTTTGTTCCTCTTGACATGTTTATTGGGAAATTTGAAAACAATCTAAAACTATCGCAAGTGCTTATAACATCAAAGCAACAGGAAATATCTTTGGTTATTTTTTACAACAGATATAATAAAATGTGCAATAAGAGAAGAAGCTGTAACAGGCTGATTTCACTCAGAAGAAGGATTGTGGTATCAGCTAACTAGCTGCACCCAAAACAGTATAAACAGTAGGTCCCATAGGTTACAGAGAGGGTTTACACTTTAAACGTTAAATAGTTGTATCTGTTTCCACTTCACTTTTGATAAAGTGATACACTTGCAAGGGAGGTAGAGGTGGGAACTACAATAATGGGTGGTCAGGATTTGTACAGAAAGATGCTTTTTGGGTGCCTTAAACCCAAGATTTCCTTTCAGCTTAGTGTTGGTCAACACACCCCAACGTGGGCACTCATGTTTGTGTGAGGTGCTGGACATCAAGTAAATGGGAGAACTCCACTTATGAACCAAATCATAAAAACTTCATGTTAGAAATAAATGTGTCTGCCACAGTTTGAAGCAGTTAAGTGAGTGTTGCTATATACAAAGTAATGTGCAAGTGTACAAAGATCACATTGTTTTGTGGAACTTGGTGACTGTGCAAAATGTGTGGACTACTCCGAGTAAGGAGATGGCTCTGATCATCTCAGTCYGAGAGACAGATCCTAAGATGGTAAGCTAAAGGGAGCCCTTTACTAAGGGATCTGCAAACTTCAGAGCAATCACTTTTTTCATTATTCTAACTAGAATAAACTGGAGGAGAAGAAAAGTAATGGAATCCCTATGGGTAAATTGTTCACCTTCTCACGCTTTGTACCAACTACTGTGTTAAGACAATCTGTAGCATTCAGAATTACAGCATTTGAGCTTCAAAGAATGGACATGCCAAATTACAGGTGCCAAATAGATGTTTTCCTACTGATTTAAATTTCTCTCGGATCTCTCAATGAACTTATTAGAAGTAAAATGAGTGAAATTTTCCCTAAGTGGTAATATTTCTGAAGTGTTGTAGATAGTTTAACACAGTAGCAGTTTGCAGATACTTCCACTGTACTAAATTCACCAGAACTTTCATGACTGAACTGAAGCATGTTTTAAAACCTTCAGTGAAGCTACAGGTACACATAAAAAAACTTTTCTTTAAAAGTTAAAACCAGACTATTGACACCAAGAAAGCTTGAAGTCAATAGGAGATTTCTTTTTCAGGTTGGTTTGTTTGTTTTTAATTTCAGAGAGTTGGGGCGGAGAGGGTGTCGTGCCTTTGTGCCTTCCCCCCCCTTACTTTTAGGTTTTCCTAGTCTGTAGCTAGACCAGAAACAGTCTCTCAACAGGTCTGTTGGTTAATGATTTTGAAAGTTGACATGTAAAGCAAACAAGAAATACAATGGAAAACTATTAAGATAGTGCAGAAGTAAACCTAAGTCTATACTCCCTATTTACCCAAAAGTTTCAGTGTGCTTTTTGAAGGGCATAGTAATGTGGCTTTTGCCTTAAAAGGCAGCAAAGTAACTTACAAATGGAGATCTTTTCTTTTTCTCTCTTTTTTTTTTTTTTTTTTTTTTTTTCTCCCTAGACATTACTTGGCAAAATTGTCAGTTACCTATTTCAAACTTCCTGAAAGATCTCTGGCACATCAGTAATTTGCTTTTTATAATGCTTCCTTTAAGGGAAGGGGTAATCATTGCTGAAGATTTAGGAAATATATTAAAAGTTTCATAGCCCATGCTAATTGGGAGCAGGTAACTACATTACAGGGGGATGGGATTTTATGCTCTGTTGCCAAGTCAGCCAGCTACAAAAGCTAAATGAAAGATATCCACAAACTACATTGAAGCAGTCTTCAGGTTTACAGATGCTTTCCCAGTAGTATCACACCTAGTTCTTTAACCCACAAACTCGGAGGAATTATTCTGTGTTGTCTTGGCCCACTGTGTGTATTAATTCTAATCACATAGTCCATTTCTTCTGCTGTCCTCTGCAGCTAGGAGATTGCACAGATACACCAGATTCCATCTCCCTCCCGTCAGTTCACTGTTAGCATGCTCCTGCTCGTTAGTTTTAAATAGGCGTGGTAATCCAAGGCTTGTGAGGGAGGAACTCACTAGGCAAATTTTAAATTTGCTGAGGGGACCTAAAAGCAACATTGATTGATTGCAAAGTTCTTTTTAAGCACTGGGTGTTACGTAGCATGTCTCCTGACAGTAATCACTGTTCCTGCAGCAAAGTTCAAAGCTAATGTTGTTTTAGCCATCTACCTCTATCATCCAAGAGACTCCAAAATCTTATTTTTTGTTTTAAGTTGCAGTAGTAGAAGGGCCTGCTTCCTTTCAAAAGAGGGATCTGTGTGTGATTCTGTGACTGTATTAAAGGAACTAGCGTCTGAGCACCAGGTTAGAGAAATCTCTTAGGTTGTTAAGGTCTGTCTTTTACTCTTGCGGACACAATGTCATTTGGCAGGGTACCATGTTATGAAAACTCTGATTTTGTGTATTTCTATTAATAACTGGGTCACCTTTACAGTAGTCACTGTGCTGGCTTCTCTTAAGAATATTATGAGCTAATAGTAGTAAAAAAAAATGCTAGTGTGTGTGTGCATGATTTAGAGTGGTAACAATTTCCAAGTTTCTACACATGGTATTGAACTCAAGCTGAAAATATATTTTTCCCTAACTTCGTTTCCTACAATATATGAGAGCTCACGTGGCCTTTGCATAATTCCAACACTACTTATTGCTCAGGGATAGAATGGTTTATCTCCTGATCACATGCCTCCAGCTGAGCACTTTGGCAAACAGTGATACAGGCATTAGCTTGGAGGTTAAGGCTTCGTGTTAATTAGGAGCTGATCTTCTGAAACATCAGATGCCAGATGCATTAGTTTTGAAAGCGGTAGCCAGTTGCCACTAAAATGGTAAAACAACTTCTGTTGGAGCTGAGAGTACAAACAAGATGAGTGTGATTTTAGATATCTGACAACTAGGCTGGCAGCTTAACAAATACTCTGTGGCAATGGCTGAGGACCTCGTGCATGTTGAACCACTAGCTGCTTCCCCACCCCCCCCCACCGGCTATGCTTGGGGCGATCCCTGATGTTTGCCTGATGAATCACTAGTTTTATAGCATAATTTTTCAGTCGTGTTTTCTCTTAAAATATTTCCTTCTGGTCAGAATTTTAGTTATACACTTGGTCGACATGAAACTGCATGCAGTGGTTCATGGGCATTCAGTTTGCAGTTGGATTTCAGTTTTACTTGTGCTTTCACAGAAGGATTATCAGTCCTAAGCAGGCCATTTGCTGAGGATAAGCTTGATCCGACAGTCATCTTATTCTCTGACTGCAACGCCTCATTGCTGCAGTCTCTGTGCAGTCAGCACTTAAACTTTATAGGCTACAGAAGTGTTAAAGCATACACAGAAGGGAAAGGGACAGAGAAGTCAGGCGGGAATGGGTGCCCAAGGAACACAGGTTAGACTCATCAGTAGTTTCAGCACCTCTAGTGCCTCCAGTCTGTTACAGAAAAGCACATTCTTTTAACCTGCTGAATGGAGGAAGCATAAGTGAAACTAAACCACAGAACTGTTATTCCAGTGGGTGCTATGGCAGCAGTGCAAGTCAGTGCAAAGTAGGCCACAGCTGGAAGCACTTACTTTTTTGCCCTGTTGATATGGATCCAGTTTTAAATTACTGTAAAAAAAGGCTGTGATTAATAGCAGTGGTAGACTTATCTGCAATATTGTGAAAACACACCTTCACAGCTGTGGTGTTTTGTTTTTGTGTGTGTATGTGTGTGTAGCTACTGGAAGACACCTCAAGTGAAGTTTTGGTTCTGCTTTCACAGCAAATTTGTAACCAATATACTTTTTAAAAAWAAACAAAGCAACAATGGCTGTTTATTCAATTTTGTTGTCTAGTTAGGTAAGTTTGAAAAAAAGATATCATTGTATAAAGAGTGCAGCATATTCCACAGACCTGAATAGTGATGTTGATCCAAATCTGCTTGTTTTGAGTAACTTTTTTTTAAAGTGTTTGCATACACTAGTACTCTTGGAACAGATTCTTGCTTGACCAAAGTACTCCTGTTTAGTTTTGTGGCATGGTTTATATCTATTCAGCATAAAATTTTGTTAGGTGTAAAAATGACATGGCATTGATAATTCTTCTTGTTCATTGGGGTTCATGAGAGCTGCCATTTTGATTTGTGTAYGTGAAAATAGAGTCTTAATTCTTACAGATTACTTCACTTGTTCCTCTAGTACCTAGGAAAGTCACTTCTAAACAGAGTTAAAACTTTCACTGGTTATGTAGAAATGGAACTATCAGTAAACTAGAGAAAAAAATGACACACCTTAATCTACTATTAAAATAAGCAGAACAATGACACTTCATCTGAAAGCTCCACCATTCTGCAAAACAGCCTTTGTTTGCCATTATTACTGAACAAGTTGTCCCATTTATACATTGCAGTCTTCAGGCCAGAGCACTACTAATGTGTGTATTTAAGCAAATCTCCAATACTTAGAGCTATAGTATCATCATGTACTTCACAGAATAAATTTAGAAGGGAAAAAAAATAAGTTTTTCCTTCTTTCGATATTGTTTTCTGTCTTAAATTTGCTAAAAACCTTGTTTATAAGCATTTTTAATAATACCTGACATCAATAGGTATTTTCAGTTTTTAAAATTTGTAAGAGCAAGAATTGTTACTGAACAAATAGGATTTTCCCCATGTTTTTTCCCCCCCTCTCACCACAGAAAGGTGAGTACATCATAAAAGTACTAGATGATTGGAGTATGGGCACCTTTTTAATAAGCTCATTGGCTTAATAATGGAGAGAAGAGGTGGTACACTGCAATTTCATCATTTTTCTGATTAGAGCTTGAAACGTGGGATCTCAAGATTTCTGCATTGAATTGTTCATTTCAGGCATGTGGGGGAGAAAGTGGCACTTTCCATCCTCATCTGGAGCTGGTACAGGATAGAGTTCCCATAAACACAAAACAACTGCTCAGCTTCTCTGAGAGCAATGATTTCTCATGGTCCGTGTTTGTAGCTTCAGCAGAAATTGTGGGTTTAACAAGGTAATTTGACTGCCRTGATGTTTAATCACTCGTGTAAATATAGGTTCCTACAGATGATCCTAAATTCAGCACCCCATAAAAAATGGAGGTAATAAAACATTTTTCTGGATGAAAGGAGCTCTTTTTTTCAGAAATAAATGGCCTGGAGCAGGCTAGAATCCTGTGCCATGGACTCTGGAATTGAAGTCAGGTGTTGGTATTTCCTCTTTCCCTCATTTTAGTTCAAGTCCAAGGTAAGGGGATTACAGTTTACCCTCTATTTGTATTTATCTCAATAAGCTACCTTTGAAACTGGATATAATTGTGGGGGACGGGGGAACATGAAACAAATTTGACAGTTCATTTCTCATTTGTAAGGATGTACAGAACTTACGGGGGGCGAAGAGAGAGAGGGAGGCAGATTTACTGTGATGTGCTGGGAGATGGTATACCAGAGGTTACAACATTGAAACATAATTTACAGATTGCAAGCTTTAAAGATAAGGTTATTCTGGGAGGAGTCGTGTAGGGCCCAGAATGGCAGTCCTCTCACAGAACCCCAAGCCTTCTGCATAACTTACTTTTCTATTTACAGGGGAGGGAAGGGTGCAGACCACTTACAACTGAATTCATACAAGGAGATTTACTAGATGATCTTCAAGGTCCCTTCCAACCCAAACCATTCTATAATTCTATAAACTTGAAATTGTACATGTTCTTTCAGTCTGTAGTTTTATTAAGTGCATACTTTTAAATATTGTTTGTCAGCGAGAAGGTTCTGTCTGGTGACGAATGTTTATATTTCTTATGGCTGCCTTGTAAAGATTCAAAAATGTACAATAATGAATTTCTTAATATGAAATAAGGAGTAAGATTTCTACAACTGGTATAGATTTTGATGTGAGCTGGTTTTTAAAATCTTATAACAAATTAGTCACTTAAATAAAACCTTCCTTGCTTTAAGCAAACAGTGTCACTGATTTTTTTTACCAGTGATGTGGGAAGTATTAGATCATCATTGTACACGTCCTAGTAGCCAGTGGAAACAGTATAAATAGAAGCTGTTCAATACATCTGTCTGAAATAATACTTAGATTGGAGGTTGACTTTTCACAGAACTCCAACCCCCCTTCCTTTTGAAAAGTCGTATAAGAAAATATTTCAGTAATGAGACACCATCTTTGTGAAAGCTTTATAGAAGTTGTTTCAGTACATGCAAAAATAACTTCAAGCTACTGTTCCATATAGAAAGGTGGTTAAAAAAAAGAAAAAACACAACACAAGAAACACATCAAGAAATAACACAAGCTAAAGCTCTCAGTGATCTGAAAGCCTGGAATTCTGGGTTGTTTTCATGTTTCCAGGCCTCATTAACTGTTTCAATATTTTAAAACAGTCTAGTTTGACAAGAAAAAAGAAAAATCAGGAGCAAGTTTAAAATCAATACTTACGCATAAATCAGAATTGAAAATGACTGCTTCCCATATTTATACTTAATACCATTAAAACTTTAGTTGTTCCAGTTTTACTAAATTACATGTGCATCTTAAAAATTATCAAGTAGAGCAAAGTTTCCCAAATCAATCTTTTGTTTGAAGGTTCATCTTAGAGCGAATGTAATCTGAGAAGTCCGCACAAAGATGCTGCCATGGAAAACAGCCCTGGTGTTGAAATCTTTGCTTTAGTTTGAAAGACTAAATTTTGTTAAACTGAATCACCTACCAAAAAAGGCTTGTCAAGTGAATGTTACTTCTGTAAAAAAGTAATTAGAAGCAAAATACAGGTATCAAATGCTTAGTATACTTCCTCAGATAAAATACCTGCTCTGTGATGTTAGCTAGTAACAGTAGTTGTAATAGGTTACATTAATTTGAGTTATGCACAGAAATTGGTTACTACAAGACAGATGTAGTACCAAAGCAATGTTTAACTCGACTGCCAAAATGCTATTTAAAGCAGCAGCAAGAAATGACATAAAGTTGCTCTGATTTGTCTGGAACCAAACTATTTAAGGTAGGATTAGTTAGGCTAATCTAATAGCAATCCTTAAGACCATGAATTACGAGTCCTAATGTGGCTCCTCTCTTGTGGCATGAGTGACTCCACAGAAACCTGTTGCTTTGGAATGGCAGTTGTGGTCAGAACTCAAACAAGCCACTACTGTTTGATTAACTTCCAGTTAAATATAATGCTTAACTTTTGGTTTGTTCATATACAGAAAAAAATTGTTAGGCTTTCAAAATAATGGACCAGAACTTTTAGTATGCAAAGTACTCATACTAAAACTCATGGCAATTGGATACCAGTCTAAACGCTACTGTTACCTATGATCACCCTTCATAAGTCTGTGGCCCTTCCTCTGGCCATTCCTACTGGTCAGTTCAATGTAAGTTTCAAAGTACTTACTGCCTTATGAAAGTCACATTCAAGATGGTCCCTCATCTCAGCAGGAGATAACACACTCTGATACAACTTTGATTCTCTTGTTCACTTGAAAAGAGAAAGCAAGGGAAGTCCTGAGCTGCTTTGTCAAGAAAGATTATAAAATATAATGGCTTGTTTAATATGTAGAGTGCACCCTTTCAAGTGCTACACAGAGCTCTCCTTTATATATGCTCATAAACTAACAGTAGTTACAGCCATGTCTGTCTAGGTACCAAGTGCTTGACGGAGTTTCTTTGCTTGCCTTCTGATAGCTTGAGAAAGTTTCTGAGATCGGTGTGTAGACTGTAAGTTTTGTGCCATTAGATAGTAGTAGTTCGATACTGCGTGTTGCCTGCAGAAGAACAACAAGACTGCCATTAGCAGCATGAAGTCAGTAAGGTTAATTAACTGGTTGTGGCRTAGATTGCTGGAAAACTGTTAGATGGGAGGCAAGGAAGAGGTCTGGGATCTGTATATAACAGTTCTAAACACTAGCAAGAAAATACTTTGTTACCTTCAGTGAGCATAAATGGCAGTACACAAATTAAGTACTGCAATACTTTGACTAGCAACAGGAGGATTTCTTGTGATATAATCTAATTCATTAAAATGAAAAACATTAGAGCAATACATGGAGCTGGCAACTATAAACAGTTTGAGATCAAGGTTTGTTTCATCATGGAAAAGATGGAAAGGGAGCTGTAACACTAAAACCCCTGGCAATTGTATACCGGAACAGAAAGTTGTATGCAAGACTGGAAGGTCACCTCCAAAAAAAGTTTTATTTCACAATTATTCCAGTACACAACCTACAAACCAGCCAGTGACAGAGCACATTGTATGCATCTAAATATGCAGGAGAACTGGACCAAATTGCTTAGTGAAGCAGTACACATCACTGTTTAAACTTTCAGTTAAGCATTTGAAACTGCTCTCATTTTTCCTGAAATGTTACAGCAATCAACTTCTCACACCTATCTTCGTTGCTAAAATAGGACATAGTATTCAGGATGTAACTTTCCCTTTAACAAAAGGAACACTTCTAACATAATGGGTGAAGATATTAATGTCACAGTACAGATCTCAGTGAAGGTAATAGAGGCATTTACCTGGTAACTGTTCAATGAATTGACACTAGAAGTAATGTTTAGAAACTTACAGCAAAGAATTCCTGTTCCCATCCATTTAGGTACAATTACTGTGTTTAAAAATGCCAGCAGTACAGGTATCAAGTGCTGTTATTGTGATAGCATCGTCTTAACTGCTAAGACAATGCTAGGGATGGAAAAGAAAGGCTGTAAAATTAGACAGCTCAGGGTAATAGTTTGTTCTGTCATGCTTTGTGATCTTCATTAGTAATCAGTGAGAACTGAGGTTGAGTGACAAAGGCATTAGTACTAGTAGTTTTCTGGTCTGGGGTGATAAAAGCTGCTGTTTGCATAGAAGCCCAACTTACGGTTCATTGCAAACCCACAAGGTTTCACTAATCCGAGACGTAGAGGTGAAGTTTTACAACTGCACAATGATCTGCTGTAGCAGAGACAGCCACAGAGAATATGAGGGAAGAACCCTGTGGTTCCGCATAATAATACTTTAAAGAAGCATGAGTTAGTGAGCCTTTCTCTCTCCAAACAGCAGGTTTTCTCCCCACAGGTGCATGCAGGTATAGACAAGGTAAGTGAACCACTACTTTACCTGGTTGATACTATCTTCAGTTACGAATGAGAGAAACTGTCATATCACTAACAGACGGGAGAATATTAGGAGTGAGATTTAGTAAACTTTCAATGGATATGACCATTAACTTAATACAGGATTTAACCTATAGTTATCTAGAAATGGTCCCATTGGTAAAAATTGAATTTTTGGAATTATGTAGGATTTTAAGCCCTTACCTCCTTGTAGATAAAAGTACTTAAAGCTAAGCCCTCTCTAGAGGATTTTAGGTGCTTGACATTTAATTATTGAATGCTTGACATCGAGTGTTCTAACAGAGGAAGAGGTTTAGGGAATTGCCGTGCGGCAAGACTTCTGACCTTTAGTTTTTACTGTCTTAATATGTCTAATTCAGAATGACATAACCTTTACAAACACAGCAGCCTACCACCTCATGGATTAACCAAGATGTTGTATAAGAGGTTTCTGCATCCTCTAAATTTTTGAGTTATGGGTACCATGGACTATTTGTTAATATAATGCTACCCAATAAAAGGATTTTCTTATAAACATGCAGGCACCAATGACAGCATCAGTGCAATGGGATTCCTCCCTCCCTGCCCCCTGCCCCCACCTGGATTGGCACCTCTTTTAGACAGAGGCAGGGAGGTACTGTTCTCACACAAGGTCAAAGGTAGGCTCTTGCTGGGAAAAATGTGACTTCTACAGCAAGAAACCTGAAGACAAGGAGAACATTTGACAGGTTTTAGAAGCTGCAAGTCCAACTGCAGATTTAATCTGCGCAGGTATCTTGAAGAAAGAAAGGCTCTGCTACATTACAGCTGAGAAAGTTCTACAACTATTCCTCATCCTGACTTACAGGGATCACTTAGTCTGCAATTGGCAACGTCCGAGTGGGAGCTAACCTGTGTCTAAAAGTTGGAAGACAGTTAGCAGTATTTACCTCTCCTCTTGCTAAAGTTGAGGGACAGTTAGTGGTATTTACCTCTCCTCTTGCACAATGGCATCATCAAATGCCTGGGAGATACGCTTCAATTGGCAAAGCCCTGAAGAGACCAGCTCCAACTCACAGTCAAACTCTCTGCAAACAGAATGGTCATTACTAAACATCAAACAGGACAGACTGACTAGGCGACACTACCCAAGTCTCTATTCCTGCAGTAACAACTCTAGTTACCTCTACCCAGAGAAGTTTAGGGCTATAGCAATCATACTCTTAATTCCACTGACCAACTGCTTCACATCTCCATTCATCCCCAAGATGTCTTCCAATTCAAAGACTRGATTCAGATTCATGAGGCTTGGATTCAGCTTCTAGCTTTGACTTTTCTCATGTGACTTTGACCAAAACAAAACCCTATGTGTGCATTATGAAGTATTTCCGTAGCTCATAACCCTTTATCTAATTTGTGTTAAATCTTTGAGGCAAGAATCTCTCTACTTTCTATAAAGAGCTCAGCATAAGCGGAGCTATTCCAGGTATCTTTGCAATACAAATAGCAAGTTTGGAAAAGTTAGAGCTAAGTAGGAGTGAGATGCATTGAGAGCATTTTTCTTTACCAGAAAGGCATCAGCAAAGAACTCAGGTATGTCTCTACTGTCAGATGGGGACTGGTGCTGAGAAACATGGTCTAAACTTACCCAGTGGGAGAGTGGTTTTTAAAAAGTTCTCGTCACAGCACAAAATTAAGTTTCATGTTTCAGCTCTATGCAGTGCTCAGTCCCTGTCTATACAGGGACCTGTAACTACTTTCTTAACTATTCAAACAGCACACCCTTTCAGGGGAATAGGATAGCAACCTTCATATCTTGCCTTTCACCTTACAAGATACTTGAATCACAGTAATAATAATAAAAAAAAAAGGAATAAGGTTTATAAAAGAACATGGCTTACATCTTTCTGCTGGCAGGAGCAGGTGATGAATAAGGGCTCTTCAGTGCTGCTGCTCTTCTTGATCTCCGGAGAGAGACAGCATCTTTACCAAGCCAGGATGAGAAACCCCTCCATTCTCTGTGGTCTGACACCCTTGTTGGCCCAAGCAAGGCTCTTTTGCTGGACCTTGGAGTGCCTTTGGAACTGGCTGCTGGAGTAACACTCTTCTTATGGCAAGGGGTTCGAGGTGTAGTACTTCTTTTCTTGGTAGAACTGGTTGCGCAGCTTCTGCTGATGGATTCAGCTGGAAAGGTCACCATCAAGTGTACTGGGCTTTGGCAAGACTTCTGTGTTTTCTGAAAGAAGCATTAGACAGACATGTTATGCTAAATAAACTCAATTAGCCTAGAGTTTGGAACCAGAAAGACAAGGAACATTTGAGCTGAATGCCTAGCTTTCATTCTCATATCAGGTTTAGTCTAGAATGAATGCTTCTCAACGCTCTGCACCCATTTGCGCTGGAAGAATAATTTGCTCCCCAATCCTTGGAACTTGTCAAGGACTTCAGCAGGCATCGGAACAGAGCTCTTGCTGCTCTTATGCAGGAAAGAGCCAGGCTCCCTAACATACAGTTGATGCTGTTAAAATCAGAGGTCTCCACCAAAGGGAAGTGCAAGCTCGAGTTTGCTACCCTGCTACCATCTAGCAGTTTTTGTCAGTCCAAATTTAGATTAACTATATAATGAAGAACATGCTAATAAATAGCATGGGTATAGGAAAAGGAGTAAAAAAAAAAAAAAAAAAAATCCAAAGTGCTACACGTTTCTCAGAAACAATTCTTTGCAAGCAATGGCAGTCTCTACCCACCTTCCTCCTTGTGAAGGGTGCTCTACCATACATGATCAAATACAGTAAGGGAAAAGCATTTATTTAGTAATAAAATAAAAAGTTTTGATGAAACTGCATCTCATATTTCTTCTTTTCACCTTCCTCCCTATTCTGCCAGATCCGTATTTCACCTGTCTATACTTTAGCAAGGATATTAAAGATTTTACTAGTTAGTAGCTATGAGACAACCATTGCGCTGTGCAAGTGCGTGAGAGAGACTCTCTGTGATACAGCATTCTGTACAAAGTCCAGAAATCTTAGTACTGAAGTTGAAGCAAAAACTAAACTCTAGCCATGCTCCACTGCAAAGGCAAAGTACCTGGGACACTGTTCTGAAAGCATTTTTTGCTGTTCTTTTAATACTCTGAAGAGTTTGGCACTTCTGTCTTGCTTCCAGACTTTCCCAAGTTGGGGTCTTACAAAAATTCAGCTCTACTTGCTTTAATGGTACTCGCTTCCTGAGAGACATGCGGATGGTATTGAGAGAATTCAAAGCAGCCCTTCTCTTGAATTTATCGGGTACAGGGCTCTCATTCTCATCGAAGTCAGCTAGGAGCCGGTGTTTCCGCCAGGCCATTGTTGCCTTGACATTTTGGAGGACAGATACCATCTTGTTCCAGTTCTTACTCAACTTTATTTCTAAAACAATCAGAACGAGAGCAAGAATTAGACAGAGCAAGGTACAGAGCAGTGTGAAAAAGGAGAAATGGAAATTGTTATACAATATATTCAGTTACATTTGCCTGAAACAACAAAATCAGAGCTGAGCAGACTTTTACTTGGGAGACTTGAAGGAGAACAGCATTGATTTCTACAGCCGTTTAGGTCTATGCATGTCCATGAAKAAGTCTCATACTGCATTTCCAGCAGTGGACATCAGACCTGATAAGCTGCAAGACTCAAGCTTGTGAGGTAGAATGCTCTCTAACTCCAAGTTTCTTGTCGGTGTCTCAGACTACGGTCTCATATCTCAAATTTTTGCCTTCATTAATCAAAGCAGCCTTCCACTGCCGGAGAAGTTTACACAGCTGCTATTGTCTGCTGCCTGAGTTGCTAGCTGAAGATTCACACTTAAGTCACAGTTATGATTGTGGATACGTAAGTCCTGAAACGGACAGGATTGTTACTGGCAGAAGACATGGGTGGRAAGGGCTAAAATGCCTGTTATCTATATGATATATGACAATTTAAACATATATATATATATATATACACACACACAGAGTTTAAATTCTTCATTTTCACTAGCTATCAAGCTAGGATACTACTAACAAATTACTTCTGAAATGCAACTGAAATGCAAATGTATTTTAGCAATGTGAATTGAGAGTGAATTAATTTTACCAATACTTCATTGCAGATTACTGGTAATAAAAAAAGCTGGGAGGTCTCTACCATCATTATACCACATATTAGGAAAGCCTATTGATATTCTTTACAATCTCTG
The DNA here is from genome assembly GCA_030449065.1 of Oceanodroma leucorhoa. Taxonomy (NCBI): domain Eukaryota; kingdom Metazoa; phylum Chordata; class Aves; order Procellariiformes; genus Oceanodroma; species Oceanodroma leucorhoa. The sequence continues at coordinate 1,471,961 of JASVER010000162.1, forward strand.
ATCTCCCAAATTGTCTCTGTCTATCACAAGTGTCCTTATTTGTGTCAGAGAGCAATAAGGCTTATGGAAATCTTTTAATCCTGAAGGTGTTTGGGATATTAACACCTTTAATGCATTCCTGCATGTGGCAAGGAAAGGCTAGTAACCAGGCAACCAGTCAGTTCTCTTACCAGCTCACAGCTTATCCAGCTTCCTTCTGATAAACTGCTAACTACTGTTGATTAATTTAACCAATTAATTTAACTAATTAACCCAACCGTCCCAGGGTTGCATTTATCTGTTACCAAACTGGCGCTGCACAATACAGCGCGGTGCTCCAGTTCATCGGGAGCCCGCGGCAGACCACAGGCAGCTTCTCCGCCAGCACCTCGCACACGGCCCCGGCGCCCACCCGAGCAGTCGGCGCTGCTCGGGCAGGACGGCGCTCTCGCGGCCGGCATTCGCCGCGCTCCCACTGGCGGGCGCGGCCAGAACCGCCCGTACAGCTGCGGCCTGGCTAACAGAACCGGCTCTGCAGCGCGGAGCTGGCACGGCGGCACAGGGCAAGCCCAGCCGACGCCGTTGTTTCGCCCTCCGGGGACGGCTGAAACAAGAAGCGCGAAAGGCGACGCCGAAGCCGGAGGAGACCGGCTCGGGCCTCTCGCGCGGCCAGGAAACGCGGGCCGCGACCGGACCGCTCCGGCAGCTGCTCGGGGCCGTACTCACAGCGACGGGCGCGAGCGGGACCGACCTGCCGCCGCCGAGCAGGAGCCTCCGTGTGCCGCCGCCGCCGCGTTTGAACGGCGCACCGCCCGCTCCGGCTCCCCGGATTGGCGCCGCTGCCGCGGCCCGCCCCCATTGGCTGCGCTCCTAGCACGCGCAGCGGCCGTTACACGGCTCGGCGCCTGCGCATCGGGGCCGCGGGCTTTGGGGTGGCCTGGGGCGGACCGCCCTGCGGCGGCGGGCGGGGACRAGGAGGGAAGCGGGGCTGGGGCGGGGTGTCGCGGTGAGGCGCAGCTGCAGGTGCTGTGGCGACGCGGATGGCGACTGTGCCCGAGCCGGGCAGCGCTGCTGCCCCCCCATCCTCCCCCGCGGGTTTAGTGCCTTTGCGGACCTGCGGCCTAGAGATCCACGTCAGCAGCAGTAGCAAGAGGATTCAGGGGCTGGGTTGCCCACTTGGGTATCCAAGCCATGGCTACTGTTACTCCTGGTAATTAATTATGAGCCAGCATCTTAGATGGTTTTTGTTTGTTTGCTTTTCCTCCACTGGCTTCTGCAGCTCTTGCAGGAGGAGGCAGCTGGTGTAACTGCACAGTGTTGCACTGGAAACCATCGGGGATGTCCTCTGTAGCAAATGAAGCAGCAGAGAATGTGGTTTAAGTTGGGGTTGGGTTTTTTGTTTTATTTTGTTGGTTTTTCTTTTTATCCTATCCTAGAGGAAAGCAAGACATGCAAAGCATTTATCTTTAAAACATTTCTACCTGCAAAATTGCTCTGGAAACAGCTGTAGCAGCTTCTGTTTTTTTTCCAAAGGTTCGGTTTTGTTTCCCCCCACCAAGTTAAACTTGGAGCAGACAGCTAGAGACACCTCCATAAGTCCTAAGACTTGGCTTAGAGCCATGGGAAGCCAACCCGGTAACACTGCAGAATACCTCTTGAGTCCCACCATTGGCTTATAAACATGTTTCTGTAAGTTCCTAAGAGCTATGGTTTAAAAAAAATTCCACATAATGGTGTTTGTACCCCTTTGTATTCACACACTACAATAAGGGCGAGTATAGCTCAATGAATATTCCTTATTGATAGATGTGTTTCTGCATATTACAGACCTATATGCTGTTCTGCTTTTCTCTGCCCATTGGCTTTATAGCTTCCAGATAGTTGCAGATGTGTTGTGCCTCTTTCCCCACCCCACCCCCCATCTCCATAGGGAAAGTTTCAGGCGCTTCTCACGAGCAAACTGCAGCTTGAGCCACCGTATTTTAAGACTTGGCTCGGGTCTTTGTGTGGACAGGCAAAATGGAGTCATTCATCTAAAGACCTTCTAAATGACTTTAACAGTTCTGCAAAACAAAGAGCTCTTGGAGGAGATGGGGGTACTAAATACAAGAGGTGGAGTCAGGTGGTAATCAGATCCACATGCTCAGTCTCTAAGGGTTGTCTTGAGAGCTGGGGGTTTGGATTGGCATTTTGGATGGGAAGGGCGGGAGGGGAATCCCTAGGAATAGACGTGGTGCTAACTGAACAGTGTATACAGGCAGAGAAATAATCTGTGACAGAAGAACTGTAGGCCAAAAGGGAAGCAGCAGGCTGAAGCTGAACTGGGCAGTCAGCCTGTCCTTTCATGCCTGTTTATAAAATTAGAATAGAAATCTGAGCCTTTGTAGTTGTAAACAGACTCTCAGAGATCTGCATGTTTTCTTCATCTTCTTATGGCGCCTCTGTTGTTTCCATCCATTCCAACTTTGTTGCCCAACAGAACATCACATGCAAAGGAGGAAAGGTAGATTGGAGATTGGCATCACGTACTTTTGAGTTGCATCTTCTTGTAGTCCTGTCAGCCAATAAGCCTTAATTTTGGGGTAGACCATAAGAAGGTATCACTAGATGTTTTTCCAGTTTCATCCCCAAGAGCTAAGGAGTGGTTTACCAAGTGAACGTGGTAAGATGTGCACTACAGTGGTGGGAAGTAAATCCATTCTGAATTTTTGTCTCTCTGCAAAAGTACTAACACACTAGCTTTCCATGCCCTTTGCCTGTTCACAGAGCCAACTAATAGCCTGATCTGTAAAAGCCCTCATGAAACAAGCACCTAACAGGCCAGGGGGATGTAATTTGTGTTTCACAGCTGAAGGTTGCAGTTCATAGCTGAAAAGATAGAGGATGCATCACTTCCCTTCTTGGCTGTTTATTGCTCAGCCGCTTGATCCATTTATCTGGTCGGTGAAAAGTGACAAGACATACAGCCTGCACCTGGCTTGTAGATTGTGGCCTGTATTTCTCACTTCCTAAGGGACTACCAAACAAGTCTGCTTTTCCTTTTCACTGTCCTCACCTTAGCCCAAATGACTTGGCTCAAGTCGGCTTTGTTCACTGTTTGCCCTTGCATAAATTAAGTTGTCATGACATCACAAACATTACCTCTTTGCTCCATGGCAATGGCTGAACTTTGTGGAGGGCGGGTCCAAGGTAGAGAAAACAATTCTTGAACTCTGGAGGGAGACTATGAGAGCTGGAAAAGTGTGCAGGGAACTGAATACCTACCCAGCCCTGCCTTGAGAGTGGAACTGGTAACTTCTTGCATTGTTGTTTCCTTACGTGTTTTACCACTACCCAGTTGGTCTCCTGACTCGCCAGCCTTCTCCCTGTCCGTTGGAGCACAATGACTGAACATCCTGCTTGAACCAAGTGATGGAACAGCTTATATTGCTTATTACTCTCAACAGGGATTGTACCTTAATCTATGGCAGGGTACTACCTTAGATGATTGTCATGGTACAGTACCCCAGAACAATTAGAAAAGTCATTTGCACTAGTTTTGCGCTGACAGTACTGTTCAAATGTGTACAGCCCAAAGCACTGGATACTTTTAGACACTAGGCATCAGGCCACAAACCATTACCAATTACAGGTGATGCTCACCAAAGGTTTCTAGAGACTGTGGCTGCTCTATCAGCAGTTGATACCATTTCACTGTTTAGCTAGACTGAAGGCCAAAAAGTTAAAAGGTGTGTCCTGTGCTTGTACTGTGATTGTTCTTCACTCATTGGTTTTTTTCTTTTGATTTAGGTTAGACTACGTTTTAGACCCAAAAGCTTGCTTGACCCTGGCAGCTTGCATACAGAGGCAAAGAAAAGATTATTGGTTTTGAATGTGAAAAAGCAAACTTTCATCTATTTGCTTGGAAGCCTACTCTGTTGGGAATGGCAAGAAATCTACCCACAGCTTGCTTCATCTAGGTTTCGCTCAGCACCCAGAAGAGAAGTGAAAAGCTGTCTTCTCAATGGAAGACGACAGTGAACGTGAGCAGAGCTCCTGGGCTCATCTACCTGATGTCTGTCTGAGGCGTGTCTTCCATTGGTTAGACGACAGGGACAGATCTCAGGCTGCCTTGGTCTGTAAAAAATGGAATTGGGCCATGCACTCGGGATCCCTCTGGAGAAGCAGAACCATCACATTCTATGGCCGACCATCAAGGAAACAGACACTGGAGCTTCAAAATGCACTGTGGTATGTCAAGAAATTTGCCAAGTATTTGGAGCACCTTGAGATCAAGTTATCGAATCCTTACAATACTGCTTTTACCCAAAAAGTTCAAGTGATTATGAGAGATGTTCTTTCACACCTGGGTAAGTGTAACACTCGCCTAGTATCCCTGAGCATGAAGTACCTGGAATTAGACCGCTTGATCTGGAAAAATGTGGTCAGGGCTCAGTTTATCAAGAACTTAGCTACCTTCCTGAAAAGAAAGAGTGAACGGCTTGATTATCTCAACTTAAAAGGAGCAAGAGTAACCTTGGAAGAAGGCTGTGAGCTTCTGAATTCTCTGAGCTGCTTGACAAACCAAAGCTTTATATCTGAAATCAATATAGAGGATTTCTTCAGTCGACACCTTCTTGTCTACAGCAGCACCTTGTTTCACCAAACTATGTCCAAGTTCCACAGCCTGGTCACCCTCACTTTCAATTATAACTGCATCTCTGATGAACTGCTGGACATCCTGCGAGAGCACAGCGCTCACTCCCTGTGCACTTTGAATATCAAATGTCATAACCATGACCCTCATGGGCAAGTGGTCTGGGGAATGTCGTGGGCAAACTTGGCCAAGARCGCCCCAGAACTGAATGTGAACTTCTTCTTTGAAAGAGTCATGAAGCATGATCACCTAGCCAGGATCCTGCTAGTGGAGATCCCAGTCAGGAGCATCAGTCTACGGAGCTGCTATTTCAGTGACCCAGACTGGACAATGAGACCTACCCTCACCAACCTCCTCCCAGCCTACGGGCATGTTCTGCAGGTAAGGGAAACAATCGTGACATCTTACTGAAGTATCACAAAGCTAAGCAAAGTAATCATATAGGCTGCCTGCATAACAGCAGTCATCAATAGGAATTCCCGACTACTTCAGTTTTATGCTCAAGAGGGTAATTTTCGTAAGTGAGCCATTCCAGTGTTCCAGCTATAGTCTAGTTCAGGTAACTATCCTTGTCCAGTTACAATCCCCATTATGCTAGTCTTCGCTGTCAGGCTGATGTCAGGTTGCCCTCATAAAAAGCTAAAACACCTGAAATACTGGTGTTTGTAATGTCAGCTGTGAGCAAAAAGAACCTTTCAGGCAGGAAAATGTCATTTCTGTAAGAAAGCTTTAGGCTTATTCTGGTTAGACACCTTCGTGTTTAGTAACTGATAACTTTCTTATCCTTTCAGATTTTTCTGAACCCCACCCTTTTGCAGGGAAATCTGCATATGAGCCCAATAGTCTGTATACCTTGTTTGCTTACAGAGCTGTAGCCTGCATCAACCTACACAGATGGTTTTGCTCCATTTTGGCAATGCACAAATGTCTTACAGCACATGTAAATTAACTGCTGCCCATGTCAAAGCACTTTGGTGTCACCAAGGATGTGTCACCAAAGGTGTGCAACAGCTGACCCATGTAAATGAGCATCAGGTCTTTGCACGCCTGAGGGAAGCACATGGCTGTATACCTGACGGTTGCAGACAGCTTGCTTTAAGTTCTGCTGCACTGCAGAGTTTTCAATAAACACCAGAGGTCTGTAAAGCTTTCTAGAAATTGTCTTTAGACCTACTCTCATATCTGGGATAATTTCCAATATGTCAAATAAGATCATTGCATGAGCTGTGGGTGTAGCATCTTCTAGTGGTAATAGAAGTTGTCTGTTTCTTAGGATGGTATGTAATGCACAAGGGACCTCCCCCCATCTTAACGTGAGAGTGGAGATTATTGTAGCATATACTGTTGTCATAATACAAAACTGATTCTCTGCTAATGTCAAGGTACAAAATTGATGTGCTGACAGTCGCTTCTGTTGGTAAAATTGGGAAACTTGTTTGTTGAATTCTAGTTACTGTGCTCACAAGCTCTGTTCAGTAGTACTAACTGTTCATTTTTTTCAAGGAATTAACACTTGAATTAAACAATGACCATGAGCTGCTGGACAATGAGCTGCTACAGCTCATCTTATCATGCAAGAGGTTGTTATTTCTGAAAGTCTGGGCATTTCTAAGTGTTACCTTTATGGAGAGGCTGCTACAAAACCGCGCAGAAAGGAAATGCATTTTGACTACCATAAAGGTAAGACTTTCTGCTTCAAAACTCCCATTCCCTTCCTCTTTCCAATACTCAGAGAAAGGTGAGGTCCCCATGCCCATAGAAAGGTCACTTATGGAAATGTTAACATAACTACCTTCCCTATATTATGTTTTAGCCTGGTAAGAAGCCTGAGAACCACTCACAGAAATGGGGCTTTCCAACCTACTTAGCCATGTACGGAATACTACAGAAGTTTAATAACAAGCCGCAACAATTCCACAAGTCCTTCCTAGACTGGGGTTCCTTCTGCCACCTCTAGTTCAAGCTAGGGATTCTCAGTCACCTCCCAGGCCCAGTGCTTACGTCTATGCTTAAATTGAGGCATGTGAGTTGAATCCCACTAAACTGCAAAATGATATAAACGCATCTCACTCTCTAGGGATGCTGTGTTGAACTGGGGCCAGACCACAGCTGTAGCTGGTGTAAACCATGCTGTCATGCTACTTTGCATGGTAGATTCTGAATTCAGTAGATCCTCCCAGATCTGTGCAGATCCCAGGGATGCATCAGTTCTGGGGGTAAAAGGAACCTTGCTCTTCCCAGAAATTCTTTGGCAGGAGATGATGTTTTCAGTCAGTTTGGAGTGAAAACAGAGTAAAACCTCAAGATTTTACTCAAAGCCAAGGAATTTGGCTTCTCTAGATTCCTCATTAGTCACAGAGTCTTCTTCTTGTCATGAGCTTTAATGCGCTGAGCCTGCTCCACGTATCTGAGAGACATGACTGTCATTCATGCATACAGGTCAGGATTTACACAGCCCGACAAGACACCAGTGAGGAGGATCAGCTGTTACGCGATATTTACAGGAAGTTCAAACACCTGATTGACTCGGAGCTTAATTATTTTGTCATAACCTACCCAATGATGTAAACCACAGGGAGAGAGGACACCCAGTGACATCTGCAAGCAATGAACGGACCCTTTGGAGGGCATTACTAAGGGATTTGGATCTTGACAGCAGTGCCTCTGAAAGGGAGATACCATTGCAGCAAGAGAGACTCAAGGGACAATTTTACACTCCATGCATTAAAATGTTGGACTTGGGAACCGGCCTCCTATGTCTCCAGCATCATTTATTCTTGCCCTTGCTTTGTTTTTCCTCGCCAGAACTAAAGGGAGCAGTGAGCCCTTTTGCACCCTTAGCAGCATCTCTAGTAAAAATCAGGCCCTCCTCTTTCTTCAGCAGTTCTCATTGTAGAGCTTCAAACACCTTACCAATGAAGCCCATCTCATTGTTTCCATTTTACAAAGAGGGAAGCTGAGACATGAGGTGAGGAAGTGATTACCCCAAAGTCAGCCTTGGCTTGATCTTGACTCAGATGCAGTCAGATGCACTATCCAGTGTATCACCAGTCCCTACCTCCTGTTAATTTTGATATACACCCTGTGCCTAGTTCTTAACAGCAGATGTTAACAACAAAAGATACCATGGCTAGTCCGGAGAGTCACCCCTCCCACTTGCCCAGCTTTCCAACAAGTGACTTATGAGGCGACTCCTGCTCTAGCTTCCACAGCTTCTAGACCTTTCAACGGCAAAAGATATCATTGGTTGCACAAGAGATAACTAACATGGAAGAAAGGACATTTCTTCTTATTCTGGAATCTTACTGCCAAGTGAGAGATTTCATCAGGCATTCTAGAGCGTAGATTGCTGTGAAACAGATAGCTGTAATTACCATGTCTGTTTTAATTACCTTGCACAACTAGAACCAGGACAGCATTGACTCAAAGCAATAAATCTGGAGGTTTGTCAATAAAATTTCAGCAGGAGCTGGCTCTTTGGAGCACACACAATCTCCCAGTATGATGGCTTCAGAAGTTGTTAATGTAAACAGACTCCCTCATCTGCATGCAGAGCACTTCATCAATGTACAGTGTATTCTCCTTGACCTGGATCTCCTCCTCCAAGGAAAGCTGTCGGCGGTTCAGACCTTTCAGCTCTGTCTCAGCCTGTGCCAGTGTGTCCTTTAATCTAACAGGGAGAATACAGACAGACATCAGCTGAAGACACATGGATAGTTTTTTTTCATATGGGATAAGAATTCTGAGTGAAAAAAAAGATGGAACGGGATTCACAGAGAGACAATATCCATGCAGCTTCCCTTAAAGTGTCCTGCCCTTAAGGGAAAAGCAATTTCCAACCTTTCAGGGAGAATAGCTGGGACCCAATGTTACTCTGACTCATTAAATTAACCCAGTAATCTATACCACAGATTTTCCCCTCTTTCATAATTTCCACTTGCCTTTGAATATTTTTTGTAATCTCTTGAACTTCACTAATTAGCTTGTATTGCACTGTGTCATAACACAATTCCACATTGGGGCGATGGCTTCTTGCTTCCAAGCGGGTTTGAGCCACTTTAACAGGTCCTTCTTTATCAGTGATTGCTTTCTTTAAGGCTGCAATGTTCTTCTCCTGTGAGGCAGTCTCATCCATTACCTTAACAAATCCAACAGAAGGAAGTGCTGCACACTGTCTCTTACAAGGGGTGAAATCATCAACATCTTCTTTAATAGTTATAGTAATAACAGTCACAGTAACACTCATTATGTTAAGATGTTATTTCATCAAAGGATATTTTACAAAGGTCAGCCAGCATTATGATTCCTTCATTGGAAAGCAGGTGACACTGTTCTGAGTGAAACTGGAGATCTACACTCAGCAATTAATTTTTAACATTAACACTCAGTTTTCATGTATCAAATTTCGAGCACTTTGACCCTGATTTTATAACTTATTAGGCTCTTATGTCACAATGGTGAAAATTCTATAGGACCCCCATGTAACTAAAAATCACAAGGGAAATCCTGAATTTACTGATGTCTACAGCAACACTTACATTGCGTGAGTGATTCCAGAAATTCACCTCTGTAGTGGTGCACACAGAGCTGAGAAAATAAAATCTAAGACGACTTTGGGGGTGAAGGGGGACGGGAAGTCAAATGTGGCAGGCGTTGCCAATATTGCAAAGGTAAAATTCTTAAAGCAAAGTAGCTCAAGCCACTGGATTGAGAAAACTGGTAGATAACCCAAGCCCATTGTTTCCACTTTTCGCCGACTGTCCCCTACCACTTACCATTGCAAGGAGTGTCTCTAGCTTGTGCTTGGCATCCCTGACTTCCTTCACCCTATTTCTGAACGCGACATTCACCATCTCACATTGCTTGCGCATGTCATTCGCTGTCTGTGAGAGGATGCCATCAATCAGCACCCTCAGTGCCAAAGAATTGTTTCTCTGCTTCTCAGCCTTTTCAACATTTATGTTTGAGAAATCTATCCAGTCTTCAGGGCTAACAAAACTGAAAGAGATTCAAAATAAAAGGTCATCAGCTGGCAGCATCAGGCCCTCTGTGATTTCATAAATCTATAATTACTCCACAAAACTGAAAACAAAGCAGTACTATTAACTACACATCTCAGCGAGTGCCAGTTGTGCTGGGAATTCTACAGATGATACAAAATAAAGACCCTCTGTCGCAAACATTTCAGAACAAAGTAGACAAGGGTAGGATGGAAACTAATTTGCTCAAGTCACAGAGCTACTTCGTTATAACTTTCCTTTCTCTGATAAAGGATTAAATTGTTGTGGGGAAACACAGATGATAACCAATATTTCTTAGAGCACCTTTCATTAATTAAGCTGTTATTACTAATATAATTCAGCTGTTACTACTAATAGCAGGTAACTATTCACACAAAATATTCATTTATTCTCTCACACAGTTCACCACCTATAAGACAGTCACCTATGCTACCTGGTTGGAAGCCAACCCCCAACTATATCCTCAGAATTAGAGGGTCATACTTGTGCACCAGTGGCTTGCCGGCAGGTGTTTGGAAAGTTCCTCAGAGGGTTCCTTGTTTCATTGGGTGGATATATAAAGCTGTAATTGTCATTTGCATATAGCATCCGACACCATTCTGGGTGTGGTCTGAGTTACGCAACCTGTTGATGCACACTAAGGTGCTAGCAGCACGAGCTGTCAGTCTCTTGGTGTTCCAAGTTTGTCAGTTCTCACAGAGCCAAGAGTGTCCTTGGGAAATATCTCACACACACTGCTTTCTCAGTATGTTTCGTCTTTTCAGCCTGTATTTCTGTGGTAGCTATTTCTCCATCTAAACCGTTCACACTAACTCACACAGAAGGGGCACATTTGACAGCTTAATGACTGAGTCAGAAACTGGCTCCACACCTCATGTATCCCAGTCCAGCATTCTCCCCACTAGGACACCCTGGGAGAGGAGAGGAAGTCAGATTAGTAAATCTATTCTGGGTTTAAGCAATGTGTGAAATTTTTCCTTTGCTAACTGTGAGCCTCAAAAGCCTTTAGTAAACTGCAGTTCACTGGGAACATGATTATTGTGGCTTATTTCACAGACATATTACACAGATACTAAAGTGATGGACAGAAGTATAAAAAACAATCATCTACAACAGACAGATGATGGACAGATATAGTCTGGGCATTACCTTAATCTTGCTATTACTGGAACAGCTCATACTAGCTGTATAATTATCTTACGTTCATTGAAGTAAATAACCACTTACTTTCCTTCTATTTTCACTGCATTATCATCATATCTGATATCAGGACTGTTGTTTGTCAAGCTAGCACAGTAATCATCAATCATCAAAGCTGTGAACTTGTCCTTCAGATCCATTTCCAGGTTGTATTTTGCTGAACGGTTTAGTCTAGGAGGAGAAACAACCGGACTCTAAGCCGAAGTGTAGGCACTCACATGTGTCCCTAACATGCATGCATAGATGCATTAGGTAATACAAATGCTGCTATGGAATGCTTCATGTATGAACTGTTAGTTGCAAAGTCCCAAAATCTAGAGCATGAAGCTGCCTCCATATAAATTGATAGTACAATTCCCATTGGAATTAAAGGCACTGGACTGGATCATGAGAAGACCAGGGATCGTGTGCAAGTACTTTGAGTTCTCACAAACTGAACTTCTCACCATTACTGATCGAATGGTATGAATTAGGACTCACCTCCTGTAACAGTTTAGCACTGAAGGTAACTTTGGACCTGTGCTCAGCCTGACCCTACAACTTCTTAGGATTATGGCTGTCCTACTTTTCAGCTAATCAGTGTTCAGTTATGCTGTTTGCCTCTGCACCTGATTTGCTCATTGGTTTGTTCCAATGTACGTCCAAGCAAAGCAATAACCCCCTGGAGGACTTCAGCTTCCTTCACCAGCTCCTGTTCCACTTCATCATGCACCAAGTCAATCCCAGCTCGCCTCTGCCTAAACAAAAAGAGGAAGAGCCATCAGCCACGTTGTTCAAATGCCGCAGCTAACAGAACATGATGAAGCCCAGCTTTCCAAATTGAAGGCTTTTCCTTGCCACATGGGAAGTTTTTCTTTTATGGCCTTGGTTCCCCAGTGTTATAACACCTAAATCAGACTGTGACTCCACTGCAAAGAGAGGCAGGCCCTTAGTTTGCAGCCTTTTTTATTATTTGTTAAAGGTTCATTACCTAGATTTTTTTTTCTCTCCCTGAATGCTTTTCTTCTTAATCATCTCACCTGTTCAGGAGACACTTTTGGGCAATGATGAGTGGCTCTTTGCAGCTCTCCAAAGATTTCTCCAGCCTAGTCTTGAAAGTCAACAGTACCTCTGTCTCATGAACAATTTGTTCAAGTTTGTTATCCAGTTCTTGCTTCCAGAATTTTACTTCTTCCCGTCTCTGTTCTGCAGAATGAAAATTGCAAACAGGTATTAATACAAGCCCATTTTATATGCCAGAGCACTGTGGGTCAAAGCTTAGATGCAGCTAAAAATAGACTTATTCCACAGTGGAGTGTATGTAGTGCTGCAGGCTGATGTGTGGAGACAGTTTTGCAACCCTGTGTCAGGAGGTTTGGGTGGAATAGCTTTCTGTGTGTTTTGGAGAAGTAATTTATTTGTTATAAAATAAAGAATCTGCCTCAAAATATTTTTAAAAATATTTTGAATTTTTTCCATGAGATCAGAGAGCATAGCGTTGACATATATTCCTATTCACTATCCACTAGTTTTCTAAGTCTTAAACATATAGCTGAAATAACACATCTTGACACTTGCAGAACACATGGGATTACCTATTTTCTTGTTGGCATCACTTTGGGTTTTCTGAGTTGTCTTTTCTATTTCATCCAGCAGCCTCCGACTCTCAGCTATCATGCGCTCTGACCTGGATTTCTGAGACTCTGTACTGGCACACTGCATCTTGTTTGCAATGTCCCATTCTGAGGGATGAAACTTGGGTGGAGCTTGCAACAGTCTGGCCATTGTTTTGTGGAAACTTTCTGCATATAACGCAGGTCAGTTCTTAGAATGTAGAACCTGAAAACAGGAATAGCATTATATTTGGCTGCAGAAGCAAGAAGGGGAGAAGACAGGTCCATGAGGGTGCGAAAAATTCTTGCCCCTTTTACCTGCAAAATGACACAGGTATGAAAAGAAAAGACTTCTTGCTCAAGGCTCCCCAAGACTTTGCTAAGGTGTAGGGGAAAGAATTTTAGGTGGGATAATGAAGAAACAGAAGAATTTGGGAATGGAAACTAGGGGGAGAGAGAGTAAGAGGCTTGAAAGTGGAACTGAGAGGAAAAGATGGGCTGTCTGCGATAGGAGGGGGAAGAGAAAGGAAATAAAAGGAGACCTCTGAGGAAGGACAGAATTACTAAATGGACAATCACAGAAAACTGAGAAAAAGTGAACAAATATAAAAGATAAATAGTCTCCCACAGGTTGGAGAAGTAAACACCTTTTAAGACTATGGCTGGAGAGGTGGATGAACTCTAGGTTGTAAAAAAGAAATGTAATGGTCATGAGAAAAAAAAAAAAAAAGAGAAAACAGGACCTGAAAAGCTGAAGGAGGAAATACAGCAGGTAAATGAGGAAATGGAAAAACCTAGGAAGGGCTAAAGCAGAACAAGGAACAAAGCATACTGGGGAGACTGGTTTAATGTAGGGTGGAACCAATGCCCAAAATATATACGAAGTCACAGCGGTTTGATTATCAATTTTCCTATTCTTGCACTATGCTTATCCAGTGTTCCTGAGACAAATCCTCACCCCGCATGCACGCAGCTGCTCCTCAGCAACATACAGCTCTGCCCACACTCCAGCACAGGTCTCCTTAAAACAATCCCCCTTCTCCCTCACACACCTCTTGGCTGATGCTGCTCCCAAGGTCAAACCCTGGCAAAGTGCCACGTCCTCAGTTCCCCTTCACTGGCCGGGGTTTGCTCCCAACTCTCTTCCAGCCTCAATCTCCACCGCAGCAGCACATAGTTTCTTTTTAAATGTACGACTAAATATCCCAGGAGGTGGCTCAGAACACGGAAGGTAAACAAACCGGTTGCGATGGGAACAGCAACGCTGCCTGGAGCAACCCTCTGCTCCTGCACCGGGCAGAAGCAGCACAGCACACACAAGCCAGCGCTGCTTCCTGTCACCCATTCCCAGTTAAGATCTGTCTGGATGTAAAAGCGTATTCTTTGTACATTAATTGAGCTAGTTCCCACAGTTTCAGACAGTAATTTTTGATCGATTTATTGCAGAAATGCATGAAGATTGTGAAAGCAAATGAAAGGCGTGTTAAGTACCTAGCTGTCTAAAATGTCAGTCATAAAATATCCTTAGCAGTATGCTCCATGTTTGTGGCAACTATATTCTTTCCTGGGATAAAAGAGATTGTGAGCCAGACAAAAGAAATGAAGGAGACAAAAAAGCATTACATCAGATGGTACATTTATACCCCCTCCGTATAGCTCTGATGTAGTTTAGACCAGAGCAGGGTTGCTCAGAGTTCCCAACAAGGTTCAAAGAGATTGCAAAGTGATGAAGAAGCAAGTGGCATTGGTCAAAAGAAGTTGAGCTGGTCCAAGACAGAAAAGTGGGATGCAACTGCAATTGTTGGCTGCAAATACAGTGCAGTGACAGCTAGAAAGCTGCTAATGATCTTTAATTTCAAACAGTAGCTAAATTCTCTCAGTGATCATTAAAACCGGTAACTACAGTGCCTGCCAGCTGCCATGTAAACAGAAATCTGCACGTACTCCAGAGGAGCAAAAAAGGGGTTTCAGCTGAAGAAACACTGTCTTATAGAAAAATGCAGGTATTTCAGAGTTAGCCAAAGAAGAATACAGGCTTCAGAAGACAGGGTTGACATTAGAACTGAAGGCGTCAGCCTGAGAAGAGAAGGACCTAGAGATTCAAAAAGCAGCAGAGAATGGGGTGCAAGGCAAGCAAGGAAAATGAACAGTATATGCTAACTGATGCAGGAGGGTGGAAAGCTGTGGTCACAGACACTCAGAATGCTCCTGATTCACGAGGCAAAGCAAAACTATGACTAGGCTGAACACTGATCAGAATCAATTACATAGACCATTACTGAGGCAGACCTGTAAATCAATTTATATGGTACTGCACACATGAAGTCTGCAACTATTTGCACAAGAGAGCAATGCTTCTATGGGCTGTCCCTTGATTTGTACAATCTGCTCCCCCCTTGGTCTAGATATACTTCCCCCCCCGAATATTTTTTTAACAGATTCTTAACATAACGTGTTAAAATGAGTTAGTTGAAAGCTGTAATTTCTGTCACATGAACAGCTGGAGCAGGAACTGGAGCCATTTCCATAATAACTGAAAGATTTCCAATGACTTAAGTTGATCTGAACTCAAACCTAGTTTGAACAGAGGTTTACTTTGGCTAGCATGAGTCACAGAATATGTATCAGGCTGCATATTAGTCATCTTCCACAAAATTTTATCTGTACTCTCAGTAACATTCCAAAGCCTTTAGAAATATGAGCAAATTAAAGAGGGATGGCAAAATTATTCATAATAAACTGAATGGCGGTTGAGAACAATGCATGTCTTATGCCTCTGAAAATGTGCTCAGTCACTTTGAAAGCTGAGGAATCCCCAAGTGATGGCCCTCCAAGACGTTATTGTGAGACCCGTGGGACTTCATGCAGTTTTGTTCTGAAAACCCAGTATCTGATGCTGTCCTGACCCAACTTGTGAGTGACACCATCATAAAGTAATTCATTTGTAGTTACCAACCCTAAATCTGTTCTTGTTAGCTTACCATAAAAGATTATTTCCCTTTAAACTGTTACTACGGCATTTACAACTGATCCTTCAATAGAAATTATACGACATAAGAAAGTTTTATTTTTACCTCAGATGGTTTTCAGAGGTTAAATCATTGTAGACTTCCTGCGGCTGACCACAGTGCGCTGTTCGTCAAGTAACAGAGGTAACATGAACTCAGCAATTAGGACAATTTAGAAAGGAATGAAAATGAAAAGGCTTGTTAATTCCCGAAAACCGCTAGCAACGTACCAGGGGAGAAAATGACCCCGAGGCAGACTGTGGTCGCCGCCGCCCGTGAAGGCTCCGCCGCGCCCCGCGCCGGCCCGGCCCGGCTCCCCCNAGGGCTGCTGGCGCTGCTGAGGTTGTCCACGGTCTCATTTCCCGAGGAGCCTGTCATTTATCCTCCTCCCGGCACACCTGAAGCCTGCGCAGGCTTTCTGCGCAGCCCTATTTCCTGGGGGCTGCCTGTGAACATTGCATTTGAAAATGACTGCTTGTGAGATAATTCAGTTAAAAAGAGACCAGGGAAAACCCAAGTAGGCAGGGCTGCGGTGTGTGGGTTGAAAACTCCCCCCCCCCCCCCCCCCACCCCCCCCCCCCCCCCCCCCCCCCCCCCCCCCCCATCTCCCCCCTCCAACCCTTCTCCCCCACCATCTCCCCTCTGCAACTCCTCCTCGGTGTAGAGGCATTGGTAAGCTAACACCAACTTCTGTGCTGCTGAAATGCTGGTCACATACCACATCCCATACTAATGCCTTTATAAAGAATTTTACAAAGGAGCAGCTCCTCACCTTGGTGAATTGTGTCTAGACATAGAAACTGTGGTCATTATTTATGAAGAAAAGTGGCCAAAGTCCTCAGAGTCTGGAAAAATATCCTATGTTTTCTGTGGAGGAGTCTAAATAACCAGCATTAATGAGACTAGATCTAAATTAAGTGTGTTGTCATGTTCCTTATTAGATGCCTTAAAAATATCATAGATGATAGTCTCATTCTTCAGAGAATTAAACTGTCATCTGAACTGCTGTGACAGTACGTTGAAGTGGGAGAATTCTCTAGGTTGAGCTGATATTACAGCATCATTAACTGCTTGCTTTCAATGATGTTGCTGAAATTGCAAAGCAGACTAACATAACAGGTCTGAGTTCTGGTGTTCCACTAGTGTCCAGAATAATCTCCTGTGAAGAAAGGCTGAGAGTTGGGGTTATTCAGCCTGGAGAAGAGAAGGCTCCAGGGAGACCTTATTGCAGCCTTTCAGTACTTAAAGGGGGCTTATAAGAAAGATGGGGACAAACTTTTTAGCAGAGCCTGTTGTGACAGGACAAGGGGGAATGGTTTTAAACTAAAAGAAGATATATTTAGACTAGATATGAGGAAGAATTTTTTTACGCTGAGGGCAGCGAGACACTGGCACAGGTTGCCCAGAGAGGTGGTAGATGCCCCATCCCTGGAAACATTCAAGGTCAGGTTGGACGGTGCTCTGAGCAACCTGATCTAGTTGAAGATGTCCTTGCCAACGGCAGAGGAATTGGACTAGATGACTTTTAAAGGTCCCTTCCAACCCAAACTATTCTATGATTCTATGTTAACTTTGCTGAGGCTTTATCTAGACATAGAGCTATTTTAGCATAACCAAAAGTGGCTTTCAAATACACCTTATATAAAGCAATGCCAATTTTTATTTTGGACACCTTAAAACTCTCTGTCTGCTGGTTTTGACTGGGGTAGTTATTTTTTTCCGTAGTAGCTAGTATGGGGCTATGTTTTGGATTTGTGCTGGAAACAGTGTTGGTAACACCGGGATGTTCTAGTTACTGCTGAGCAGTGCTCACACAGAGTCAAGGCCTCTTCTGCTCCTCACCCTACCCCACCAGCGAGGAGGCTGGGGAGGCACAAGGAGTTGGGAGGGGACGCAGCTGGGACAGCTGACCCCAATGACCAAAGGGATATCCCACACCATATAGCATCATGCTCAGCATATAGAGCTGGGGGAAGAACAAGGAAGGGGGGACGTTYGGAGTGATGGCGTTTGTCTTCCCAAGTAACTGTTACACGTGATGGAGCCCTGCTGTCCTGGGGACGGCTGAACACCCGCCTGCCCATGGGAAGGGGTGAATGAATTCCTTGGTTTGCTTTGCTTGTGTGCGCGGCTTTTGCTTTACCTGTTAAACTGTCTTTATCTCAACCCACGAGTTTTCTCACTTTTACTCTTCCGATTCTCTACCCCATCCCACTGGGGGGGAGTGAGCAAGTGGCTGTGTGGTGTTCAGTTGCTGGCTGGGGTTAAACCACAACACTCTAAGCCAGGCCAGCTTAAATTAAGGACACAGGTTGAACCATATGAGCTAGTTTTATACCTAATTACATGTATCCAAGAGTTTGCACTGGTTTGCGCATATGTTTAGATTAAACACTTTATTGGAAATGTCACACAAAGGGAGAAGTGATGAAAGGCATCCATCCAATTATTGTACTTTCAAGGAGGACAACTTTCCTGCTGTGGGAAGCTATATGCAAGCATAATTTTAAAAAGCAGGTGATGTCTCTGCAGAGATTATTTTGAAAATCTTGCACAGAATGAATTGATCTAGCCTTTAAAAGTAGAATCAAGTTGCCAATAAACCACCTTAGATAGTACTGAATTTTAGATACAGTGCAGAAACATTAGAAAAGCCAGGAAACAGTCCATCTGTGTAAATCATATACTATGCCGACTTAATATATTGTTCTCTTTATCACTCATGCTAAACACAGTTACTTACATATATACACACACGCACTCTGCATTTTTTTCAACTAAAAATACTAAAAAATCCAGCAGGGGGCATACATTACATACTTTAATTTCAATTTAATCATACAATCTAATAGTCAAGGTTATTCAGACAACTTCTGAATGCAGATCAGACAACTTCTCTTAATGCACAAAGCTGTAGGTTTTCCTAAAATTATGTCATAGCACCATCTCCCTCATCTTACACGCAAACCACCAGCAGTTAAAATCAGCTTATAGTCTTCCACTCCCCTGCAGTCAAGTACCAGGTATCTTTACCACCACCTCTCTGAAGTGGGAAGACTTTAGAAAACTTGTACAAATAGCTTCTGGGTAGCTGTGAAAATAAGCTAAATTATAGAAAGGATGTAAACTCCCCCTGGTGAATTGGCAATAACTTTACTGTGTGAAACTCCCTTTATATAATTAATTGCTACCAGGCCTAAATTGGCCAAGCACTTACCTGTGTCTTTAGCACTCACATCACACAGGAAAATCATCCATGACCTGGGACTGTGAAGGAACGTGATGTATAAAGCCAGTATTGCCCCTCGCGTAGCTATGATGGAACTTGGCTCTGCTAGTCAATGAAAAGTATTCTGCTGTAAGAATGTAAATATGTGTATCGCGTGTGCCAGTTGTGGACAGATTCCTCATCATACTCTAATCACTTCTCCAAAACACAAGTACAGTGTGTTTATCCTTACAGTGCATTTGGTGGAGCAACAGGTGCACACTTCTCAGAATTATGGTCATTCAAGACAAAAACTGAAGACAACCGCAGTCATATGACAAATACGAACAGCCCACCCAACCTCTGTCCACTTGCACTAAAGCTGTGAGATTAGTAATACCAAGGATCCTGCTAGTTTGACCAAGTATCTGTCAGATGCTTATATTAAGATGTGTATTCAAAAGTCTTTCAAACTGTTTCCATAGTGTCATAGCAACAGCCTAGCTACACTTCAAACAGAACTTCATGATCCAGACCTTCAGCAGTTAACTTTACTTTTGTACATTTTTCGTGTTTATTTTTTCCTCAGACTGCTAACAAAGTGGTTGCTTCATTCATGGTTTCTTAAGTAAACTTCACTAGGAAGGGGGGCTGAACTAAAATCCTATTCCAAATGCCACTGAACTTCTGTACTTTTTTAAACTGAAATTCAGTGCACACAGCATCATGACTAGAACAAAAATCTTCCAAGCAAAAACTCTGGGTTCTTATCTGTCACTTCATTCTAAAGAGAAGCAGTAAATCTGAAGAGCGTTTGACATATTTTATTATAAATGGTCATCAATACAGAACCAAAGTAATCTTCATAAATATCTACAAAAAGCACAAACGCAGGTTAAAAAAAACATTCTCTAGCATGAGCAGAGAGCTCGTGGCTTTCAGTTTTTACTTTCTATGAGCCTGTTCTTAGGGAAGAAATAATTTTAAAAGACTTTTTTCTTTAAAGTATGCTTTTTTAGTGGTTTTGTTTTTAACATTCACTGTGAAAACAAAGCACTGTTGATTTGTCAAAGAAAAAACTAGAAAGGGTGGCACATGACCTTTTTGTCCAGTAAATCTGGAATAATCCCACTGTATGGTGGCTTTAACGCTAATTTAACTGCAAATGGAAACTAGTCCAAGGCATTTCAAAACTCCCACATCTTTCATACTTTTTTGGCATATTGCCTGTCCTCCTCAGAGTCAGCATGAGGACTGAGCAAGTCGTAAAGACTTCATTCCTGTCCACACTGGAGAGTTGCTCTCAGAGTCCAGGTCAAAGCGCACTACAGTCTTGCTTCTATTACAACTGTTTAGACGATTTTGTACCTTGCTAGCTCCCTCCTTTTCCTGTAATCCTAAATCATGCAAACACACAATCTCATACACAGAACAGCCTCAGCTGTTGCTATTCTTCATGATCAAGAAATTAATCCAAGACTGCCAGTAGAGGCTTTAGCAAGCCTCTAAGCAAATCACTTTAGATTTGACCATTACAGACAAACGCTGTTGTGCAACATGGTAGTTACGTTGCCCCAGACAACAGGTAAGAGGCGATGTTCAATTTCTGCTTTAAGAGAACAGAACAATGCCTGTTTGATGTGTGTGTGTGTGCGTGCATCTATGCTGGAGTGGGGGGGTAGGGTTGGAGGAGAGGCAATGTTGCCCTAATGGTTGAGCACTCTAGGTTATTATTTGCTAAACGGAATTTTCCTTGTCCATCTGATATTTCTTTTGTGCTATGCTCAACAGAGAAGTGGAATTGAAGGTGCTATGTTCTGGAGTTTTACCTGCATTTTAAGAGGGAACACCTTCGTAGCAGTTACCTGTCACTGCATAAAACCGTGTCCCCAGCCTAACAGAGATAGGAGCAGCAAATTAGCTTCCTGTGATCTTTAAACACAAGAATGTTAAAAATCCAGCCTACTACTAGCACCAAAATGACAGCATTTGCCTTTCCCTATGTTTTCTTGTCTTTTTCAAACATATTTCTGTATTACTGACATGCTGATGTGATCAACACTTCGGGGCGCTGCTCAGCAACACTTCAGTCAGCCAGCCACGCAGTTGAATGTAAGCAAAGGGACAGTAAAAAGCAAGAAATAACACTGCGTTCCATTTGCAAAATGTCACTCTTTCCATTAGCATACTGTACTTGACCCTTCTGGCTGGAGAGGTGTCAATGGTTTTATTCAAAGCGTCGTAGATGATTGTATAGAGACTGGACATAGGTGAAGACACACATGGGATCTGGCTTGTGACCCATCACCATCATGTCATCCACTTCTATCAGACGATCACAGTGAGC
Organism: Oceanodroma leucorhoa; assembly: GCA_030449065.1. Taxonomy (NCBI): domain Eukaryota; kingdom Metazoa; phylum Chordata; class Aves; order Procellariiformes; genus Oceanodroma; species Oceanodroma leucorhoa. The sequence goes on from JASVER010000162.1 coordinate 1,492,952, forward strand.
CATTTTCCTGTAGTAATAATAAACAGATACATCAAATCAAGAGTTAAATCTAAGGTCTGTAACTGCTTCCAAGATTCATTTGCTGTTCTGATTTGAGCATCACTGAGGCATTTCAGAAATCCTGAGGTTTATCAGCATTTCATTTCACAATGAAATGGTCAGGCTCAGCTTGGGGATTGTTATTTTTGTGACTATGGAATAGTCCTGTTCTTTCCCTCTCTTCCTCTACGCTGGGATCTGATCCAAAGCTCTGTAGTTTTGCTTTTTTTCCCCACTGACTGCCATTCACATCCCTATATCTCTAGCATGTAGCCKAATCTCACATTCCTCTGCCCAAGTCTCAGTAAGCAAGGTCATGCGAGTTTGCAAATCATGAGTTTTTCTGGTTATTACATAGGAAGCTCAAAAAGAATGGGAAAACATGAGAAGAGATGAGATGTGCCAATGAAGGCCCACGTGGCTGTGGATTGTTTGTTCTCCACCACCCCCATATTTTCAAGGTGTGAGTGATTTGGACAACAATCTTAGATGATCAGGTTGGAGTGCAGAAGCCTGACTGAGGTCTGGTCCAGCAGAAGGAACAGATCTGCTGAGGCCTAGGATGAAAAATCACAAGGGCAGGAAGCAATACGATCAGCAGAGCTCGTACTGGGGTGAACAGCAATAACTGAGAGAAGAGCCTTTTTTGACACTAGAAGAGAACAGTTAGTTTAAAGGCAATCACAGCTATGAAGTAGTCATGTCTGTAGATACCTCTTACCTAATGTTTCTTACTGTTGTGTGCATGCTGTCTTCTGTTCTCCCCTATACTTACTGTTATACTGAGACAGAAAAACACTGCAACTTTCCTTTTAGAGTTGTACGTAGTTTTACTTTAGAGATCAACCACCTAAAAGCATCGTAGAATCTCTTTCAACTCACTGACAACCAATAAAATTTTTTATATCTGCATATATATGTGTGTGTATAAAAACCTTGGAATTCCCAAATGAATTCCTTTGCTAGGGGCTGTAATAAAGAGAGCCAACATTATGCTAAGAATTTTCAAAGCTTTTCTCTGGAATGGCAGATGGCAAATCCAGTTCTGTAAGTTATTGCTTTAATTTAAAAAAAAAAAAAAAAAAAAAAAAAGGCACCCTGAAAGAACCCCAGAGCTTCAGTGTAGTGGTATCGGTGTTTGAACCTGTATCAGAAGCTGCAGGAAACTTCAGCCATGTATTCCCACATCCTGCTAGTATTTGGAAATGGTGTACCAAACCATACCACATGGAGTGTTCTTACTGTTACACAAGTCAAACAAAACAGCAAGTAAGAATCATGTTGATACTGGGTCAAAAAAGTTACTGTTTCTAGCTGACAAGTTCACACTCATAATGACTTTAACAAACAAGTTGTTATTTAATTGCCTGGTATACTGCATCAAAAAGGATCAGGACAGTGTGACTGAGGGTATTAGCTCTGTCCATTTTACAAAAATGCAGACACCAGGTTGAGATACTGAGAAGCTCTCAGCCTTGATCTAACTCTACCTACACTGAATTCAACCTTTATTCTTGTTCAACCAAAGCAACGTACAGAGGTGAACCCTCCCACAAAACCCAATTCCAAAAGTTAATCTACTTGCTCCCTGCCATTCAGGGGTCACGTTTTTTCCAGAGAGGCTGGATGGATATATTAACATGCCTCAAATTCAAATCAGGTATCAAGCAGGTGGGATTTGCTAAGAAACTACAAGTTCTATGTCCAATGTCAGTAAACATTGGATGCCTTGTGCTCTATAAACTCAAATTTCTTTTTTATGATTGATATTGGCAAATTCATTAAGAATCATTCATTACTTCAAGAACAAAGTAATAAAAATAAAAAACAAAAAACACAGACAGAAGTAGGGTTTTCTCCTCTTCTGTCCAAGCATAGCTTGTGAGCCTGATTTCTCAAGTTTAGTGTGTCAGTGCTAAGGCTGGTGAGAATCACAGAGGTGAGAAAGCAGAATTCAAGTACTGCTTGAAGACTGTGAAAGACCTGAACATATAATTCCAGTGAATTACCCTGTGGCTGGTAAAACCACCTCTGATTTTAGACTGCCGAGTCTCCTGTTCTATGCATTATCTATGCAGAGCTTTATTATCTTTTCTGGGATGACACATGTAAGATAGTGATATAGGATCTATAAGAAGAATAATTAAACTCTTCACTGCTGCCCAGCCGCATTAGACTTGAACTGGAAGCACTTCACAGAGATCTAATGTGATACTCACTCAGCCATGGTGAAGGCCAGCTCAAAGTTCTGCTTGCGATTAGCTGGGTCAAGCTTATTATAATCAAAAGCTTCAGGAAAGAAAGAATGCACAAGAGCACAGAATGCCATCCCATCATTCCAGCTTGAGGAGAAGTTCTGGAGATCAATGTGCTGTCATGATGAAAAAAACCACATGTTAATGCAGCACGGGGGAACAGGGAAGAGCAGCTGCTTTTGCTCACTGCAGTTTTCATTCCTTCTCTCCCACTAACCAAAGCAACAGAACACAGGCTATATGTTTTTCTTCCCCTCTTTGTATATCCATTACATTATTTGTATTCTGAGAAAAAATGGCACACTCAGCAATGAAAGCCTTTTGCCTGAAATGCCCAGATGCAAAGCAGACACAGAGTCAAGGTCCCTGATCCAAAGCCCACTGAAAATACTGGGAAGAATCTTGTCAACGTCAGTGAGCTCTGGAGCAGGCCCAATGCACCAGCTAAGTATCTGCAGAAACTAAGGTCACTGCTTATGCCTGTGAAGTATTTATAATTGAAGAATGGTTCATTTTGTGGCTGTGAATAACACTAGATAAAGACTATGCTTGCTTGGTTTGCTCTTCAGTAAGGCCCAATTCAATGCCTATTTATACACAGATAGGTAGAAATATAGCAAGAAATATAGGAAGAGTTACGCCTACTGCAAAACCTGATTCTTAGAACAAATGCTTATTGTTACTTTCAACTGCCACAGTAAAAAAAAAAAAACAAAACCATATTTGGGATCTTGTCTCATGCTGCTTTCCCATCACACAAAATTCAAGCCCCAGCTTTTCTGGTAAGCAACTAACAGTAATTTTCACTAGTTCTGCTTACATATAATTTAGAGTTCAGCAATAATAATGCACATTTTACAATAACGTTGAAAAACATGTTACACAAAAAAAACCTAGAAAAAAATTCTCTTTCTCCTGCAAATTGCTTTGACAATTGCAGTTTAAGGCCAGGTAAAATTACTAAAATCTCAACTGCTGAATTCTTTTAGCTACACTGATGTTACCTCATAGAAATTAGCTCACTAACACTGTGTGATTCAACCTCAACCATTTACTATAAATTCACTTGTCTAATACCAGTAGAGAGTACTTTCATCTGCTGTGTACTAAAAGGGACATAGTCTCCACATACTGGCAAAATGTTATTCAGATCTTGCCATGTATAATGAAAATGCAAAAATCACAGCCTGCAACTAAAGAAAAAAAAATGTGTGAGCATATACTGAAGTCTATATCCATAAACACAAAAATGTAGGCTTTCAAACAAACASTAATGCATTGCTTTGACAGACACACAGAATCTCACTCGTGCAATCACTGACTGTCTTGAAGTGCTGTCCATGCAAACCATGATGTTTGTGTTACCCGCACAAAACTTGGTGACCTTGAGGAAGTTAACTCATTGTCTAGCATGTTTTACATTCACTTTTTGAGTATGCTTTCTTGGCAAATTCTCCTGAAAAAGAGAGAGCTGAAAGTGCTAGCATGTCTTCACCTTGTATCCTATGGTTTTTGAGCGACACCAGTCTAACAGAATTTGTTTAATGCTGCTAGCGCTGGCAACCCCAAAACTCTGCGACCTCTTCAGCTTAGCTCTGGATTCTCCTTTTCCTCTGGAAAATTAACAGAGACCAGATTAAATCACATTCTAGAAAAACTTAAACCTACTTGTCAGCAACATCTACGCAACCTTGCCCAGGTCAGCCCCTGTCCAGGTGATATTTGAGAAACATGTTGCTGAAACTTCAACTTGTTGGTCCTGCAAGAAAAACTCATTTTCATTTCACTAAAGCCAGGATTCCAAGCCCTCTTCTATTTAAATCATACCCCCATCATGGTGCATAAAGAACAGTCCACGCTTTTGGTCCTTAATGAATGGCAACAGAAAGTCACTATATACCCAGTCTCTTATAATGACAGAGAAGGCAGCTTTCACAGCATTCTTTCCTGACAAAAGGCACCTGCTTCTTCAGCTGAACAACTCCAAAGTGAGAGGAATCTATAACTGTGAATTTCCAGGGCTCAGCCTGTGAAGTCAGCAAAGCTATACGTGATCTCATATTGTCCCTTAGCCCAAAATCCTACATTGAGAGAGTCCCCCCATCCAGCTGTCCTCTGCTGGTAATAATTGACAAGTTTCCCATTAACAAACCCATTCTGGAGACAAGGGGCGTGACATACTTTCCACCATCTTGTTCAAACTTCTCGAAAAGTGCTTTCCTGGCCTGTGTTCCTGTAGTCCGTGGGAGCGTCTGAGACCGCACCAGTTCTCGCCTCCTTTCAACTTGGCGATGTATAGTGGGAGGAGAGGAGTGAGAGCTGAGGGTCACAACACAGTAACTGTCAGTGGCACTGGAGAAACGTAACATGAAAAGTACGTGGTTAAACAAAAAAGTAACTCTCTGCAGTGCCAGGAGTCAGCATAAAGGTCCAACTGTTGCCTACTCTAAACCTCCCAAAATAGCCGTTTCAAGAGGACCTGAATGAGTCAAAAGCAATTTAAGTAAAAGCCAAATTTTTATTGGCAGACAACAGCACTTAAGTACAGAAGAGTCTAAGGTACTTTTACAAATAGACATAGCTGGACAAGTCACAAATGCTTTATAGCACTGAGTAGAACAATTAAACACCTTTAAGAAAAAAAGAAAAGAAAAAAAAAAAGTTGTGGCCACACAGGAGCACTAAATCCCTTTAATTTCCAACTTTGGGGTTCCTGGAGGGTAGTCACATTTTAAAAATGGAACTTGAAGAGTAATTCAGGAAGTACTTTTGAAATTTTTACTTACAGTATACAGAATCCTGAGCTCATGTCAGTGTTGCTTCACTGACCGCAAGTTGGTCATTTGACCGAGAAATATAGGAGTATATTCTAATTTGTGTTTATCTGAGCCATAAACCACTTCATCAGCATTAATGAAGTAAGCTACACATCACATTTGGAAAAGTTCCCCATGACAGAGATGGGGAAACTGCAGCAAAGAGCAATGACTTCAGTGTCACACACTAATTTCTGGTACAGATGGAGGTCAGATCTGACAGCAAGTTCTCCTGGGTGGTCAGTGTATCATGACTCAAATATCGAAGTGCTGATGTTAGAACTAACTCAGAAGAAATGTAATGCCAAATTTGAGATAATTTTCAAGGCAGATGCAAGCCCAATTTAAGAGATTTAAATTGGCTGCCCTCCCATTTTTCTTGATGGATATTTTGCATGCTGAGGATGCCTGGATACCATAGAATCATAGAATGGTTTGGGTTGGAAGGGACCTTAAAGATCATCTAGTTCCAACCCTCCTGCCATGGTCAGGGATACCTTCCACTAGACCAGGTTCCTCAAATATATGCTCCACTAGACCAAGTTGCTCCATTAGCCTGACCTCGGTGCCGGGGAAGATCATGGAGCGGTTCGTCTTGAGGGCGCTCACGAGGCAGGTGCGGGACAACCGGGGGATTGGACCCAGCCAGCATGGATTCATGAAGGGCAGGTCCTGCTTGACCAACCTGATCTCCTCCTACGACCGGGTGACCCGCCTAGTGGATGAGGGGAAGGCTGTGGATGTGGTCTACCTGGACTTCAGCAAAGCCTTTGACACTGTCTCCCACAGCATTCTCCTGGAGAAGCTGGCGGCTC
>JASVER010000162.1:1499721-1550382 GCA_030449065.1 Oceanodroma leucorhoa
AGATTGGATATTAGGAAAAATTTCTTCACTGAAAGGGTAGTCAGGCATTGGAACAGGCTGCCCAGGGAAGTGGTGGAGTCACCATCCCTGGAGGTGTTCAAAAAACGTGTGGATGAGGTGCTTCGGGACATGGTTTAGTRGGCATGRGTRBTGGGTTGATGGTTGGACACGATGATCTTAGAGGTCTTTTCCAACCTTAATGATTCTATGATTCTATGATTATGTGCTCCACTAGACCAGGTTGCTCAAATAGTAGATATGCCAGTAGTAATTGTGATACCATGTAATCCTACACTAAGGAACTGCGACTCTGAGTTAATCAAGAATGTGTAGTAGTCCTCAGCAAGGCATTTATCTACAAACTAAACTACGCTAGCCAAACTAATGATGTTTGACAGCAGTCATACATTGGTTTCCAAAAATAAGCCCAAAGTACAAATTTCAACACAGCTGAGTATTTTTAAAAGTGTTTTCAAAGGGCCTCACAACTTGCTCCTCCTAACAAAAACCCACCACTGGCACTGAGAGTTTTACTGACTAACACCGTAACAATGCTGAAATCCAGAATTAGGTCTGCTTTAAACTGCTCTACAAAAGATTTTTATCCCTTCCCATCTCTGTTCCACTTAGCCCCCAGGAAAGCTCACAACCTTCAACGGGCTTAAAAAACAGCATCTGGGACTCACCTGTTCTCCAAGCCAGCAGAACACCTGTCCCTTCAGACTATACTGACCACAATGGCCTAACAAAATGTCAAGACAAATGCATACCTTTCACCAGGTTTCATTCCACTACCCGTCCCATAGCTCACAGTTGAGACAGACTTAGTGACAGAAGTGGTACTCTCTGTATAAAAGCAGGAAAAACAAGATGCATCAGGGCAGAAACTTCTTTTATCTCCTTCACTCATATGTTTTCAAACCATTTCCTGACAGATAGCCACACATATTGATTTTTACTCACCACAGTGAAAAGCTGCAGGCCTCTGCCTGACTTCCAGTATGAGCTAACAAGCTGGGGAGGGATTTTCCCCAGGGGTTCAATCCCTCTGCAAAATTGTTGCACTGCAGCAAGGATGATGTAAACATACCAGAAAGGACTGTGAGAGGATGCCTTTGATAAAACTGCATTGGGAAGGCTGGATCATTTCAGGCTCTTGTGCAGACCTCAGAGGAGGGCACACTGCCATGGATATTTCAGTGAAAGGAAGAAATGGTGCTACAGCTCAGCTTGCAACAGTCGTTCTAGCAGATATAAGGAGTCCTGGGAATTCTGCCATGATTGAGAGCATAATTTATATTACCTTATTTCCACCAGGAAACGTTTTAGTTTGTGAAGTAGAACAGACTCCAAAGGTTGCAAAGGTAGCTTAAAACCAACTTTGCATCTTCCTCCCCCCATCCCTGAGGTTCTACCTTTTGTGCTTTGCCTCCTAGAGCCCAGCTCTGGACTCCAGCTATGCTCTGTAAATGCAGAACAATGGAGTGGCTTGCCCAGTTTTAACACACTAAAGCCAAAACTTGTTGCATAAGCCAGCAACTCATTTACTGAAGGCTCCTTCTACACACAAAGAAGACAGACTGGCGTCTTAGAAGCTATCCAACCTGATCACTGTCCAAATCACTCTCTGAAAATGCTGAACTCTCCCCACTGCTTATAGAGGGGATCCAGACTAACTAGACTTCTCACGTAAAACACCCTGGTAAATGCCAGCATACAGATGTAACAAACAATTGCCAGATATTTATGCAAACCTCAGAGGTTTTAAGCTGTGGAGGCGTGTTATCCCTGCTCTGGATGAGCTACATCTTTGCTAAACTGACACTTGAGACCACTGTGAAATGCCAGTACATTGCGTAGCCAGTAACAGCTTGGTGACATCAATCAGAAATACTTTTGGATAGAGCTCAACTCATCTATTTTGACTGAAATCGAAAATCCTTAAGGCATTTTGTCCTTTAACACATTCATATAAGAAGGAGGCTATTTACTGCTATTCTGCTCAAAGGAATTTGCTTCAACATCCATAGGGTGGGCCCACCACTTTCTATCTGCCATGACCTTGTGTTCAGTCAAACTTTTCACTTGGTCAGCTGAAATCTTCATCGCTCAAACTGTCTGTTCTGCCACACTTTTCTGGCACATATTGTTTCTACTGCAGAGATTGCCTAACAGTACACACGTACACCACTGTGCAAATAAGGATAAATACCCCTCACTTTGAACTGACTGAGAATCTGATACAGCAGAACAAGTTTCCATGATACCTGGGAAACTGAATCTGCATGCAGTCTTGTTAGCAATGTTAATATTACCATGTACCTACAAATCGGAACTACATGCTCACATCTGAATCCCCCAGACATGGAGCAGGGAATCCCTCTCAATTTCTGTTGCAGAAGAACACGYTGATAGGAATGCTCACCTCCAGTGGCAGATGAACCCTTTGTTCTCACCGTACTTGAATTCCAGGCCTTCACTGAAACAGCAGAAAAAAAGACAAAGGAAGGCTTTGCAACATTCTTAGCTTTAGTAAGATAAAAGTTGAAAGAATAATCTGCAAATAATCCCTATCTCTTGCTGGCAATTCCATCTGGTCTCTCTCTGTAATTTCTGACCCATATATATAGTCTGATTTGTAAGTGTCACTATCACTAAATGTATATGAAATACAGCTCAAAGATGAATGACTTCAATATGAATGAAAAGAGATTTTTTAAACTTAATTTAGATATAAATAAGATTCTGCAATCACTCTGACTTATGTATATGTGTCAGTCTGCTGTCAGTCGTTCCTCCCTCCAAATGACTGTTGAATCCGATAGCCAAATACCTGCCTAACTTCTCAAGGGCCTCAGGTCTCAAAGCACTAGAAACTCCTGCAAATTTCATTAAAATAGCTGGCCAGATTGAAAAGATACTTATTCAGTAACTGTGCTAGAAGATAGGCTGCACTATGAACTCAACTATATTAGACAGCAAAAATTCTCAAAAGATGTGACATTATAGCGTAACGCTCTACCTACRACCCACAATATTCTAAGTCAGAGTGTCCCACCATGGGATATGTAGCCATAGAAGCGAGGTTTCATAATTACCACTAGGTCACAGGACAATCCCCATAGGACCAGTTTCTTGAAGTAAAGAAATGGGACACAGCTTCAGCAAACAAATTATTTTTGTCTCTTTTACCTGACTGGTTGGAAGTTTTCACTGCCATCACATTTTTGCTCTTGCTCTGTCCCAGCAGGCCAGCAGATGCATTAGTTGATCCTGTTGAACAGATGGTCTCTCCTGAAAACTTCTCTGATATTCTGGTTACTGCAGTAACGGGAAGATGGGGCATCTGTAAGGTGACTGCAGGGGCATGGGCTTCAGGGGAAGAGTCTGACATGTGAAAAGAGGTCAGTTCATGGGAGACTTTTGCCTGACCTAGTGAATAAAAAGAAAAGTAGAGAGGAAGTAAATTTATTTGCAGATTTGTAACAAAGTTACAAACCAATTTCCATGCAACAACTTTATTTTACAAGTCATTGGAATTGTTCCACCTAGTTCTCCCTGTGGGACACTATACCTTTTACAGCATGCTGCAGAAACAACCCTAGTGTAAGCGATCCTTGCAGCGATCATACCTGTCCTACATGAATCTCAGCAAGAACAACTTCAGATCATTAATCCACTAGCATCTGCATTTGGTAAGCTTCTCTTCTTCCTCTGTGCAGCCCCCGCCCCCTCTCCTGCCATGGGTGAGGAATCAGCATTCTTGTTCTTTTCGTGGTTTTATGAAATGCTGTGTGCCTCAGTTTTCTCTAAAATGGGGATAGTAAGTCCTTCCTCCACTGAAGGATGATGGAAGCGGACAGATAATTTGCAAAATGTTTTGGGATGCAAGGCTACAATAGCACCCAGAATAGCAGGCCTTATTATCACTGGTGCCCCAAGATAATGTGGCAGTAATAGTCTCCAATTTATGAAACACCATCGTGCATGCTTAACAATAAAGTTAAAGTTTAAAAGTTAAACTCCTAATTAGGAAATAAAGTTAAACGGTATCAGTGCCACAGTACAATATCCATGCTGAAACCATAGCAGATTCTAATGCTTCCAACATGTGAGAGCTGTTTGGTGACTGCCAGGATCAGGTATTTTACAAGTAGTGCTATTTCATTTCATGCCCTGTTCCTACCTGATGAAGACTGATGCCCATTTTCAATGATGGAAGAACTAAACACTCTTCTAAACTCAGGTTTGTGGTGGTCATCCAGGTCCACACTCTGTCAAAACAGGCAACAGACATGACAGCTAGATTTCAAACACCAGCAAAAGTTAGAAGAATATCCAGAAACACCTGCCAAGAACAGGTCTTCCTTGTGCTACTGACCACAATACAAGAAAGGAACAATTATCTAACCCCAAGAGCCAAACCTGCAAACTGGGTACTGGCAATGCAGGACTTGTACCAATCTTCACATACTTGTCCTCACAGACCCCATGCACCTAGGAGGGGTCTTCCACTTTTGTTAGCTAAAGGTATCACCATCCACTGTGAAAGGTGATAAACAGAAGACTCTGCACAATAGTGGAGAGATTGATTGAGATTGCATAAAATGCTTAAAGCTCTGCAGTTTTTTTCTGTTTGCTGCAGAAAAAATGWCATTCTGATAACATATTGTAAAAGCATTACATAAAGTAAGTATGACCGTAGAACTTTACAGCTGCATTATAATCTGCAACTTCTGTAAGGATAGTTTTTTCTGGGAAAAGCACCGATTTTTCCTATAATGTTTGCCAATATAATTCCAGGAAAATCAGCCAAGAATTTTTTTTGGTGGTGGTTTTTTTGGTTGATTCAGAGGAGGGGGGGAGGGCATGCAAAAAATCACGAGGAACTATGTGATTTTTGGCTGCAGAACCTAAAGAAAGAAGAAACTGCTTCACAGACACACGATTACTTCRATTAAAAAATGTAGCTTCCAAGAAGCAGCATATACAAGCAGTAGAGTGAAATTCCCCAACACAAAGTCCATGAAAAAGTTTTAATTGATTCTAGACAGGAATCTAACTACCAGATTGGCCAAAAATTTTATGAATAAAGAAAAAAATCTGTAATGTGCCCTTATAAACATAATCAAAAATTCTTATAAATTCAATCCAAACAAGTTTTGTTTTGTTTTTAAAGACAGACAGACAGAAAGACTAAAGATAGATAGTGAAGAAGATTTTATACTGCAGGTAAGTATAAAAACAACAGAACATAACAGAAAAGGAAAAAGGCAGAGTGTATACATGTAATAACTTGATTTGTCTCTGCTTTTCGCACACAGGAAATACAGAGCAAACTGGTGGTTTGATTTTACATATTTATTTCATAGCTTCATCACAAATTATCAGTACAATTTATTTATAGGGTGGAAAAATATATCTTGTGAAAAACAGAAACCATATGATCAATTCAAGATAAATCAACGAAAATAGTTTCTTGGAACTTGTCTGCTGTTTACCATGCATCTGTTTACACTCATCCAAACTTAAGAACACCAGACAACAACATTAATGCACCTTGGAGATTTTTTAAAAGCATTTAATCTTGTTAGATACTGCAGAGTGCACAGACGGTTTTAATATCCATTACTTGATATACTAGAATTTTCATTACCTCAAGTACAAATCCCAGACAACTCCTGGTAGCTATGGTCTGAGATCTTGCTAAGAATTTGTTAACTAGTATTAGATTACAGTAAGGCAGCCTAAACATGATTTTGTCATAGAATATAGAGTTGTGGGCTTAGATTCTGATCCTCCTAGATATTTAAGTGTCAACCTCCAACTGATTTCAATGGAACACAGGTGTACGTAGCACAATTTGAGCTACACGCCTACACTACTAAACTCGAGGAAAATCCTTCTCTTGACTTTAAGGCTGGGCCCTACTTTCTCAGATCACAATTGGTATCCAGGCTTTTCAAGACCACAGCATAATCTGGAGAAACCATTAAAGTGTGGTAAAACCCCGTTAACCTGACTTCAAGATGAGGACCTACTGCCTTGTAAGCAAGTGTCTTACAAAGGTATATTACAATAAAATAGAGAAAGGAATAGTGGCAACACATTGCGATACTGTGACCTGTCTTTAAGGCTCAGCTTGGATGGTGTATTTTATTATATTGAGTTGTATACTATTTTTTTAACCTGGGGTCAGATTCTATGTCAATCTTTTCTATGTTAGGTGAGGAAAAGAGATAGAATCACCTGGATGACTTTCAAACAAAACAATACAAAGTTCAGAGGAAGACTGCAGACTTCCCGAAAATGTGGAAGATCTACTCTCAGAAAAGAAGACTTTTAAAGGTTTCTCGGCCAGGAGCTTTCATTTAATTCTCTTGCCTAGTTTYAAAATCAATGATCTTCCTGGGGTTATTTACACACTTAAGTGCTCTGCTAGGTAAGAGTGCAGAAGTTACATGGTGAGCCAAGATGTTCCTCAGTCTGTTTATCACTAAAATGCACGAGAGGCTGCTTTTTTAAAAAAACAAAACAAACAAACAAACAAACCCAACCAACAACAACCACTCGAACAACGAACCAAGCACAACACCATGTTTTAGCACGATGTTACTTATAGCCCCATTAACAAGACCGACAGATTTCCACTGATGCCCAGTGAAGGCTTCAGGTGCCCCTAAGACAGCTGGGAGTTAGAACGACCATTCCACAGCTAGGTTAGCCTGCCTTAAGATACACTGCAAGTTCTACCAATCATATCCATAATCAAGTTCAGTATATCAATCCGAACAAGGAGAACTTTCGCTTCATTTTAATTTTCCTCTACCTTTCTTATTTAAAAAGAAAGGAAAATAAACTAGATTGGGGAAGTTGGAACGTTCAGAACTTCACACTCTTTCCCAGCATCTAAAACCTTCTTACAGGCAAAAGCACTACAGTTCAGCCATCTAGGCTCCACTGATTTTTGTGGGATTTCTCCCATTTAGAGGCTTCATTACAGATAGGTTTTCAGCAGAGCTCACATCCAACAAAGCTGTGCTCTTTAGATAGTTACTCAGCTTAGGCCCAAAAAGAATGATGAGTTCTTTTGCAAAGCTACTCTGCAAACTTTTTTCACAATACATCACCAGAAGAACAATTTCTTTAAAATAACATTCGTCTCTCCTGATAATCAAAAATATTTTTCATTTTTATACCATCTGCTGTCCCCACAGAGGATGCTTCCATATGCACACACAGTCTGACTTACTGCTGCTAAACTGGATCTGTGTCATTGTATCCAGATCTTTTAATTTGTGAAAATAAAATTATTTTGAAACTTTTATATTTGTCAAGAAGAAGGTACTATGCATGAGTAAATTCAGTTATCACTAGCTGCCAGGATTAACTTGAGAAAAGTACATCGAATATTAATTATACAAACCACGCAGAATCAGGGGTTAAGAACTTTTATTGCTGTATTTAGTGTAATTGAGATCCTAGTCAACAAGTATTGCCCATACCCAGAACTGAAATGTAAAGCACGGCTAATGCTGCTCCCTAGAATGTACCCATGGCATACAGTTAGAACTCTTTAGCCATTCATGTCAACCATTATGAGCTGGGAGGGTGGGGGCGAGCAAACAGTCAAATGAGGTGGTCATTGCAAAGACCATGTAGCATCCTACACACTGAACTGGCTTCCTAATGCAGTGACAGGTGCTGCACTGATTTATTTTATGCAAACCTGATTACCACAGGTGGGTAAGAAACTGATACCAGGCTGGACAGGGAACACCAATGTGCTGATAAAACACTGGGAGGATCTGGGATCAGATTCTACCATGCATTTAGTACTTTAAAATCCACTTTGTTTGGAGATGCCAAGCTTCTGACAAACCCATGTGTGTAACAATACTTCCTCTGTCAATGCTGGCTACATAGATTGTAAATAGCAGAGGGACAGGTACCTATATCTATCGGTGCTTAATAATGAGAAGTACTCATTTGTACAACTCATGTAACAACAACATGATGAGGAACTGGTGAATTTGAAGAAAACAAAGTTAACCTAATGTTTTGCATGTCTTACTCAGGATTGCTCTTAGAATTAATCTCTCTGTTACTCAGAAGTCTCCATGTAATGTAGGGTCATAATACTTTCCCTAGTTGTAGGCCTGCTGGAATTCCTCCTTCACTGCAAAGAAATTAGACCTTGGCGATGCATAACTGGAAGCTGCTATAAAATAGGCAAATCATAGAATCATAGAATCATTTAGGTTGGAAAAGACCTTTAAGATCATCAAGTCCAACCATTAACCTAGCACTGCCAAGTCCACCACTAAACCGTGTCCCTAAGCGCCACATCTTTTAAATACCTCCAGTGATGGTGACTCCACCASTTCCCTGGGCAGCCTGTTCCAATGCTTGACAACCCTTTCGGTGAAGAATTTTTTCCTAGTATCCAATCTAAACCTTCCCTGGCACAACCTGAGGCCATTTCCTCTTGTCCTATCCCTAGTTACTTAGGAGAAGAGACCAACACCCACCTCACTACAACCTCCTTTCAGGTAGTTGCAGAGCAATAAGGGCTCCCCTCAGCCTCCTCTTCTCCAGGCTAAACAACCCCAGTTCCCTCAGCTGCTCCTTGTAAGACTTGTGCTCTAGACCCTTCACCAGCTTTGTTGCCCTTCTTTGGACACGCTCCAGCACCTCAATGTCTTTCTTGCAGTGAGGTGCTGTGCTGGTTTTGGCTGGGATAGAGTTAATTTTCTTCATAGTAGCTAGTATGGGGCTATGTTTTGGATTTGTGCTGAAAACAGTGTTGATAATACAGAGATGTTTTTGTTACTGCTGAGCAGTGCTCACACAGAGTCAAGGCCTCTTCTGCTTCTCACGCCACACCAGCGAGGAGGCTGGGGAGGCACAAGGAGTTGGGAGGGGATGCAGCCAGGACAGCTGACCCCAATGACCAAAGGGATATCCCACACCATATGACATCATGCTCAGCATATAGAGCTGGGGGAAGAAGAAGGAAGGGGGGACGTTTGGAGTGATGGCGTTTGTCTTCCCAAGTAACTGTTACACGTGATGGAGCCCTGCTGTCCTGGGGATGGCTGAACACCCGCCTGCCCATGGGAAGTGGTGAATGAATTCCTTGGTTTGCTTTGCTTGTGTGCGTGGTTTTTGCTTTACCTGTTAAGCTGTTTTTATCTCAACCCACGAGTTTTCTCACTTTTACTCTTCTGATTCTCCCCCCCATCCCACTGCGCGGGGGGGGGGGGGGGGGGGGGGGGGGGAAGTGAGCAACTAGCTGTGTGGTGCTTAGTTGCTGGCTGGGGTTAAACCACGACAGGGGCCCAAAACTGAACACAGTATTCAAGGTGCGACCTCACCAGTGCCGAGTACAGGGGGATGATCACTTCCCTAGTCCTGATGGCCACACTATTTCTGGTACAAGCCAGTATACTATTGGCCTTCTTGGCCACCTGGGCACACTGCCAGATCATATTCAGCCAGCTGCCAACCAACACCCCCAGGTCCTTTTCCACCAGCCAGCTTTCCAGCCACTCTTCCCCAAGCCTGTAGTGTTGCACGGGTTGTTGTGACCCAAGTGCAGGACCTGACAATTAGGATTTTTGAACCTCATACAACTGGCCTTGGCCCATCGATCCAGCCTGTCCAGATCCCTCTGTAGAGTCTTCCTACCCTCAAACAGATCAACACTCTCGCCCAACTTGGTGTCATCTGCAGACTTACTGAGGGTGCAGTCAATCCCCTTGTTCAAATCATTGATAAAGATATTGAACAGAACTGGCCCCAGTACTGAGCCCTGGGGAACACCGCTTGTAACCAGCCGCCAACTGGATTTAACTCCGTTCACCACAACTCTTTGGGCCCGGCCATCCAGCCAGTTTTTTACCCAGCGAAGAGTATGGCCGTCCAAGCCATGAGCAGTCAGTAACCCCGTAGTGAAAATCCCATGCACTCAGAAAAAGTAAGCACCAGATCACAAGATTAGAAAGAAAAGAAATACAATTTTTATTTCCTCTCTGAGCCTCTAAGGTGCACATCTGTTACATCTTCAAGCTTTTGCCTGCAACAAGGTCAAATTGTAGAAGAATGACAGACAAATGAAATTCCTCTCTCTCAAATGAGAGATCTCAGTCATCCAAAGTCTTTCATAAAAGCATCAAAAGGGTCATGATAAAAATCATTGGATCTAGAAATGCTGTTTATCTGTGAGAGGTATCTCCCTCTCTTGTTACACATGCTGGATGAAACCGATGCTTCACTTTGGTGAACAGCAAAACCACCACCGACTTCCGCAAGGCAAGATTTGATACTCTGTTCCTTGCATATAAAGAGATCATTGATACATCAGAAATGGGGAATGATGAAATGTGTGATGAAATGCAAACAAGGCTTCTAGATGCCAACAAGAACTGCACCACATTTACCCCTTAATTCTTCTACTGGAAAGCCACTGTATGTCAGATAACACAAGTATTCTCTGTCTGTAAGTGGCCCTGCAGCTTGAAGAAAAAGCCTTGAACGCCATAAGACTATTAGGAAAGCTTTTGCACATGGAATAATCACTGAAGTAGAACAGTAGAAGCACTTTTCACAGAGCCTTTTGTAAAGCAAGGCTGGATAAAAATGGACATCAGGGAACAATTCTACCTTGGCAGCTTCAGCAGGTGCCCACGGCTATGTCACAGTGAATTAAACCAAACCAAACAACAACAACAAAAATAATCTAGATAAGGATTGAGGAAACCTTGGAATGCCACCATTCCAAAAGGACGCTTGCAGGAAGTGTAAGAGAATAATAAGAAGGAAATGGAACTACTGGACTTCCTTTATCAAATATAGGAGTTGAGATGGTTTAGAATCATAGTATGTAATGCCAGGTGACTGCTGGACCCCTTAATCTCCCTGCCTGTACACCCCAGGTCATTATGTCTCATGCAGTTACTCCCAGGCTGACTAACTGTTGGGTGCCATCAGGTCACCACAGAGAGATACCAATGGGTAATACCTGTTTAGATCTTCCCAGTTGGTCATAGCCAGCTATTCGTCTCTCTGCTGCTTTGACCACTGCAGGCAGGTTCTCTGCAGCAGTCTGTCCAGCAGTCTGTCTACATTGTACAGAAACTCTTCTGACAGTATAAACACAGAACACCCTTACAGTATTTTTAGTCCTCCCTGTTCACAAAGGCATCATGCTCAACCAAAAACATTATGGAAATATCATAAGTGATAAAGCTCCTGCCAAAATGTAAGATCTGATGAACAAAAACCATCAAAACTCTTCCTTTCTAACAATCACAGGCAGGTAGGAGACAGACCTCAGTGACTGCAAAGGATGACAAACAGCAACAAACTGCTCAGTGAGGGATAAATCCTCAGTAGTACAGCTATGGCTCCAGGATCCCACTTTAAAATTAATTCTTCAAACATACGCCATTTTCCACCTTTGCGAAAGCAGCTCTCAGATCCTGGCCTGGTTAGAGAGCCAAATTAAAGTTTGGCATCAAAATACCAGAAAGACTGACCTCCAAATCAGGATAATGGCCTTTTAAAATCAGCACTTAGCTAAATCAGCACTTAGACTGTTGTATGCCAGATTTCAAGGACAGCATAGCAGAGATTGCCTGAAGATTAGAATTAAAAGGAGATTTGTGTCCTTACTTCTGTACTATGCTTGGAACTCCCTGGCTTCACTTTTTTCAATCAAATTACCTTGAAAATAATCTAGCAATATTAGAAAATAATGGTTCAGACACTGAAGATGCTCAGAATCTCCACTATCCAATCTGCAATCTGTAAAAGATAATCTTAACTCTTATCCCAAGTATTTTGCTAGAAATGTTGAAGGCAACAGAACCTAGCCTTTTGTTGGGATAAACGTTGCATCAACCACACAGTAAAAAGGAACTCAACCAATAAATCTTTTCAGGAGAAAAAGAGTGCATCTTGATTTGCTACTATTTCCACGTCAGTATTATTTGCTCCTTGTATCTCATATTTACAGAAGTATTTACTAAGGCTAGAAGCATCACCAATTTTATCACAGGTACTCGTTTATCTGAAAACATACACAGTGTCATTTATGGTACTCTGTTTCAAGTGCTCTGGTCATATAACCAGAGATTGCAAGCAACTGAGGGAACACTTTCTTCATTAAAAAGAATCTGGGTGACTGGCACAGTGACCAAGGCTTGCTCTTTAGCCATTTGAGCACAGCCACATCAGAGCCTTACCCACAAAATCATGTTTTCACTGCATGCATTTGGTGTGTGTAGCTCTAGCTGCATCTCCTGTGGTTCTCAGTACTGAAATTCCTTCTTGGTCAGCTATGCTAACTCGGGAAGTTGTCTAACCTTCAGAGAAAAATGGTTGGGAGGGCACTGAAGAACTATCAGTACTTAAGTGATCTTCCCTGAACCCTTAAAGCAAAGCAGGTAGGTTCCAATCCAAACAAAAGCTCATTCTGTGCTTTAACACAGACCGATACCTAAAGCTAGATAGTGCCATAACCTCGATGCAAGACTTTTCACAGAGCGTGAAGCACATGCTACAGTGTAGGCAGTGGTGATGGAGCAGGTAAGAGGGTGTGAGGGACCACACCCCCTTGTCCCTTCCATGTCGCTTAGATCACTTCTGTTCCTTGCAATACAAACAAGTGTGGATGGCTCCACGGAACAAAAAGGAACAGATGGGAAAGTTGTGTGTATGCTGCTTACCTTTGTCATGTGGGGGAAAAGGCAGCAGTTGCCACAACTATGTTGGAACAATGCATCAAGCAGCAGGTTTACCTTTTCACTTGCCCAGCTGTGGGAAGCCCTATGCTCCCATTCTTGAGTCAGGAGGAATGAAAAGGGCTAGAATGCAATACAGACTCTCTGTTCCTTCCCACCAATTTAACTTTGAGTGAATTTAATTTCCAAGCTTTTATTTTTCATCCCCAAAGCCTGGATAGACCACAGACCAGCTCTTCATGCTCCAACAGTCTCAAAGACCCCTTAAGACATGGCTTAATCAAGATTACATGAAATAGGCTGTCATCTGTGGAAGCCAAGTCTCTAGTACCGCACAGTTTTATGTGACTGAATCACGGTGCACTGTCTGGCTGCCACCTCCTGGTGTCAAGGATTGTACAGGAGCTCTCAACTCTTTCCATAGAGCCAGACACATAGAAAAAGCATTGCACAAAACATCTCAGTGCCAGATGAGCTTCCCACTAACCGGGGTTTCCATGCATCGAGTTACAAGGCTCCACTACGCTGCCGAAAGAGTTTTATCACTGGGAGGAATGTGTGTGTTTGTGCTAGTTTAGGTCATGGAAACCATGACAGCTTGCGTGAGGCCCACCACTCAGGGACGAGCTGCAGCAGTGCGGGACAGTGGTTGTGCAGCAAAACTGTCTCACTGCAGGATGCTAAGTCACTATCTTAGGAAAACATGTTACTGCCTGCTATATGCTGAGCTGTTCTCCTTTGTGAGCTTGCCAACTGCCAAACAGCATTGCTGGCACACAGATCCCCCTGAATTGAGTCCAGCAAGGATACACAGATATTCATATGTATATTTATAGCTGAGACTGCCTCAAGCAGCTTCTCTTCTTACTTCTAACCACACTGAGCTGACAGGTTGCTACCACGCTAACCAAGATCGCGGTCTGACCAAGCAGTGCCATCATCAGGAACATTTCCAGGTGGTATGAAGGCCAAGACCATTTCTCAGAGCACCTCTCAAAAGCCCATTGACCCTGCGCTGCAAAAGAAGCGCCCCGTGTCCCTAAACGCTCTCCCATACCAGCGCAGAGCCTGGCAACACCCGTGAAGCATCTGCTCATGCACCCTCTCGGCCCTCCCTCCCGCCGCCTCCCTAGCCGCGGCCAGCACTTACTTGGCTCCGACCCGTGACCGCTAGCTTAGCATGGCTGGAGAACCCGCCGCCGGCCGAACTCTGCCCCGGAGAGCCGGGCCCCGCGGCCGGGGAGCTCCCCGCCGCCTCGTCCGCCCACTCCTGCGGCAGCCCCGCGGACCGGCCGAGGGCCTCCACCTGCCGAGACAGATGCTCCAGCTGCGCCCGCAGGCGCCGGTTCTCCTGCTGCAGCTCAGAGACGGTGTGTGCCAGGGGGCTGGCGAGGCGCAGCACCTCCTCCACCTGCCGGCCTACCCCTTGCTTGAACACCTGGATGTCCACGTGGATCTCCCGGACGGCGCCCCGCAGCGTGTCCTCGTAGCGCCCCAGGGCCTCACAGACAGTCTGCGCCTCCCGGCTGTTCAGATCCTCGATCTCACCGGCCATGGCGTCCGCGGACCGCAGGCTGCGCGGCGCGGCCACGGAGGCAAGGGCTCGGGAGCCGCTAGCGGCAGACGCCGGCCGCCTCCCCTCCTGCCGCCGCCTCTCCTCCCCTCGGAGGGCGCCCTCTGCCTCCCGGCGGCTCTAAGCCCGGCCCGCGCGCCGGCCGGCCCTCGTTGCCGCCGGGCCACGGCCCGCTCTCATGGTGCGAAGGAAGAGCCCCGCAGAGCCCGCGCCCCGCCCCGCGGGGGGCGCCTGGGGGGCGCCTCGGCAGCGCGGCGCAGCAGCCGGGCACGGAGGGAACTCGCGCGGGAGAGGGGCGGCTGCCCGGGCTGTCCCGCTCAGCGTATGCTCCTTCGAAGGGGGAGATGTAATTTCACGAGGCAACGGTGGAAGAGGGAGGGAGAAGGGGCGGGGGCAGTGGCTTGTTCACAGCTGACCAACGCTGTGAAGGCCTGAGAGGGCCGGGCGTGGTGGGCTGCGGGCGGGGCCGCGGGAGCGAGACGGCCCCAACCGGGCCGCGGCGCCAGTGCGCGGAAGGGAGAGGAAGGAGTGGGAGATGGGGGCCGGGGAGGAATAGGAAAGAGACAGAGTGAGGAGAGGAGGGGTGAGTATCTGGTCTTTCCCCGGTTGCTTGGATGATGATGCCAAAGTAAGCACAGTTTATCTCTTCCGGGGGGAGCACTGAGGCAAAGGGAGAGGAGAATTGTCTCTGGGAGAACAGAGACAGAAATGCGCACGCAGGCACCTTTAGACACGCATGCTGAAGGCTCACATGTCCCTTCATGCACACAAACTTGTACACACACACACCATACTCACCCTCACGCTCAAGAGTTTCCCACTGTGGGCTGCGATTCGATGGGCATTAATACTAAGCTGCCAAATCATCCAGCAGATCCAGTGTGTGTGCATGTGGGATGAGATACACATTTCTGTCAAACTAGGCAGAGCCACAACGGGGAATGCTCTTGAGTTTATTCTTTATTGCCTACTGCAGCACAAGACAATACTTCATGCATAAAGCCTCACAGGAAATCTGGAAGATATTTTAAGCAAATTTACACCATCAGAGTTAGCCTACATGTGTTCAGCACTTTATGTCAGGTAGTTACAACTTTTTTGGTACCATAAAAGATTTACCATATTACTGAATCATTGCCTCTTTCTCTCAGGAACACTGCATTCACATGCAAAACTAATTCACTTACACATAACATACATGTCCGAGCATGCCTAGACTCCCAGACGTTTGCAGAACACTACAGAGAGAATCCCTGCAGGTCTGTCAGAACACTCCAGAAGTGAAGCAGGGCAAAGATGCACACTGTAATTTAAAGCTTTTTGCATTTGATAATTTTTGCATGTACAAACTTACRCTCCTCTGTGGACATGTGTGTGTGTGTATTTGTGTGTAATATTTACCCATTTATCTAAGCTACTGATAACGTTAAATACCAACTTATCTCTTCCTTTTTTTCCAGTGCCTCTGTATGCATTCCTTTTCCTTGCCCTCCCCTTCCCTTACCCCAAGCTCTTATGTGGGACCTATTTTACAGCACTGAAACACTGCTGTAGAAAAATGCCAATGCCTTACAAAATAATGACTGCTTTCTTACAGAAAGGAGTCATCATTTAACAGTTGTCAACAGTTGTTCTCTTAACACGCAGCAGCAAATAGCTGAGCCTGTAAATCTAGAATGAGCAGGGAAAGTTGGAGAAATTCTGCCTCGACTTTTAACTCTACCTCCAGGTTGCAAATGGTTTAAGTCAGTATGTATAAAACCCTAGCGCAATAATAACAGGAGTCAATTACCAGTTGCTCATAGGTCATTTCTTAACATATACAACCTTATCTAACAATAATATATATGTGTGTGTGTGTGTGAATATTAAAGTTGACAGCTCACAGCTATCAGCTATTAGCTAATAGTACTAATACCATAATACTTTGGAAAATAGTCCTCTCTCCATGGTGTAGATTTCCATTTTTACAATCTTTTTAATTACTAAGGAAAGCTTATACTTTTTCATAGAATATTAATCTAGTTGAAAGTTCAGTTTTCTGACAAAAGCTGTTTTGAAAGAAAATTTTCAACCCACTCTCAGCAGGGTGTAGCAGAGCCAAGAAAATAAAATTCTTTTGTTGCTTCCAGACTCAGCACCCACAGAATAATCATAAGAACCTAGTATTTTTAAAACTGCCTCTCGTTCATGCATTTAGAACAATTTACAGTACAGCTTAGGATACCAACAATTCAGATACTTCCTAATCTCACAGCAAATTTAAGTACAACTTTCACTCTCTCTCTCTGCCCTGCCACAAATGAGGAATTGGCTTCACACTTTAGTAGTCTAAAACCACACCCACCTTTCTGTTCCCATTTGAAATCTCCTCCTTTTGAGCTCTCGCTGCTGGACACAGCATGGGAATACATTAGTCTCCAAAAGCCTCTCAAAACAGATACTATTGTAAGTAAACACCAGAAGTGAAGCCCAAACCAAATGATACAATTCAAAAATGGAAAGATGACACTTGGATTCTCAGAGCTTAAATTTACCTAAGAGATTTTGATGCCCAAATCACACTAGGAATTTGATGTTCAGCTCTCCTTCCCTCTCTCTGTCTCAGTATCTGATGCTCTTTTTCTTCTTCTTTTACCTATCACAAAATAAAATTTCTTTTGAAGTACAAGCAATTAAGGACCTCTTTTCAGGTCTGAGCCACAGCCAAAGACCAAGATCAGTGGGTGTTTTTCTGTTTATGGGATCTCAATGGTTCCCTGAGCGCTCATGTTTACCACTTTTTAGAATCAACCTGGAGTACTAGAAAGAAAGAAAAACTGTCCTAGAACAGCAGCAACATGCCATTTCATTAAAACAAACTGTTTGCTTTCCTCTATTTCTCCAAACAAGAGGCTTCTTGACATTTGTCTACTATGATGAGATAAACTCTCTTTTGCCAGCAAGAAAGAGGTCCCAGTTATCATGTCTTCAGACACGATTTAGAACACTGAAGAACATACAGTTCCAGCTAAATTTGCTGGTAACATGGCTTGGCTGGATGTCATGGGGAGGATGAATAAATAATATTAAAAATGTGCTGTGGTTACATTCAGGATTTCTAGAGGAAGGATAGCCCGGCTGGAGATATTTGGCATGTCGGAAACCTAGACAAGGACTATAAAATCCTCAAAATCTCATTTGGCAAAATCTCCCCGGAGGAGAAGAGGAAACACCCAGGAAAACCTGACTTACGATAACCCTGTCAATATTCAGTTAGCAATGGTCCAAATACTACAGCCTACAGTAATATAATAGTTTGAACAATTTCTGTAGCAATATCACATGTTTTTTGTAAGGACCTTATGGCATTTCTAGAGTATCTAATCTGCCCTGGAAGCAAACCAGCATCCATGGAACATATTACATTCCACAGCCCTTCTCAAATAGCCAGTTTAGCTTTCTTAAGGCAAAGTTCTGCTTGGAAAACTGTCACTGAAAAATGGTATGGCCAGGCGCCAAACTAAGGAAAAAACAAGAATGCTTCAGTCCAGACAAAATATACTCCATTTACATATAGAGGAGTTTTGAGTTTGTTTTTAAATAAATGCCAGTCCAACATGCTCACCACGGGCTTTGATAAACAAGTTTGAGTTCTTTCCATCTGGTGCCCCACCAGAAGTGATAATGTACAACAGGCTACAAGATGCCCATTTTGTCTTCTGTGTAAATCCACTGCCTTYGGTGGTCCTGGTCAGGAACTATGGACTAGAGCAATATGAGTCACTGATCCTCGTGCAAGTATGAATAATCCTTTTGAAAACTGATCTGTGCCCAGTAGAAGAGCTAGGGTATGCAACAGTTGCACGATCATTTTCCCGGCATTGCCCAGAGAAGTTCATCATATTTACATTTCTAAGCAGAGAATAGAAACACTTCCACAAGTCTATTAAGATTCCTGCAACGATGGGAAAGGGGAAAGGGGAAAGGGAAGAAAGAAAAGAAAGAAGTCTGTCTCATTTGACTGGGGGACACGAAATAACACTGTATTACATAATCTATTTAATGTTTCAAGTTTTATTTCACATTAAAGCTCAATGCCAATGGTTTTCTGTGTGTGTGTGTGTTTGTAAAAACCTGTGTAGCTGTTCTGGTAGACCTGCACTCATCCATTGCCATAATTTTTTTTCCCAGTGGTTCAAATCTCTGACATCAACACAGTGCTCTAGTACAATGATACTAGACTAAAATAGTTTAATTTGCAGTGCTAAGCTCTAAATTGTTTTCCCTGTGGTCTGAGAGTGAAAATTTGGCACATCAAACAGGCCACAAGATCATCCAAATTAAATTTCATCCAAACAATTGAACCCACTCCTGTAAACACAGTAAGCAAATTTATATCCAAACATTTGGATTTACATTGTCTTGGATTATCTGCTAGCATATATAGAACATGATAAAACAAGTGATTACTCAATCACTGACATAAAATGGACCTAAAATAAATATAAGTCAATACTGGTTGGCAAGTTCTGCATGATCCAGAGGTTCCCTTTAACATGTACGTTTGAGCTTCAGATTTGTGAAAGAAAAAGTTGTTTTCTTTTAGTCTTCGGTGTTCACAGATTACTTCCACTGCATAGTAAACTGCTTTTCATGATATTTTAATAGCACTGTGGTGTTACAATACACGCATAGCTATACTATCATTTTGCCAGAATGCATTTAAGGAGTACGCTGAAATACGTATTTCAGTGGCAAATGGTGAGAAGAATATAATGGCCACACACATTGGGGGTGCTTTCTTTGGAGATTTAATGGGTCACTTCTTAAATATGCATGAAGTGGTAAAGCTCCATTGAATTCGGTGGAAGGAGGATGAGCTACATTGGATGAGGGTCTCACTACATCTCTATAAATCACTAAGGGAACCTTTTAACACTTTGGACCTGATCTAGATATTTACTTGGTGTAAACATCTGGAAGATACTTCTGGTTTATGTTGGTATGAGAGGAGTATCCAGCTATCTCTTCCAAGGTTTTTGAAAGTTTAAGAGCTTTTAAAATCTGACATCCTTCCTGTCTTGTTAGCCTCCACCTCCTACCCATCTCTCTGTTTTCAGGAACTGGGACGCTCAATGGGATGGGATGGAATTTCCTTTCAGTTCTCCCCTGTGAGGCACAGGGCCAGGAACAGAATAAAAGCTCAGACTCAGCAACTGCTGTCTTTGTTTTCATTGTGAGCACAGCAAGATGATGAAGAGTTCAAAATGAGGCTTTCAGCTCTTGTCACAGATCTTCTCAGGCCGTGGGTCTGTTTTCTCTCACAAGATTTACATTGGTGTAAGCACTAACATCATATTACTTATCTCCCTTGGAACAGGCTGAGATTCCACACAGAGCCTTCCTCCACTCCTTCCTTTTAACCTCCAGAATCAGCATTTGCTGCAGTCCTTTCCAGTTCTGTTCTGTGGCACCCTCAGCAGTTGTCAGTGTAAGCCATAGTCTTCAATCCCCACCTTGCAGACAATGTTTGCCTATGAGACCTTCTGAGATTACTCCTTCCGCATGACATTCTACAGTTAAAGCCCAGGCCAACCGAGGAGAGAAGAGCAGTGGCCTGCAGCAAGTTACACGCTCAGCATTGTTGCCCGAAGGCCAGCATAGTTGAAGGGACACAGGCATAACCGCATCTGTACTGAGCAGTAGCCAGAGAGAGTGAGCCTTTTAAGCAGGTCTTTAATTTGAAGGAGCTCAACTGAAAGGCATCCTGTCTCTGGATGCAGCCATCGCCTGTTCCCTGCTGCAAGATGTTGGCATACACATGCGTGGCCCTGTTACACAATCTGATGCATCGCATCTCATAGGATAGGACCCAGAAATGCTTGAGCTGTCTGCCTTTTCTCCAAGAGGCTCTATGCACACAGATGCTACCATACCTCCATGGAGCTCTCCCTAAGAAGTCTGTGGCAATGTTGCACAGAGCAACTGCCTGTGATTTTCTCTTGGTTCTCCCCTCTAGTTGCAGAAGGATTTGTGCAAAGCTAGTTTGTTCCTTCCAGCATGGGCCATGTTCTCTGTGCAGGTGCACCACTGTGATTACAACTGGAGTAACTCCGATGGCTCCCATTTACTCAGGTTACTGCAAGCTGGCCCTGAGATGAAGCATGGCTTTTGCTGCCTCCTCCTCCTAACATAATCTTTAAAGATATAAATTACAACTGTGTCCACTGTGACTACTGAGTAACTACTGGTAATAAGTTTTAGCACAGTAATATGGACAATTTAAAGTCATGGGTTCTTATGCCTATTATCAGTCTAGTTCTAAAGGTCTGACCCAGGTTCTGTTTACCTCTGGTGTAAATCTAGACTAATTCTATGTGCTCAGTGGAATTAAGGTTGTATAGAATCATAGAATCATAGCATCATTAAGGTTGGAAAAGACCTTTAAGATCATCGAGTCCAACCATCAACCCAGCACCCATGTCCACTAAACCATGTCCTGAAGCGCCACATCCACACATTTTTTGAACGCCTCCAGTGATGGTGACTCCACCACTTCCCTGGGCAGCCTGTTCAGGCTGAATGAGAAGAGAATCAGCATGTAGGTGTCGAAGGCGGTGGACAGATGTCCCCTTCAGGATTCTGCTATTTCAGTGGTAGGGGATATCACCTCCAGCTTTTCATCAATCACCTGCAACAATCTGGCAAACTCGAGTGCAGAAAAAGAAGTCTTTCCGCTACCTAGGAGAGATATTCTACCATTATACTTCAACCCTATGTGAAGAAGGGAGGTCTGTTCATGGCTTGAAAATAGGACTTGGAGGCAGAACTAGTCCTCTCTGGCACATTTTCTTTGCATGGCTTTGAGGAAATAATTTCACCTCATGCTTCATTTTCCCCTTCCGTTACCTTAGATTATTGACACCATTTTGGCATTTACCAATACTTGCGAGTGTTCCTTAATTAACAGGGCAAATGAGGAATCATAGAATCATCTAGGTTGGAAAGGACCTCCAAGATCATCGAGTCCAACCATTAACCTAACACTGCTACACAAGTCCACCACTAAACCATGTCCCCAAACAGCAGCCATGTCTACACATCTTTTAAATAACTCCAGGGATGGTGACTCCACCACTTCCCTGGGCAGCCTGTTCCAATGCTTGACAACCCTTTCGGTGAAGAGCTTTTTCCTAATATCCAACTTAAACCTCCCCTGGCACAACTTGAGGCCATTTCCTCTTGTCCTATCGCTTGTTACTTGGGAGAAGAGACTGACACCCACCTCGCTACAGCCTCCTTTCAGGAAGTATCTATTTACACCAGCATATTAACCAGTGGCATATACAGAGTTAATTTTTTTTTGGTTCATTTTGTTGTGAATTATATCAGAGTGAGGATTTATTCCACCCTGTAGATATTTAATTCTCTCTGACACGGGCTCCGTAACTTAATTCTGTAGCACAGTGAAGATAATGGCTTATTCTGCAATTGGTTTACACAGAGACACTTCTGATAATGTCCTGCAAAAACCCTGATGCAATAAACTGTAACACAAGGCAGCTACTCGGTAAAATTCAAGCCAAATACAATTTCTGCCTTTCCAAAATATTTTGAGGGGAAGGAAAGAAGCGGGGGGCTGTCATACTGAGAGCCTCTACGTTCCACATTTTTATAAAACCTGTGGGTCACTGCAGTTTTTTTTCACCTGGACAGCTGCATCCGAAGGCCTGTAAGGCTTGAGAGATTAAATGCATTGCAAGTGTAAGAGTGGAAAGACACCTAAAGACAGCGTGACCTGGATTCCACCTTTCAGTTCTTAGAAAACCCTGAATTTTGGTAATGACATTACATAATATAAGTTAGGATCATCATTTTCCTCAACTGAAATATTTACACAACACCTACCATTAATGTGGTTGTATCACCACTCAAGTTACTCGTAAGGGTAGAGCTTAGTCTTTTTACCAAATAGGATTCAACTCCTATGACAGAAGCACCATTTAGAGGCCCTTCCGTTTTGCACTAAAACCCAAGACAGTCAGTTCAACTACTCTCACAACTCCAACAACAGGAACCCCGCCTGGATTTACCTCTGCTGACACGGTCGCCATGAACATGTGATACCTTAGTTACAGCAGGTTGCCACATACATAGAAAGGTTAAAGTTCGTCTGTCCTGCAGGCAGAATTCTACAATGTCCCTACAGCAAACTGCTCTCCTCATGGAATTTTTACAGAAATCCCTACTGTACTTCCCTTAATGAGAAAATGCTTGGCAGCATCCTGAAATCTCTAGTCCCGTAGAATATATAAATACATGATTTAAATGCTTTGGCCCAGCAGCGAGAGCTTCTTATCTCCCCTCCCAAAGGCAAAAAAAATTAATCAGACACCAAAACATGCAAGGCAAAATCCCGCAAGGTGCTGAGCACAGCCTGAAACATGCTGGAATATCCAACCTGCTCTACTCAAGACAACACATTTGTCCCCTCTCTTTTTAATATTACTATTTACTTATTTGCATGATGATAGCACACGGGAAACTCAGTCACAGGCCAGAACTTCATTTGTGTTAGTGCTAAACAAACAGTGAACAACAGGCTATTCCCTGTACGATATAAGTATATGACAACAGATGAATGGCGATGCAGACAAATAGCATTGGTCTGTGACCTCAACACTGCCAAATTTTGTCTCAAAAATGCTATTATACACAATGTGAAGAGCAGAGTCATTCACCCAGATGCTAAGCATGGTCTGCATAGGGCCAGTAAAAGGTGTCCACCGCTGTCACAGATATGCAAGATCATGCAAATTCTACTCTGGCACCACCACTGCAGCTATGATGCTTCTCTGCCTTTCACTTCTCCAAGCAACTTGGCATAGTGGCATCGTTTTCCATTGGCTTTGGTAGGGCCCACCAATAAATGACAGTAGCAGTTGCTAGGAGGCTCGGCTCACCCTGAAGTTCAGCATAACTGAGCAGAGCTTCTCATCAGGCAGATTTAACATTCTTTCCAGGCCAGCTCAGTTCATGGGAGGTAGCATCCTACAAACTACCACAGCATCCTTATGCTCGGAACTTTCAGTTATTTCCAGTACTGAAGAGGCCACTTCCTCCTTGACCAGATGATGGAAAGTTCTGCATTCCTGCACACTGAACAGATAAGTATCTGCTTGCATGGTACCTTCTGAATTTCTGAAAAGCGTCTAGTTTGCAAATGGCATAGCCTGTTTCACAAGTGCTACATGAGGTCCCGGTGCTGTCTGTGAAAGAACAGTCCCCAGAGTAAGTCATTGTGCCAGTCTGTGCCAACTGGATCCTGCAATGAGACCCAAAAGGGCAAAAGCACATGCTGCTGCTTTTCCATATTAGATCTTTATTTTTCAAAAGCAATGCTCTGAACTTAAGAGATAATCAGCCAGTCTGGTAGCCACAGGAAAGAATTTATTCCTTGCTTATTCAGTGAAGCATGGAACAGAAAGGTGACATCTTGCATGCTCCTTAATCACAGAAAGATGGAAGAACGCCCTCACTGGCTTTTTTTTTTTTWATATTTTTTACTCCTGCAATATACTCCTTCTCTCAAAACTGCTTTAAGCTTTGGAGTGAAGTGTAACAATTTAATATGTTTCTGTTGCCTTTTTTGAGTTCAAATAGCACCCCCAGAGTGTGCCATATGCCACTACATGTGTGGCTGTTCTTGCTTGCTCTGATAAATATCATGGCTGGAGCTAGGGTAGCTTCTCTGAAAAGATGACTGGATTTATTACGCTATCAGATGTTTACTGAAGAGAAATATGCCCTTATTCAATAGTCTTGTAATAAAGCATGTAAATTAACACAGTGTTTTGGAACTATGCAGATTTGTATCTGCCAAACATTTGGCCTGTGGCCCAGGTAACAAGCAGGGACAGGGCAAAGCTGTGCATTGTAAGTAACCCATGGGATCAACATCTCCCTTTCCCAACACACATTCTATTTTTACCTTTCCATTTTGGCTTCCTTCCCAATGTGAAAAGCAAAATTGAGATAGTAATGAAAACAATGAGACATGATACATTGATTCAAGGATTCCAAGTGCTCCTGGCCCATATGCATCTTCCATGTCCTTTTTGGTCATCAAAATGCCTTTGAAATACGGAGGAGCTTAGAGCAATGCTCTCAGGCATGAGGAAAGAGACCATGTGAGATATGTGAAATGGAAAGATGGGTCTGCAAGACAGGGACACTTGGAAAGCCGTATTGTAAGAGTGCAAAACCTCTCTCCTCAGCAAAAAGATACATACTGATAATTTCCCCATCGGTTACTTCCATCACACACAAGGCAACATAGTTCCACTCGTTTCTCCAGTTCCAGTGTAAAACTGACCAATYTTTTTTCCTTTGCTTTCAGGGCTCAAACTAGCAAAGTGCATGTTAAGGTTAGAGGCCTTGACAAACTCTGGAGCAACTGGAAAGTTCTCCTAGGTTATAGTATCATTTACTGATAGAGCTTTATCTCTGCTGATGACCCTATTACTGTCCACGAAGTCAAACTCCTCTGCTTACAGGTTTGTTAAGAGCAGTCTTCTACAGGACACACTTCCTTGGTATTTAGGGACCAGCATAAAACTCACATACAATTTCCCATGTTTTCAGGAGACTATGACTCCGGGTGGTTGCCAACACAGGTGAGAAAAGGATAGATGGATCTCATTCCTCTGCAGAACAGATACAATATAGCAGCCTTTCTCCTCCTTCCCCTTTGAAGTACACGACAACGCAAAGGAGACAATGAAAAAGACAGAAATCTGATGTGAACGCACCTAGGAGTAATCAAGAAAAGATCCTCCTCTGCAATTTGACCAGAAAAGCATACCCTTCTCAAAGGAAGAAACTCCTGTCTAAAAGAAAGTTCATTCAGAGTGAGGGAGGTCACGAAAGTGTAGCATACGGTGTATTCTACACCTATTCCTTATACAGGAGTTAAGAGAGATGATACAGTTGATCCGATCTAGCGGTACACTGTGGCTGAGATAACAGCCAAGTCCCCTGTTACCATCCTCACTCCCACTGTTTGTGCCGTGCCAGCTCCAGGTTCATCAGAACACTTCATGAGCCAATTCAATCATTCAACCCAGCAGAAAACCAGTCCAAGTGAAAAAGAAATGGATTTGCTCTCGTTCTGGGCTAGTAAGCTGAGTCAGCCAAGAATAGAGTCTGAAGAGCCCAGGAGCCAATGGAAGGAGAAGGAAAGAACTGGATAGCACTCATAGCAGTGACCGGGAAAGGAAGAAGACTGCTTCTGCTGAGGAGCAGTGAGCAGCTAGTCTGGTTCTCAGCATGCAGTAAAACTRCCCTTGAATGGAGTCAGTTCCTCAGTCTCACTCTGCACAAAGCATGCTGATTAATTAGTGCACAGCAAATTTGTATCACACCTCATTGCCCAGTAACTTCTGACGGCAGACACAGCTCTCGCCACACTGGCAAAGCTTCTTAAACCAATAGGGTGGCGGGGATCGATGCCAGCAGGGAAGCTGTCCCTGCCTTGAAAAAAAAAATAATCAAAGAAGAGATGCTTTCCTTCCAGAAAGGCAGTGGGACGCAACTGCTATATTCTCTGACAGCTACCTGCTGGGGTGGAAAATGTTTTCTCTGTAGGAATGCTGCTTTTGCCAAGGTGTCAGAGAACAATGCTGTCACCAGCCCTGGCCACACTCATGTTTTCCATGTCTCTTTCTATCTTTTGTTCTCACATAGTTACTTGTGCCCTTCATCTGTCTGGAGCAGTAGCCATTTATCTCCTGTGGTACGTTGCTTCCCAGGGCAAGTCTGCCTCTCCCTCCCTTCCCCCTTCTCCCTTCCCCTCTCCTCAACAGCTTGAAAACCATACCTTAAATTCTGTAAAGTAACCGAAGGCCTTGTTCTCTGCCATCAAAAAAGTCTAAAGGGCTTGCTGTGACAGATACTGGACAGTCCTGGTACTGGAAACCTCCACACTGCTGCCAGCCAAAATTCTGCTCATGAAGAGACTAAGACTGTATCTCTCCACCACCACTCTCCGCTGCCACTGCCAAAAGAGCAGTGAGAATAAAGCGGGATCCTCAAGGTCTTGGTACTGAAAGCAAGAAAGGAGTGAAGAACTGAGAATGGAAACTAAAATGAAGCACTGAAGAGCAGGCCGTAGGATGAGGAATGGATGAGTGTGATATGTGGTGTTGTATAAGGACCTGGAGTTTCGGTACACCTGGATCTATCCCATCTACACACCACTTACTCTTAAATTGGGCTGCGAGAATAAATTTAGTGTTGCCCACAGATGCTTAACTACTTCTCATACTGTGCCTTTTCCACTTGGCAAGGAAGCGCCATCTCTAGCTAAAAGCTGAAGGTAAAGCTGTCTTTGTGTGCACTTCATACTGACGAGTAAGAGGTTACTGCTGCGCAAGGGCAGTTTTGTTCATGAGCCAGCCAATTTTGCAGCAAGTCTGCATTGGATCTGCAATGGAAGAACATTATTGTTTATATTCCTCTGACAAAGTAAACAYGCGCTCTTCAAATTATGCCAGTCCTTCCCCAGCTTATCCTAGTCCTGACTGCAAATTATATGCCAAAAACATTGCTATTCCTCTTCCTGGCATTCCACTCGGGATTGCTCTGGGAAGGCATAGAATTGATTTTCCCTGCAAGAAGTAGGTCATGTGGCAGTATCTTCACTTTTGCCCATTTGTTCTTTGCCAACCCCCATCCTAACATCCCCTTGTCCTCTGCCGAATCTGATGGGGTTGACCTTTTTCCACTCTGTACTGGGAAACTGGCTAAAAAAAGAAAAAAATCAACCAGCTTTTGGTCATTGCCAGATGCTGTGCTTTGTAAAGATGGCTTGGGTGAGATCCTGCTGGCCAAGCCAGTAGATTTGCCAGTGATGTACAGCCTTGTCGGGCTTTTCCTGCAAGAAGCAGTCTTGACATTTATTACAGAAAGCACCCTTTCATACTAACAATGACCACCACCAAGATTTGGCTCCAAAGGAGTCTGAAATGCACTGTACAGACTGGATGTAGAGGTGCAATGGATTAAGGGTGGGAAATGTTTCTTTCTTATTCATTTTTAAGACAGCAGTTTTCTTATTTTTCACACCAGGCCAGACGCTTCTAAAACTACAGGCATAACCACTTAATGCAGCAGCCCAAGTCGCTTCAACCACTCTGTCAGAGACATCCTCCCTGCGCTAGTCACCTTCATCCCTCCTCTACCTCAGTTCCCCCATGTGCAGAATACAGCTAGTAACATCCCCTCAGGTAAAGCACCTTCCTGCTGACTGTCTTGCCGAATATGGCGGTCAGCTGTTTTGGTCATGGACTATTTTTTACCCTGTGAATTACCAGGTGGCATCTGGCATAACTGGGAGCTCTCAGTACTCCTATAATAGAAGAAGTACTTGTAACACTGGCACCATTCATAAGGCAGCATGCCATCCCAACCACCAGCTTAACCCATCAGCTCTCGGCACATTCACAGGTTTAGGCTTGGAATCTTGATGACTATGACCGACAGCCAGGATACATGTCCAGCTGTTAGGACGTGACATTTTGCCAGCCTGCGTTGCTTCTTTCTCCTTCCTCTGACAGGTTCCAGGCCACCAGAGTTTAAGCAGCAACCTGCAAGACAGCTCAAGCCTTCCGCAGGGAGACCGTTCCCTATGCCAGCAAGCAATGCCTGGCATCTTCCATGGCTCACTCCTGCTTGCTGTCATTTGTATTCCAAAATTAATCCTCTAACCAATGAGGAGATGAAGTCAGAGAACAAGATTCAAAGTTCTAGGTTGCTGTCAACTAGACAGCTTGGATTAATCAGCATATGTGTTTAAAACATACTATATATGTATATATGTGTGTGTGTGTATATATATATATATATATATATATATATATATATATATATGAGACCGGCAGTGTCAAAGCAGAGCTGAAAAATACTTGTAAAAGCGCTGGATTAAGTGGGCAGCTTCACAGCATCAAGCAAAGCAGAGGGAATGACTGCATCACTGAAATGCATACGTGTCCACTTGAACTCCGACTCAAAAAGATGTGTACGCCTGTGTCCAAATTTGCATCTGATTGGCTTTGTTCTTAAAGACAGAGACTCCTGAGTGTTTTGCTGTACTTCAGTGTCACACAAGAAACGTAGACATGCAGTGCCAAAGCAAGCGCAAACCACATCAATGCACATGCAAAAGACCAGAGGCTTTACACTTACKGTGTGAAGCATGATTATTACCAGAAGGCAAGTGCACACACAAAAAGATTGCTAGTGGCCTTGATGTGATTTGCCAGTGTGTCGCATGCCGATCAACACAGCTGCAGTCGCAGTTCTGGAGCCCTTAAAATCAATTGTGCACTACAGCTGCATATGATAAGTGCTTCGCTGTTGGATTTCCTTACTTCGGATTTATTCCTCTTTGGACATTATTTGTAAGTTCATTTTATTTTATGAACTGTTTTAGTTCCTTGAGTGTCTTTTCATTAACGTTAGCAGACCAGTCAGAGCAGGGACTAGCAACTGGGCTCCGGTCTTCCCTCTGCCACTGACTTTCCAGCAATCATTGGGCAAGCTATTGAATCTCTGGGACTACTGCGGCCTTTACACTCTTCTGCCAAAACTGCGGTGACAGGAAGTGGATGTGACTTCAGTTTGCTATAAGGCTTCTTTAAAAAGCCAGGATCATATAAACAAAGAAGTAGGTTCCTACTCCACAGTAGCTCGGATATGTTATTGGGTTCTGTGAACTGATCCAGGAGGACAGCACTGTTGATGACTTTTACATTCAGAACGACAATTAAGCATTGTAGAAAACAAGCTGATATATCAGCGGACTTTCCACATTTCACCCTTTGGAAGTTATGCCTCTTCAGGGAAGCCTGGGATCATGCCTATTATCTCCCACTAGCCAGCATATGAAAATAGATGCCTGTCTGTTTACTCCCATCGGTCAGAGGAGGTATCCCTCCAAAGCTGATGGGGCTGTACCTGGATGAAACCAGTGTGACAAGAGTAGGGGAGTGCAGCCCACTGATCGTGGAGTTGTTCCACCCAGTTGAGGAAGGGGATAGGCTCCCTTTCTTCTCACAATGATCTGGCAACTTGGTAAGTTTCAGCTGACCCTTCCATTCTTTGTTAAGTGTCACCATCCTTCCTCCCCCCAAGAGACATTGAGAGAGAAAGTGAAATACCATTTTTCCTTGCTTGTTTCAATAGCTTGCCTTTTCTCTCCCCTTCTTTTACCTATAGCTTTTCTCAATCCTTTCCACGCCTTTTCCTCTATTACCTTATAAAATCTTTCTCTTGCCTCACTAGTCATCGCTTTTCCCACTACAGCCTTGTCATTCGGGACAACAGGAGGACTGCCTTTCATGCTACTTCTTCCAGTAGTGTTTTAACATCAAGTTCCCAGGCAGAGGATCTGGGGGAGCGAGAAGGTGGGAGAGCTTGTAAGGTAGGAAAAAAACCTTAAATTACATCACATGAATGTGATGGAATAAACAGAACTATAAGGCAAATTTGGTCAACATTCACTACATCTTACAGACTCTGACAGGAGCGTGCATGTGTCTTTGTGTGACCAGTATCATTTGCCCATATAACATGCGTAAGTGTGCCCATGTGCATTTGTGAGCTGAAGCACGAACTGGGGAATCCTCACCTGAAAATAAGTTCTCTCTAGACTTGTCTTAAGTCATATTCATTTCAGACCTTGAGAAAACACAACCTACTAAAATGGACTAATCTAAAAGCAAAGTAATCCACCGGAATTTATGCAACAAGGATTTAAAGAGGTGCCTTAGGTGTAGAAAGACTTTGGATAGTTTAAATAACAGAAGCCAATTCTAAAATGGGATGAGTTGAGCACACGTGAACAATCGCTGCTCAGATGAGGTTTCACAGCCTGATGGCACGTGAAATTACAAGATTTTAGCAACTGAAGGAGCATAAACATTCTAAATATTAAAAATCAGTTAGTTCTTAGTGACTTATCTTGGCCATTAGTTCTAATCTGCAAAGCTTATTTGAAAACAGCTGAAGATAACAATCACTTCATGTGGGCTAACAGCCAAGAGTCCTCAGTTGTTTAACATAACTGACAGGCAACTCTTCTGTGTCATCTGTGCTTGGCACCGGGAATTATCACAACACTGAAATGATGATGGCAGAAAGTAACAGAGCGCACGCACAAGGCATGTGCCTGCAGATATATGTGCAATCACATACATCCACAGGCAGCAAAAGGAGCAGCCATTCCCTGATTTGTGCAAGGTCTTTTAGCTCCTTTGGCCCCGTTCACTCACCACAAGAAGTACTAACAGTCTCTGTTACATTTCAGGGTGCTAAGCCCTGTAAAGGGTAACATTTAAGAGACAGCAGTTGCTGCCATGGCTGCAAACTTTGTTTTCTCAATACTGATCTCGGATAACACTGAGGCCCTGTCATCCTCTCCTCAGCAAATTGCTATCTGATCGTGTCTGACAGCGTTCCATGGGCAGTTCCAATTCTTTCCAGATCAAAGTTCTAGCTTTTTATGGCAGAAGGCAATCTGACACTCTGGCCTAGCTCCAGCTTACACAGGACTGCCAGCCGAGGGGAAGGCCTCAGCGATGGGACATTTTTTGTCCGCACCTGTCTCAAAGCGCTCTGTTACAGAAGAAGCGGAAAAAATCTACGGTCACTTCACCAAAACCGGTTCCTTAATCACATCTCCTCCTTAGCACCTGCTTCATCATGTACAGCATCTTACAATGTGGCTTATTATTAGTCATTATTTTCCACAGCACTCAGCTTACCCAGTCTGGGGGCCAGAGGTGACACCACTGGAAATTCCGAGACTGGGGCAGAGGTGGGCAAAAGGGAGAAGTAATTGCAAGGCTTACCGGGGTTTGGTGCACTGTGAGAGTGACCCAGGCCAAGGGTCTCACAAGCAAATCCCTGGGACAGAGGATGAAAACTTGCTACTGTAGTAATTGACCTTTGGATTTTGCATTTGAAAGGAGCAGGATCGCCCAACACTATGGGAAGGGGCAGCTCCGTGGTTAGCATCCCTACATCCTGTCAGGCTGGGACACCGCTACATGCTTCCATGGCTGGGGAGCTCCCCCTGTGGAGTTGCCAAAAGATATGCAAAACTCCGGCTAAAATGGCCAGTGCTTTGCTCCCAAATAAGCTAATTGCAGTCTGCTTTTGTCTTCATTCTAAGAAACACCTTTGCCAAGCATCTGGAAAGTTTCAGGAATGTCAAGAGACCAGTAGCATGCTGTTCTTGCTCATGCCTCGGGTGTAATCTACTGCTAGGTACCTCACTATCTCACTCTGCATTCCCCAAACACTTCATAAACTGCTCCAGCTTCCATTATGGAATTCTTCAGAGCTCTTTGACCATTTGTCAGGCCAGGGCTTGATAGTGGCTTTCCTGTCTGATAATGCCGGTTGATGAGCTCCTCAAGCATCCTTAACAAACCCTCCAACACATTCCTGTGTACC
Source organism: Oceanodroma leucorhoa (assembly GCA_030449065.1). Classification (NCBI taxonomy): domain Eukaryota; kingdom Metazoa; phylum Chordata; class Aves; order Procellariiformes; genus Oceanodroma; species Oceanodroma leucorhoa. The sequence continues at coordinate 1,531,540 of JASVER010000162.1, forward strand.
ACATAAAATTCCCACTGTTTGGATAGTGGCCTGGCCAGTATGTCGGCTTGTCTCTTTTCCTCGCTGGGATTCCCTTTTTCCTGAATGCTCTGCTTTTCTGGCTTGTTATCCTTCCCAGCTTGCTACAATCTGTCCCCCTCCTTCTTGTTCTACAGCGAACCGATTTCATTATGTCTCCTTTTGGAGGGAGATCGCGAGTGTTAAAACATGCTCACAGCCTATCGCAAACCTGTACAAATTTGATACAGTCCCAAAGAGAGAGCAATCAGCTCTCTTCCTTCAACAGGAGAATTTTAGCGCTCGGCTGCTGTGATGTTTCAGCCTGTGTGACATAGGTGACATGGTTAATGTTCATTAAATCGCTGACTGTACCAGCAATTGGCAATAGAGTCAAGACATTTACCGAGGGCAGCCGTGTAATGTTTGCAATACCATTTCTGAAAGGCTGGGAAAGACTTCTGCCAAAGACAGAACCCAGACCTTGCATATTTGCATTAAACATAATGGGAAGAATGATCTGAAGCTATTAATCAAGGTAAATATGCATATACTATGCTGGTAATTTAAAAGATAACAGCACAAATTCCAGTCTCAGCTATAATACTGGGTAATGTGGAGTTATTCTATCAATTCCTGCAGAGTTACTTGAGATTTACAGTTGTCTCTCTATAATCAGAATGCAGGCCTTGGTCTTGATTTTGAAGATTGCACATTCTAAGTACTGGATTTATTAGGACATTTTCCCAGCCAACTTCTGCCAACAGCAATGGCAGTTAGGTGTCTTTTGGTTTGTTTTTGTTTGTTTTTTTGTTTTTTAAATATCTGACCRTAAGTTAAACTGAAGCCCCAACACTCTGTCATAAGAAAGGACACGGAAACTGAATGGATGAGGAGAATATTGGGAGGGGCATGCTATAAGTACAGAAGAAGGAATGTTAACGCGAAAACTACAAATAAATGGGGACTACAGATAAATCCTGATGYAACTGATTTGACCTCAATGGAGTCACATTTTGTTTCCACCAAGCCATCGCCTCCAAGTCTGGCTTCATATGTGATCCTTCATAAATAGCTAAACATGCTCTAATTCACGAGCTCTGTTCTCCCTTTATTGCTGTTCAGGGAATTCTGAGCTAAAAAGGAAGCCAACTCAGCTGATTATAAATCTGCAGTCACGGAACTAGTGAAGACCATGCAGGGAGACTATATTTCATCTATAGCAAGCCACTATAATAACAAGGATACCAGAGCATCATTTGGACACATAAACTTTGGCACTGAAACCATGTAAAACCTTATGGTAGATATTAAACTTAAAGGCCACTTCAGCATATTCCCAGAAACCAGCTGTTCAAACAATAAAAGGGGGGCAGTGGTGACATACAATCTCAAGGTGATTACCCTCCCTTAAATTCTTAAACTGTACTACCAGTGAAGTAAAACAATGCTAAAGACTTCTTCTGATGATACACCTATCTATTTAATGCAAACCCGCTATAAGAACGGGCCTGAGTTTCCTGTTACTTAAGGCAGTACAAATGCACTGATATTCCGTTAGCATTCCTTGTTTCACCTCTCACATGAAACAATTATGTCCAAACCCTTCACAAAGTTCTGCTTCTCCAACATTGAACTCCATTCCTCTGCTTAACTGCATTGTTTAAATACACACAAAATAAGGGACTGACTCCCATTGATGACAGTGGTATTCGGATGAATCGTAACACCTCAACTTCAGCATAGTTCAAGCATACATAAAGAAGTGGGAGCTAATCTCTAGCCAGCACCAACTGTCCTAGACCATCTGAAGTTACTGAAACTAAAAATATTTACATTCAGTGCAGAGTTGCTCCCCCAGGCATCTGTAGTAAAACAGGATATAGCATGCTGACGATATGAAGACACAGGTAATTCTGAGAGAGCTTCCACATCAGTGCTTTGGTCACAGTACCCTAAATACTGGACACTTCACAGATTATGATCTGGAACATGGAGAGGCAATCGGTGTCCAGATCACCTTTATCCAGCTACTGGGAATGCTGGCTGGTTAACTGACAGACCAAACTAAGCGGGAAGTTATTCTGGGGGGCGGCAGGAGGGTGCATTTGTATAGACAGAAAGAGAACATGCCATGGCCATTGCATACCTATCACTGTGCCTTGAGTTACCTGGCTGGGCACATACAGAGTTTGGTCCTCCACGATGGCTGGCATTCAAAGGCTGAGGCTTGGGTGACACTGGACGCTGATTTATCCGGGAGTGCACAGAATTCAACACTGGAAAACGGAAGCAACTAGAAACCATCTCCCTCTTCCTCAGGCAACTATTTGAGTAACAGTTCCCATGCTTTTACCAACTATTTGAACAGCTTATCTGTGCATTTCACACTAGTGAGTAACCACGTTTTGCCTAAGCATAATGGTTCACCCCATAGGTCATCAAGGGGGTTTAAACTCATGACCTTCAGCACTGTCACGAGTCTTGCACGGGAGTGAAAAAAACCCCACACAATTCTTTAAAAGAGGACTGTTATCTTCTTGGGCCAATAAATGAGTAACAAAGGAAGCTGTTCTTTATCTAGGCTTACAAGAACATTTACAAAAGGAGGCAGAAAAAGGCATTCTCTTCTCATTTGTGTTTTGCTTCATCAAAAACCTTTGATCCCAACTGTTGCTAAGCATTTCTTAGGCACTACCCAAGTGCTAGTGCAAGCAACTGGAAGTCACTAGTCTAGAAGCACTGGACAKGCTAGCTGCACCGTGGTGAGGCATTAACATCAGAGCGATGAACACTGAGATGCGGAGAGCGGCAGCATGCTCACCAGTGACCTTGCTTCAACTCATTTCATATAGAACCAAACTAATCCCTGATTCCTTAGATACATATACCTCTTCCTGTGAGTAGACCACTAAGTCCTTTAAGAAAGCCAAGATTTTTATCCTCATTTTACAGACAGGACAGAAACGGAGGCATTTTCTGAAGTGATCTGCCTACAGCGCCAGTGGTTAAGCTGCTGGATGAGAACTCAGCTTTGTACAGTTCCCATCTAGTCCTCTAGCATCAGGCCTGAGCTTTGCCTCCGTGCTGCTTCAGTGTGTGCCCTGACAGCTGTTGAAAGGAGGAAGCTGGGGGAGTGCACTTATCCATCTGTCTCTTTCTTGCTGCCCTAAGATACATCCCTCAGCAAAGAAATATTTAGGACTACCCCAATGGAATTAAACTAATATGATTTCCTCATCCTTCACCCTAAAATCAGAGAAAATATAGGGACCTTTCATGTGCTTCTGGTTTTAAACTTTCCCACGAACATCAACACCAAATCTTTCCAGAAATTTTGCTGCCCCATACCCCATGATGTATTTAGAAAGGTGGGGTTTTCTTCCATAATCTGCAGGATTGTGGAACTGGCAGTTCCTTTACCTATATCCTGTATCATAGAATCATAGAATCATTAAGGTTGGAAAAGACCTCTAAGATCATCAAGTCCAACCATCAACCCAACACCGCCATGCCCACTAAACCATGTCCCAAAGTGCCACATCTACATGTTTTTTGAATGCCTCCAGTGATGGTGACTCCACCACTTCCCTGCACAGCCTGTTCCAGTGCTTGACAACCCTTTCGGTGAAGAATTTTTTCCTATGTTCAATCTAAACCTACCCTGGCGCAACTTGAGGCCATTTCCTCTTGTCCTATCCCTAGTTACTTGGGAGAAGAGACCGACACCCACCTCGCTACTGCCTCCTTTCAGGTAGTTGTAGAGAGCGATAAGGTCTCCCCTCAGCCTCCTCTTCTCCAGGCTAAACAATCCCAGCTCCCTCAGCCGCTCCTCATCAGACTTGTCCTCCAGACCCTTCACCAGCTTCGTTGCCCTTCTCTGGACACGCTCCAGCACCTCCATGTCCTTCTTGTAGTGAGGGGCCCACAACTGAACACAGTATTCGAGATGCAGCCTCACCAGTGCCGAGTACAGGAGGATGGTCACTGTCCCGGTCCTGCTGGCCACACTATTCTTGATACAGGCCAGGATGCCGTTGGCCTTCTTGGCCACCTGGGCACACTGCCGGTTCATGTTCAGCCAGCTGTCAACCAGCACCCCCAGGTCCTTTTCCACTGGGCAGCTTTCCAGCCACTCTTCCCCAAGCCTGTAGCATTGCCTGGGGTTGTTGTGACCKAAGTGCAGGACCCAGCACTTGGTCTTGTTGAACCTTGTACGATTGGCCTCGGCCTATCGATCCAGCCTGTCCAGATCCCTCTTGTATGGCTTGGTACAGCTTGGGAGCTTTGCTCCAAATTAGCATTGCAAGTAATACCCAAAAGAGTTGTGATGCAGAGCAGAATAGCAGGCATTTGACAACTGTTATCCTGAAACCAGTGGAATATACACCACCTTTATTTCAGCCCTGCTGCTGTATTCCTAATGAGCTCCTTACAGCATAGACCAGCACTGGGCTGCCCACACCAACAGTAGGCAGTCTATGTGGTGGTCAGCAGTACGCCTTCTACATGGGAGCTCGCAAGCAGAGGTGAGCTCACTCTTCTGTTACAGGCAAACCGTAAGCTACGTGAATGTGATTAACCAGTAGTACTTAGTACCAGTAGTCAGGGCCTGAGGCTTACCCTGCCTCAAAGTATATGCAGAGTAAACTAGGCTCTCCTTTGAAATACCTAGAGCTATCTTCACAGATGCGCTAAGATTCAGAAAGCTCACAGGCAGATAAAGAGTCTGGCTTGCACCACTAAGAAACACACAACTTTGTTCTGAAGGTTTTTAGCAGTCAACAGAAATAGCACTTGGGAAAGGTCAGCAACTCATCTTTCTGGACCCAATAACAATAACAGGGCCAGCAAGGTTGTTCTGTGATGACACCCACAGTAAATTATGACCTGCAGGGGCTGTGTGACAGCAGGAGCAAATAAAATGCGGTAATGCGAGTCGCAGCTTGGACATTGCGCTCTTTATGGCAAAGGGATATTATTTTCACCAAATATAAACATACAAACAGCCAAGGGGGGCAGGGGAGGGGGGTAGGAAACGGACGGACGATGCTATTACCAACACGATGATTCCGCATCTTTACAAAGCAGCGAGCTTTGTAACAAGATGCCCACTGCGACTTAGAACCACAGTTTCGCTGTGCATGCATTTAACAACGATCAGTGAGAAACACTGAGATCAGAAGGCTAGTGATTAGAAGGGTTCACTTTGAATGGATGTGCCTAAGCAAAGAGATTCTGGTAAACAAGTAATTAACCCAGTCTCTCTTAACCCCCACTTCTGAGCTGCATAGCACCTCACTGGAGTGTTGAAATGAATGGCTGAAGGTCCCAAGATGAAGACATTGCAGAAGAAATCGGTAGCTTCGATTCTTGTTCTGACTCTGCTTTGGGTTTGGTGTGTGACCTCAGTCAAGTCATTCAAACTCCTATCAAACGTGTTGTTCCTGCTCATCCACTGCTTCCTCTTTTCCCTGCTAGAGGTTACTGTCCCTTCAATTCTGCACCTACGGTCCATCCCTAGCAATTTAGGTCACCTTTAGCACTTTCAATAGAATCCTAYCAAAACCAAACCGACTTTGAAACATTTTCCCAGAATTCTGGATCTGCTCCATCCATGTCTGCTGAAAGTAATCGGTACCTAATGTTCCTCACATCAATGAAAAAACAAAGTCTATTAACACCAAGCATGAATGACTTTCCAAGTTGCAGGGTATTGCCTTGAGCAGATGGCTGAATGAGATGCTTTGTAAACACTTAAACCCAGAGAACCCATGAGAAACCTGAATGCAGAAGGGGTAGCTTCAGTAACAGAATAAGATAAAGAGAAAGCCAAAGGCCTGTGAATTACAGTCACACAGCACCTATGAAGGCATTTAAGATGGCTAGATTTGGGATAAATCTCGGTACTCTGAATGGCTCTCTGGAGGAACCTCTCACTCTATCAATAAGACAGAGAGACCTAGGGAGACGTAGACTTTTAAATGATGCACCCAAGCCTAAAGTATGAATACTGCCACTTACAGCTGCATCAAGAGGACCATGCAAAGCCTGGGAAGGTAGATACTGACTACATCCACACCCACTGTGCACACACGTGCCAAAAAGCTCCTCAACCTAAACAAAATATCACTGCATATTAAATATTTTTCAAGATTCATATCGTACTCACTGTCTTTGTTATTGTAATCTAGGGGGAATCAGAACACTATGCAGCTCAACTTTCAAATGTATGCCCTGACCCACACTCAAATTTTGGAAGCGATTCCTGCTTTCCCCACAGATCAAACTGATCTCTCTCTCTGTCTCTCCTCAGCACTCCCAACGCACACATTCAAAGCCACCATTATTTTAATCTCCCAGTCCAATCCAGAGGCTGTATAGCATGTAGTGTTTGCCACATCTGAGGCATTACATTTTCTGAGTACTGTGAATCGCCAATCAAGATGACCAGTAGATTGTTTTCTTGCTTTGAAAATCGGCCTTTCTTACAGGCTGATTCAAATCTATGAAATGAGCCTTCCCAATGCTCTCGATCACATTCCAGAAACTAGGACCACCACTCATCTCTTCTCCTGCCCTTCCAAGAACAAGTTGCATTCTTTTGAAYGCATCTCCCCTAACCTAGAGCTGTAGAAAAAGCACACCAAAATAAATAACCCTAAATCTTCCCAACAAAAAGTCCAGAGCCAAAACATTCTATCAAAGCAGAACTTCCATGGCACACTCTTCTTCCACAGGGAAGGTGAGGAGTTAAAAAAGAAAGAGTGACAGATGTTAGCCACCTCACTTGGTGCACCACTGGAAGGCACCCAATATGGTGAGGTGTACAGTGTAAGCACCTCTGGAGAATGGAATGGAATGCAAATGCACGAGAGCATAGCATTTGAGAGTAAGACATGGCATATTTCCAGCATCTTGAGATGACAAAGTGATCAGAGTAAAGCAGAGAAAAGTAAAATCCGCAATTTGAGCTACAATCAACCAGCTAAATGCAAGAATTGCAACTGCACTGCCTAGTTTAAAAAAGAAGAGAGACGAGGGGAGAGAGAAGGAAGAGAGAGAAGAGAGAGAGAGAAGCCGTTTCTCACGAAAGCAACTGCAATTTAATGGTTTGTTTTTCAGCCTTTGGTGGGTGAGATTTTAACTCCAGGATATCTTTATAGCACTGTCTAACAGGAGTAGGGGGCATCTCTCACATAGTGAATAGCTGAATGAGAAGGAAGATGAACTCTAGGAACTAGATATTTAAAATGTCAGACAGAGTACAGACAGTCAGGCTGTGATACTCACCTATGGAAAATACTCCCCTTGAGAGAACTCACTGCTTAGGTTTCTTTAAGGAGCTTGTAACAGAGGAAGCATCCCATGGACTATGGTGGCACATCCCTTTTAGGTGCCATGGGTGCAGGATTGCTCCCAGTCTACTAAGGCTCTGCCTTGGTGTTGGATATCACTGAAAGGGAGAGACAAGGAARGTCTCGTGACCCAAATAAAATTCAGAAAAAAAATAACCTTGTAGAAATTTTCAACAGGACACTGGGTACCATCCTGTATTCCAGACAGTAGAGGCAAAACGCAGACATCTGGTCACCTCCCTCAAGCAGCTCTGCAGCAGCCAACAAACTTAGAAACAAAGCCCACATCTTGGGAAGGTGCAAATTAAAGTCCGAATGAAATGATCTTCCATGCCCTCCTCCTCCCCTACTCCTTATCTCGCACAGAAGACTACAACCTAAGAGTCAGGAATCTGTAAATTACACCATGGTGAAGAATGCAAATTATTCCTTTCCAACGGTACCTACTGACCCAATTGGGAATGTAATCAGAGTAACGATGAAAATGCAAGCCAAACCAAGCCGAGCCAACTTGAAAAATGCCAAACTCTGGAGCAAGCAGCCATTAATCTGGTATCATGCTCCTCCCTGGGAACAGCCTCTGTTCAATCTGCAGAGATTTGTGTCAACAGAGGCATCATCATTTGGACAAAACACAGAAGTAAGGAGCTTGTACTGGCACTTTTTGGACACTGTCACTACTTCCATTTTGGCCCACCTACCATTTGGGAATGACTCTCTTCTGACATTCTAAAATTCCCAGTATTGCCTTCCATCGTACACAGTATCCCTCAGATCTGGTCCTGAATTATTGTCTGGGGGCTGTTAAAGCTTGTTAAACATCTGCTGCGTTCTGTCTCAGGGAGTTGTATCTCAGTGAGCAGCGGGGATACTCCTCTCCTATCGAGCCTTTCAGAGCTTTGGGGGAAAATGTATACTCTGTAAATATTCCCATTCCACATTATTTACTGCATTCTTACTAATTTATTACCACACAAAAGACATTCTGAAGGCTCTTAGAAGTAGCCTCTGTGCTGCTTAAATGTATCAGGCATGACTATGAAAGTTAAAGTAATGCCTATAGGTCTCACTCACTAGATTTTAAAACCAGATGGGACAATTAGATCATCTCATTGGCATTCCCAACCATGCCTGCAGCCCACCGACAGTCAGAAGGGTGCAGGTAAGTGATTCACAGCAGGCCCATGAAATGAGGTATACCATCATCATATATCATTCTCATTACAAATTTAAAGGGAACAGTGGCTGGCCATTTGCAAGAAAGTACATTCACTCATGACCCAAAACATCTAGGAATGGCTGTTCCAGGCTGACCTCCTACATAACACAAGCTATGGAATTTATCCAGTCAATGAGGAAATTCAATAAAGAATCAGGACTCCATCATACTTGAGGCAGTACAGAGAGAGCCAAGTCTGTCCCAATCCTCAAGAGCATTCTGATCGTGTAAGGTGAGAGCTGACAGGTGGCAAGTGTAGTGGGCAGGGAACAAGACAGAGGGAGGGTTTTACATTTCAGAATCTGCAAATTGGAAATAAGAGATGATACCAGAGTCAGTGTTGGCAGGGCGATGAGAAAGCCACAGGTGAGCTGACTCTAAAAGGTGTGCACTTCATCAGAACAACTGTAAAAAGTTAAGTGGCTGAGATACATGGGTTAATGCAACCAAAATACTTTATCAGTAGAGACCTGTGAAAATCATAGGCCATGCTACAGCGCCTAACAGGAAGACTGATCGGGCTACATATCATTTCAGGCTGCAAAGGACAAGAACGTATGACTGCTGGAAAAACAGGAGCAGCATTCCGTCTGGTCCCTCTCCCCATCTCATTACCAAAACTCTGCAAACCACATTAGTAAGTTGCTCAGGAAGAAGACTTGCCTATAGCTACTCAGCAGTCCTCAGGGAGAAGGTGGCATTTTCCTCCACTTTAGTGTTGGGGGTAACTTCACAAGCGCAGTCTTCCATTTGTGGCAGTCACAACTTGATCAAAACAGGGTCTCTGCTGGGTCACATGTCCCTATACAGCGACAGCCTGTCCCCTGAGTATGCCACAGAGGCAGGCAAAGGCTGGAAGGAAGAGGAGTTTAATTCCCCTGAAAGTAGGAAGTAAGCTTTGCTTACCCAAGGCCTCAAAAAAGAGGCAACAAAAAAGGCCTGGAGTACAAAGGCTGCTGTTGCCACCTGTGACTCCAGTCCTTAGACTCAACTTCTCTCCCACCATTCTCAGCCCGACTCAGCTCATGCCAAAGAGGGGCTAACAAAACCTGCAGCTGAGGGGAGGGAAGGCTGCTCTGCCCTTGCTAGCTAATGCTTCTGTGCAGCTTTTACAGGCTCCTTCTCCCATAGAGAACTGAGAGCCAGTGAGGCCAAAGAGTTTGGCAAGAAAGCTGAGAAAAGACCAGGAAGGTCTGCTCAGCTTTCATTCAGTACTTGCAGTTATACTTTTACGGCCTGCAGCCAGTTCCTTTTCACATATATTTTGTTGGTTGGGAAGAATAGTTGAAAAGATGACAAAATTGACAATTTGGGGATTGAATAACTCGGTCGGGGAAATGCAGGGCAGAGTTGCATGCTGGAAGGACTGCTTTCTAATTTTGTGCTGCGATGCAGATGGACAGATGGGAAACTAATCCTGAGAGCTGAATGCAATGTGCATTCATTCACTTGCAGCTTTCCCTGCTAAGCATGATACAATAGCTTCAGAGGAATGAAAAATGAGTCATAGAATTACCTCTTATCAATCAAATTACAAAAGGGTGAGGGGGAAAAAAAAAAGATTAAAAAAATCCAAACAAACTCTCCTCTTGTCTCTGCCAGGTAGACCCATTAATGGGATCTGGATCTATAAGAGGCTGAAATAACAACTGAGTGAATTCATCCTCTGCACTTAATCAGCACAGCTGCAGCACTGACATGCATGGAAATGGAACTAAGGGAAGAACAGCAACATTGACAGCTATGATGATAAAAGGATAAACTTGCCAGCTGTCACCAGCTGTCTTCCTACAACCCAAGTAACTGTCACTGAATCCTCTCTGAAGATGGCACATGCTCCACAGATTGCCTCGTCAGTCATGCTGTGTTTCAAAGGACAGGCTCAGCCTTCAACCATGTCACAATTTTCCTAAGAAAGGCAACAATTGGCTCCAAATGGAGGTTATTAACAGTCAAGAAGCCCTGCCTTCTCTCCAGAGAGGAGACTGGCTAAGTAAATATGCAACGCAGAAAAGCCTCTGTGGGAAAGATCCCTTGCCCATGCAACAAAGTAGAGCAGGCATGGCTCTTGTGTGAATATGGCAGTCAAGACAGAGGAAGCTACAATGAAACAGCTCTTGGAAAAGCTGGATTTGACAGCCCCATCATGGCTGTCCCATACCAAGAAAGGCCAGTGACAGCTAAACGGACAGCAAGCAAGAGTGCAAAACCCTTTCAGCGCCCAAGAGACAGCACAAGGTAAATACTACAGAACCTAGATTCCATGGACTCTGTCCTCAGTCAAAACACAGCACAGAGGGAAGTCAAGCAGGATGTGTCAGGCTGCAAGGATCTGAATGAACAGTACTTCCTTCAGCAGTGGCTCCCTTCCACACCAGCACCACCTCCTTTTGCTCACTTCTGGACCATCGGAGCAAAGGTTACCATAGCCACAGCAGCTGTGTGGGGCTGCCAGCTAGAGCATATCTTGAGAGTTATTTGGTTTTAAAAGAAAAATCTCCTCCCCAAGTGTTTTGTTTTACAATTCAATCACTTTACACACCCCCACAGAACTACAGATGGGACATAATGCCTCCCAAGGTGGGTCAGAGCCTCTTAATCCAGACCTACTGCCCACAAAATAACTTTAATCATTACCTACAATACGAGCCAAAGAAAGAAGCTGAGGAACGCACCTAAAACGATACTGCATGACTCTGGCCTCAAACATATGCAGCCATTGTGACTTCATTGCATCTTCTGAACCTCTCAAAACAACTCTCTGAAACCCCTGATAGCATAAGTAAAACTCCCCTTGGACTATAAATCTGCAAAGTACTCTCGGTTGCTTGTCGTATTCTCACTCCCTTACTTTGGATGCAGGAGCACAGAAGTGGATATTCTGTGTTATACTTTGCAAATACATACAAACTGAGGCAGGGTACTGGCATTTTGCCTGCAGGCCAGAAGCCAGGTATAGCCAACTGCTAACTTAGCTTTGACAATGGCTGGCTCAGCCACACGGGGCAAATCATTTCTCTCTTTCTGGCCTCAGGGTGAAATACACAGGCAGGCAGTAAAAATAGGATGAGTAGTTCCTTCTCACTGGCCCATCCACCTTGCTCTTTACAGAGCTGCTACAATGGTCTGATCTGTCACGATATAAACTAGATAACAGAGATAATCCCCAGGATGGAGGGTTATTTTGTTTGTTTAAAGCAAAACTACAAGTAACGGTGTCACAGCACAGCCTCACTAACACGCGAGTTACCAAACCAGGGAGGCACTGAATTAATTGCAGGGCAAGGGCAAGCGCAAGCAGCGGAGGGCAGGAACTTTCCCACCAGAGAAAATGGATCGGTCCTGTCCTAAGAGAAATGGGCATTGGAATGATTTCCTTCTTCAGGCAGGGCCTGTTAGCTAATAGCACACAGCTAAGATGTTAGTAACATGCTCCCTCAAATATCCTTTGCTGTCTCAAGGCCTGTGACACCAGCTTAACTCCTCTAGACAAATTTTCAGTTGCCCCACCTGTCTGTCATTCCCAGGTAGCTGATGAAAGAGAAACTCTGGATCACCCATACCAGAAAGAAAGTAAACTCCTACTGCCCTTGAGTACATTCAGCTAACTAAACTTAGGACAAAAGATAGAGTGGTCAAACTGCCTCATTGTCATAAAATACACCACTTTGATTTTATACAGATACACAATCTTGATCAGAAAGCTCCAAGCACTAGGAAATCCAGTACCTCCTTGGACAAGCTGTTCCAACAGTTCATTCCTCCCACGGAGGAAAAACAAACAAACAAACTTGTTTCTACAGTCTGAATGTGCTTCACTTCTGCTTCCAAGCACTAGATCTCATTGTACCTTTCTCAGATGGTGCAAACAGCCCTCAGCAAGGATGCTTCCACAGAGGTGCTCTGAAGGCATGACTGCGGTGTGTCCAAGTGAGCGAGATGTGGGCCGCCTGCCTCCTTTCTGTAGGGCTGGACTCAGACGCTGCCCAGCGTTACCACCACCCTGTGGGGGAACGCACCCAGCTTCCCCTGGCCTCAGCACCTACAGTTTCTAACGGATATGCCATGTCATCATTCACGAGTGGAGCTCCTGTGGGCTTGGTTCTTGGGCGTGCTGCTGAGGCTGTGCCTGGCAGCAGCTTCCCGTGGGGGCCACTCAATTCCATGTCCCTTTGCAATCAGCAAAAAGCATTTCAACACAGAGCTCCAGGGAGGACATTACACATTATGTCTGAGGAGATGGGGACCAGTCCTAAGGGCTCTTGAACCATTTTAAGCTTCCTTAAGGTTCTAGAGCAATCCCTGTGCTGTTCACAGGGCTGCAGGGAATTTCTCTCACATTGCCACAGACATTTGGCTGTTAGGAACTGTTCGCATCATCCTGAGGGCAGCCAGGGTCCCTCCAGTGCTGTGCAAGGACCTGAAAGGCGCTCCTGGATTATCCGTCAGCACCCTGAGACATTTCTGGTGTGTCTGGCACCAAAGGCTGGGGCCTTCTGTGGCGGAAGTGGGAGTTAGAATTTCCATATGGACAGGCGATTTCCCGTCAGCCCCACTGAGCCCCACTGCATGCTTTAGGGGCATTTTGATGTGTACCAAGGCCTGCCATTTGTCATGCAAGGTGTGACAAAGTTTTCTGTTTAGCCTTCTTTTCTGTCTCAGACCTTTCCAGGTAGTTTTTGGTGTGTCTCAGGGTTTTCCGATTTCCTTTTGGCATGCCACTGGGCCATTCTTTTCCTTTCTGTGCTCCCAGAGTCATCCATTTGTATGTTACCCCGTGGCGTTTCACCTTTTTCCTTTTGTTGCACTGCAAAGTTCTCCATTTGTTCTCTTGTCCTCTTGATACTACTTTTCCTTGCACAATCCAGGTCTCTCTATTTAGCTTTCAGTGTGGCATTTTCAGGAGCCAGGGCACACCTCAGCTGCTTTGGCAGACCCAGCTGACCCTGATAGGGCTAATGGCAGTGGCTCATGTGCTTCTGATGGATGGCAATTCTGGAGCAAGGGGCTCGTGGACCAGACTGCAGCTGCGGTAGGGGTGCGTTGCCCCAGGGGGACACTCGTGCACCAGGGACTTGCCAAACATCACCGGCCAGGACCAGAACTTTGGCTGCAACCGTGACGTAGGTGAGCGTCGACGCGGTTTTGTGCTCGGGCAGCAGGTCACACCTATTCCGGGGGGGGCAGATGGGAACGTCCCGGACAACTTGACAGAAAAGGTGGGGGTCCCTGCACGCAGCAAGCAAGGAGAGAACCAGCCTAGAGTCACAGGGGAAGCCGCAGTACTGGGGCCGCAGCAGGGCGGCGCACTGCGTTGAGGAGGGGCCGCACGGAAGCGATGCGAGGCTGCCGGAGCGCCGGGGCTGCGCCAGAGGGTGCCGACGGAAGGGAGCTTACGGAGGAGTCGTAGTAGCCGTAGGTCAGTTGSACACGGACCTGGGCCAGGTCGGCGCCGTGTCGAAGCGGGGAGTCGCGGGGGAATCCCTGGGGAGGGTCACAGCGGGAGGGGAAGGGTTAGAGCAGTTCGGGGCCGTTCTGGAAGGCTCCGCGCTCCAGAGTGGCTTCCGGGTCTGGACGGGAGAACGACCTCTCCCTGGCGTGACCCCTCCCACAGCAATACGCATCGCAGCATCCCGAGAGACGTGCTCCTCCGGCACCGCGATGCTGGCCGGGCACTTTGTTCTCCGCGGCATGCCGGGAGACGTAGTCTCCCGGCGCCTGGCTTCCGGTCGGCCATGTTGTTCCACGCGGCATGCCGGGAGATGAAGTTTTCTGGCACTCGGCTTCCAGTCGGTTATGTTCCTCTGTGCAGCATGCCAGGAGATGCGCCCCAGAACCTTCTTTTGCCTGCCTAATCCTTTTAGGACCCCTTCTGCATCTCTTATTCTGTGTCAGATTTCTTTACTCTCTTATCCCTTTTAGATTACTCCGGACCCCTGGGCCGCTGCCTGCAGCCCCCAACTCACCCATTGCCCCCCACCCAAGCTCCGACACCCCCACACACTTCCCTGCACCCCAATCTCATCCCACTCTCCCTCCTCCTACATTTTGGATTTGTGCTGAAAACACCGTTGATAACACGGTGTGTTAGTTACTGCTGCTGAGCAGTGCTCGCACAGCGCCAAGGGCTGTTCTGCTCCTCACCCTGCCCTGCCAGCGAGCAGGCTTGGGGGTGCACAAGGAGTTGGGAGGGGACGCAGCTGGGACAGCTGACCTCAACTGACCGAAGGGATATTCCAGACCATATGATGTCATGCTCAGTAATAGAACTAGGAGGATAGTTGGTGGGGGGCCGCTGCTGGGCCATGGCTGGCTGGGTATCGGTCGGTTGGTGGCGAGCAATTGTTTTCATTTGTATCACTTGTCTTTCTTGGGTTTTATTTTTCTCTGTTTTTTTTTTTTCTTCTTTTCCTTACAAGTGGTGGTGGCGGCGGCGGTGGCGGTTTAATTATTAAACTGTTTTTTTCTCAACCCACAAGTGTTCTCACTTTTGTCCTTCTGATTCTCTCCCCCATATCACCGGGGCAGGGAGCGAGTGAATGGTTGTGTGGTGCTTAGTTGCCAGCTGGGATTAAACCACGACGCAAGGTTAGTTGCAAGCCCTGCCTGACTAATGCTTTAGGCTCTCCATGTTAGTCCTACCATCTTGATAGGCCATCCTTGTTCTTCATTGCTGCTTTATAGTGGCTTTTGCTCCATAAGCAGCAGTACTCATCCCGTGCAAACATAGCTGTCTCCCAACCTCTGGGAAGTAACTCTGCCAAAGGCAAAGAGCGAAACAGCCATGGCACAATCTACAGCAATTCTGCCTCTCAAGGCACCCAGCAGGCCCCTTTCTCTTGCCTCTTACTCTGCCCAGGTAGGCTGGAAAGTACAGTTGTTGCAGAAACTGCTACACCCTGTGACTCCTCCTTGGGTTGTTAGCTTCGTCCTTTGTATAGGCTGCTGAGGTCATCAACTCTGCAAGGGACACAGGAACCTTGACACCAAGTCATTCCTTTCCCCTTTGGGCAGGAGCGGTTCTGCCGCTGCTACAGGCAGCCACTTTCTCAAGGGCAGGGAGCTGGGATGACAACAGGCTGCTGCACACTCCTGTCAAACTAAGACACTGTTCTCTGGGGACCTGGTGCAGGGGAAGCTGAGGTACGTTCTGCACTGCCAATGGCTCTTCACAAGGGAACAGTGCTCTGGTTTTAGCAGAAAAAGCTGTCAGTCACAGGCAGCCACCTATCACTGTGCACAGCTAGTTGGCAGGTGTCTTGCTTGTTCAAGTAGAAGCGTATTTCTTGCCTTGCAGTCTTGATGCCAAAACAATCAGGGGTTCAAGTTACAAAAACCTTTTGACATTAAAGCAAAAAGACAGCTAGATTTCTACCAGCACTGTATTTCAGCTGTGTTGCTAGCTGAAAATGGCTTGCAGGCCAGGAGATATTTAGAGGGGTCTGAAATAAAGAAAGCGAGTGTTGAAGTGATTGTTTTAAGGAGGCGAATTAGGCAGCCAAASGAACTGAGCTGCTCACCCAACACATTGGCAGAACAGCCCATCCAGCCTAATAAGTACGGCATGTTGCAGGCAGCAAAGTGCGACTGCAACGCTTGCTGGCAGGAGCGGCAAGGACTGCAGAGCTATGCTCCACAGAGCAAAGACGGGACCTCCAGGGCTCTATAGTCATCTGCTGAGGACATCTAATATACCAACATGTCTATGTGCTTTTCCTGCTTCATGTCTAATTGCTTTGCATGCTGGAGGGCAGTGTGGTAAGTAACACTGTGCAGTGTCTTTTATCTAAGTGACAAGCCCTGCACAGGAAGCCTTGCGTGTATGCAGGATTAGGAGAGCAGATTACTGATAACACAGAGGTGACGAAAGGTGCAAACAACACAACAAAGCCCAAAGATCACCAGCGTATTGCTCATTTGCAGATCAGCTACTTGCATCTGGTCTGCTCCGTGCTGTTTCCTGATAAACATAGCTGCCCCTCTCACAGAAAGCAGCTTTCAGTCTCGTCTCCTGCCTTCAGGATGTCATCTGTGTTGCCTTTTTTTTTTTTAAATCTCTCTCCAGAATCTGTTGATTCGCTGCTGTCACTCCCACAACCCTGATGCCACATGCAGCGATACAGCAATGCCTGGGGCTTACTCCGGGAAAAAAGAAACCTGTTCCACAGGTTGCCTGTGCTTCTTATCCTCCCTAGGGAATGGGGTGCGGGCATCGGCAGAAACAACCGCCAGTCTTTTAAAGCAGTCAAATGCAAAGGACTAAAATGCTCGAGCCACTGGACGCTTTTTGGTGCAGAGGCAATGAATATTGCTGCGAGTGGGAAAAAGGCAGGGAAAAATAAGCCATGTACCCCCGGGAAGTCGTTACCGTCTTTGGATGGTACAAACTGGGCGTCCTGCGGAAACCTTAGGAAAAGGTCGGTAAGACGATGCTGTCACCGCGCGACCAAAATTCGGTACTGCAGCTCGGGAGCCGCGCTAAAGCAGTGTTGCGCGTTCCCGCACTCGCTGCTGCCACCCCGCGACCAAACGTCGGCATTGCAGCYCAGGAGCCGCGCATGCGCGGTGTTGCGCGTTCCCCTGCTCGCTGCTGCCACCCGGCGACCATAACTCGGTACTGCAGCTCGGGAGCCGCGCATGTGCAATGCGATACTGCGGTGCCTGCGGGGTGCTGCCGCCGCGCTCGTCGCTGCCTCCCGGTAAGGAAATGCTGGGACTGCCGACCCCACGCAATCAGCCACGTGCTGATTGGCTGCAGAGGATATTTCATCGGGGCGCGCGTACTCTATGATCCGGCAGTCCTCCAGCGCACCGGAAGTGCCCGTTCAGTCCTCCGGAAGTCATACTCTATGATCCGGCAGACCCCACCCCCCCCGGAAGTGCCCCTTCAGTCCTCCGAACTCTCACTCTATGGTCTCGCGGTCCTCCAGCGTACCGGAAGTGTCCCTTCAGTCCTCCGAACTGTCACTCTATGGTCTCGCGGTCCTCCAGCGTACCGGAAGTTCCCCTTCAGTCCTCCGAACTCTCACTCTATGGTCACGCGGTCCTCCAGCGCACCGGAAGTGCCCCTTCAGTCCTCCGAACTCTCACTCTATGGTCTCGCGGTCCTCCAGCACACCGGAAGTGCCCCTTCAGTCCTCCGAGCTGTCACTCTATGATCCCGCGGTCCTCCCGCGTACCGGAAGTGCCCCTTCAGTCCTCCGAACTCTCACTCTATGGTCCGGCGGTCCTCCAGCGCACCGGAAGTGCCCGTTCAGTCCTCCGGAAGTTGCACTCTATGATCCGACAGTCCTCCAGCGCACCGGAAGTTCCCCTTCAGTCCTCCGAACTCTCGCTCTATGGTCTGGCGGTCCTCCACGCACCGGAAGTGTCCCTTCAGTCCTCCGGAAGTCGCACTCTATGATCCAGCGGTCCTCCAGCGTACCGGAAGTGCCCCTTCAATCCTCCGAACTCTCACTCTATGGTYTCGCGGTCCTCCAGCGTACCGGAAGTGCCGCTTCAGTCCTCCGAACTCTCACTCTATGGTCACGCGGTCCTCCAGCGAACCGGTAGTGCTAGTCAGTCGTCCGGATCTCGCACGCTGTGGGCAGGCAGCCGGCAGTCCTTCAAAACTACAAAAAAAGGTCTGAAACAAACTGCAAATATAACAAAAATATATAAAAAATAGACAGTAAAGCTCCCAGAGTTTTTCTCGGGCTTTACTGATGCCCGTGTGGGGCCCTGCTGCATTCCAACGTGCTCCGGGGGCACTGGGTCCCTGTGGGGGYGGATCCCTGTGGGTTTGTCTCCCTRTAGCTCTGGTTCCCTCCCTCCCGTCGCTGCGGGCACATATCTATGAGCTGTACCTAAAACTTTTACCTGGGGTTTTAAAAACATTTTTTTATTTTTAATACAATGGAAAATGTTTGGTTATCTCTCTTAAAAGTGTAATATATTGCTGTCTCGCATAAACAAATTCCCTTTTAAGAAGGGATACTTTATGTGGCTCTTTAGGAACCTATCGGTGCTTTGTTTCTGCATTAAAAGAGTAATGTTCCTATGTCAGTAACCTSTCAGTCAGCATATCTGCCTTTGGGATACTTCCTCGAGGATTTTCAGAGACGCTGGAATTCGCTAGGAATAAATATAGTTGAGTTATAAGAAGGATTGYGYGATGCTGCTCATCTGTGACACGTCTGTATGCTTAAATCTGTTTCTGTCAGCAGGTGACAAGCGCCAGCCCAACTGAGCCTAGGAGTGACCTCCACCGTCGGCACCTCTGACACATTT
>JASVER010000163.1:0-42105 GCA_030449065.1 Oceanodroma leucorhoa
CTCCAGTCGCTGGCCCAGGACTCAGGGTCCCTCCGCCCCATGGTCTGACCCTGCTGCTGCACTCCCAGCCCCGCACATGCACGTGCACACAGGACAGAGAGCCCTTCCCCAGGACAGAGCCAGGAAGGAATTTAACAGGGACACAGGACAGACTGCGCTGGTCAGGTGCAGGGCATGGCCAGGCAAGTGCACTGACCAGCCAACTGTCGACACACGACCAGCCCTTTTTAGCCCCTTGTCTCTCTMTTTTCCCTAYTCTTGTTCCTCCCCAAAKCACCTACGCCTCTCTCWTGTCCCACCTTTGGTTCCTCCTCTAAACATCCCAACAGAAGTTCTGTGCCATCCCGAACTGTTTTTCCCATGCATGTGCCCCAGAATGTGTCCCACCGCTTGGCAGCAACTCCCTTAGTCTGAGAGGTGATCGGGAGAGCTGCTCGACATGGCTTATGGTGGTGGGTATGTCGCCTGGACACAAGGGCTGATGGCTCTGCCGGGACAGCCCTGGGAGGGGCCTGGAGAAGGTGCTTTTTCCTCAGGAGTCCTTGATTTGGGTCCGCACCTCCATTGTGCATCCCTTTGCTCCTCTGGGCTTGTGCAGATGGATGGGTCTTTGATGGGCTGATGGCCACTTGATGGGTTTATGGCCCCTGGGGCAGGCTTGGGAGCAGCTCATTAGGCTAGGATTTGGGCTCCCCCTTGTGCCATTGTCTCTTGGAGCTCCTTGGTGGGTATGCAGAGGATCTTTCTCCCAAGAGTCCCCTAGCAGTTACCAAACAGGGGCTCTTCCCTTAGCAGCTCTTGCTGGGGCAGTACCAGCAGAGTCAAAGATTGCTGTTAATGCTGGGCTGAGTCAGGGGATTGATAGATGCTTCTTGTCCTGGGAAGCCCAGGAACTTTCCCTTGAGCCATTCCCTTAGAAACTCCATGCACAGCAGGATCATTAGTAGCTCAGAGCTCCTCCGAGTGCTCTCTCTCAGTGCTGGGACTGATTTGTCTGGGTTCCCTGCACTCAGGTTGCTTCTCCATCCTCTGTTCAAAGCAAGGAGCCATGGATCTCCCTGCCTCATGGAAAAAGCATCTGCCTGACTATTGCTGAAGAGAGAGATGAGAGACTGGTATTCAAACAGAGCCAAGGGTAAACTGCAGCTTGGGCCAACAGCCATCCTTTCTGTTTGTGAATTAACTTGCTCACTGGCTCAAGCAGTGGCAAACTCCACATTGGAGGAATCATTCAACCCTGACCATGTTACCGAGTGGAGACAGGTGGCCATGTGATAGGGATGTGGGTGCTTCATTGGGCACATAGTTGGGTTCTGAAGGTGGTGGTGCGAATGCCAAGTAGCTCTTGGGAGGGGCTTGGCCAGGGCAGAGAAATAGGGGACCTCATGGAATTCAGAAGAGGCAAGAGTCAAGGACCCCCACGGTTGCCATGGGGATCCCCATCACAATGGCATCTGGGCACAATGCTGCCCCATCACAAAGGCCTGGTGGTCACCATGGGAACCTCCATACTCATGTCCTGGCAGTCCCCAGGAGCACACAGATCTGCATTCACAGATCCCCAAGTTTTATGTTCTGTTTACCTAATTGATTAACATGACCACTAACATGAACAGTGCCTTCCTTAACTGTTTCTTGGGAGTCTGGAGAGGTCCCAGTCGACTGGAAGCTGGCAAATGTTGCCCCACTTTTCAAGCAGAGTAAGAAGGAAGACCCTGGTAATTACTGGCCTGTCAGTCTCACTTCAGTGACTGGTAGAATTATGGAGAAGGTTATTCTGGGAGTTACTGAAAAACACTTGAGAGACAATGCAGTCATTGGTCACAGCCAGCACGGGTTCACGAGGGGAAAGCCCTGCTTAACCAATTTAATTTCCTTTTATATCAAGATCACCCATCTAGTTGGCCAAAGGAAGCCAGTGGGTTTTTTGGATTTTAGCAAAACTTTTGATACTGTCTCTCACAGTATCATTCTGGATAAACTGTCCAGCACACAGCTAGACAAGTCCATAATACGTTGGGTGAGCAATTGGCTGACGGGTTGGGCTCAAAAGGTTATAGTAAATGGGGTTACATCAGGCTGGCGACCACTCACTTGTGGGGTTCCCCAGGGCTCAATTTTAGGGCCAGAACTCTTTAATGTTTTTATAAATGATCTCGACACAGTAATCAAATGGACATTAAGTAAGTTTGCCGATGATACTAAACTAGGAAAAGCTGTGGACTCCCTCGAGGGCAGAGAGGCCTTACAGAGAGATCTGGATAGACTAGAGAGCTGGGCAATCACCAACCATATGAAATTTAACAAGAGCAAGTGCTGGGTTCTCCACCTGGGATGGGGTGATACGAACTGGGGGACAAGAGGCTGGGGAGCAGCCCCGTGGAAAGAGATCTGGGGGTTTGGGTTGACGGCAAGTTGAATATGAGTCAACAGTGTGCCCTGGCAGCCAAAATGGCCAACTGTATCCTGGGGTGCATCAAGCACAGCATAGCTAGACAGTCGAGGGAGGTGATTGTCCTACTCTACACTGCACTGATGCAGCCCCACCTCGAGTACTGTGTGCAGTTTTGGGCGCCTCAATATAAGAAGGACATGAAACTATTAGAGTGTGTCCAAATGAGGGCGACAAAGATGGTGAAAGCTCTGGAGGGCAAGACTTACGAGGAGTGGCTGAGGTCACTTGGTTTGTTCAGCTTGGAGAGGCTGAGGGGGGACCGCACTGCAGTCTACAACGTCCTCAAGGGGGGCAGCGGAGGGGGAGGTGCTGATCTCTCTCTGGTGACCAGCGACAGGACATGTGGAAATGGAATGAAGCTGCATCAGGGGAAGTTCAGACTGGACATTAGGAAAAGGTTCTTCACTGAGAGGGTGGTTGGTCACCAGAACAGGCTCACCAGGGAAGTGGTCACGGCACCAAGCCTGTCAGAGTTCAAGGAGCATCTGGACAATGCTCTTAGTCCTATGGTTTATTTTTAGGTAGTCTTGTGAGGAGCAGGAAGATGGATTTGATGATCCTTATGGGTCCCTTCCAACTTGAGATATTCTATGATTCTTCCTCTCCCCTTCTTCTCCATGACATTTACAACTAAGGGGTAATTACAGTGATGGGAACTGAAATTCTTGTTCTTACACTGAGACTGCCTGGACATTTTTTTTCTGCTCAGCTCCAGCCAGTCTCTCTCTGGAGTACACATGGGTTCTGCCACCAAGGGTGTCAGACTGCCAGCTCTCCCTGAGCCTTCAACTGCCCCTCACCCACCTCAGGCAGGACTTGAACTGGGCTCCAGTACAGAGATATGTTCAAGTTCATGAGCTCGTGGTCAGGTGCAGCTCTCCCTGATCAAATCTCAGGTGAAAACTTTTGAACTATTTAGGCATTCAACAATTTTATTTTTATTTTTTTTCAACAAGGAATTGGCCTTTCATTTTTCAAAGATGAAAAATGAGGTAGATTTCGGACGTCTTTTGGCCCAGACATTGTGTAAGATTATGAGATCAAATGGAAATGTTTATGTGCTGTATCAATGGTGTAGTATATTACCATTTGGTGAAAACTTAATGTAATTGCAGTTTGAACTTCGAGTGCTGTGGTGAGAGACGGTGCTTGTCCAGATATTTCTACCCTAATTGCCATTGTGGTCTCTCAGCAGGATGGACCCAGTCAGAGACTGTCTAAATGGACTTAAAACCTCTTTGCATTGATATATGCTCTAATGTTATTATGTGTTAAAAAATCTGATTTCAGACACTGATTTCACTTCTTGAGCATCTCTTGATTAGCAAAAGGCACATCTATATCAGGATAAGTTTTGGAGCAGCCCTTTGCCTAAATACCTGTTATATACTAGCTTGGAGACTAAGACAAATGTAAAAATATTTTAAATATATAGAGTGCTAGTAAATAAAAAAAATGAACAATTTTGCATATGACTGAGAAGCATCTTCTCAAAATAATTGTTGTATTTTAGTGGTATTTCTACAATTGGGATGATTTCTTTAGATGTAATTTTCAGATTTGAACAGAACAGCTTTCTTTTACACTAAGGTAAATAGGGCAGTCAGGATCAGCTCAGGTGGACTATACTAATTTATCAACATGTGCGTACCACACTTTTTAGCCATGTTTTTGAACTCCTGAGCTCAGTGGGAACATTCTAGTTGGAGATGTTATAGAGTCCTAGGTAATCCAGGAATATTTTTAAGATGAAGTAAATCACTCTAGAACAACATGACCTCTTTTAAAACATTTTCCCATTAGAATGACATGCACAGCTATATATGAATGCTAATTTTGGAAAAGGTTGTTTATGAGAAACAGCAATAAAACCCGATTAAATTAGCTTATTATTGAATTAATGTACTATCTTGATTCTGCCAGTAGCTGAGCAGATGTTTCAGAGAAAGGTGCATGAATATCTTTTTATACCAGTCATTACACAGCCAGCTACCTGAGGGAAGCCTTCTTTAAATACACAGCCAATTACTGCAGATTATCCCTTTCCAAAATGAAGAAAGCCCTACAGCTAAATTTATTATGTTTTCCCTTATTTTTGCTGCATAAGCTCAAAGATTCTAATAAGTGGTCACTAGCAATATATCTACTGTGACATAAGATGATAAACAATGTTTGGAGTCTTATTTAGTGTATTACAGCCTATTTATCGTGTTACAGAAAAGCACAATGTTCCAGAATGTAAAATGCGAATCTATTTCGGTTTAACAGAAAAGCTTGCAATATTTCACAATTAAAGATGTCTTGCTGTGATACTTAAGGAGATGATCTCAATTCCTCTAGTTTTGCTGGTTTTCTTTGAGTAACATGAATAGCGAACCTCAGATATGAAAACTTGCTCTTTCAAGTCTCTTAGGAATGTTTTTGCCTTAATAGGAACAAATGTTCTCTTTCTTTTCTGACAATTGTCACTTTTAATTCACTACAATGTGTCAATTATTCAGTTTTCCAACATGTACTCTATTCTATCTTACTTTCAGGCACCCTTTGAAATCCATATGCTACACAACTTAGGAAGAAGCTTATTACATGTGTAGTAAGTAACTGGCAAAGACAGAATAAGAGCTCGTTTCCATACCCAACAAGACAAACCAGGGAAAGGCAACTCTTTTCATTATGCTGCAGTATATGCCTTTTTATGAAGAGTTTTACTAAACTTCTTATCAGGATACAGCAAAAAGCACACACCCCTCTGATCTATTAATGATGACACCAAAAACTGAGTCTTCCATCTGCTGTTGCATACTAAAAGTTAATGTCTCAAATGCACATTTGTATTTTAGAATTAATTTTTCCAAACAAAAGGGAATTGATTAATTTAAGACTATAGTCTACAGGGAACCTTGAATGCATATTTAACTAAAGAGGGTGCACGGTACCACTGGTCTGGTTTTGTAGAGTTTCCTTGTATACTGTGCTACCATAACAAAGTGAATATTTGACAAATATCATGCTTTTCCCAGTGACTAACTGGCTCTTCATGCAAAATCATTAAACATTATTTGTAAGACTCAACAAAAATGATCACCTAGTTTTTATATATATATATATCTCTCACAAGAGAAACCTCAAATTGCAAAATACACTAGAAAGGCAAAAGTGATTTGACAAAATACACTTACAAAATCATGTCCAACATACTTCTAACAAATATAAACTAAATCTGCAGGGAAACTGAGTTTTCAGGACATTCAAATGAAAGTGGCACAAAATTTCCAGCTGAGAAGTCCAGACAGTAGCGTTCTTCATGGCATGAGAGACTTCAGTGGTCTGGAACCATCTAACCATTACCCAGCTGGATTTAGAAAGAACGAATGGTTGTTAATGTACTTGTCTGGCTTCTGGTTCATGTGAGAATCCAGGAAAGCATAGCAACGTAACGTGGGCTGCAAACACAACCTACAGTAAATAAGACTGTTCGTTGCTTCTAAGAAGTTAGCCACAATTCCACAGGAACTTCACGACCTCTTTTCAGAGAGAAGGTTAAACTGAGTCACTTGGGTGCATCACAGAACTGGCACCTTTCCTAGGGAATATCACATAGCTTTGAATGCATCCCTGATAATTTAGCAACGCCTCTGGTAGTCAAAGGGCTTCTGATGTGCATTGTTAAATAGCTTACATTAAGTTAGATAATTCACTATGGAAGGACAACCAAGCTTAAAAGGAAGAGCAGATGGCTAACTTAACAGAGCAGAACACATTACTATACTAAGCAGTAATTAATTCAATTGGAAACTATTGCAGGCAATGGCTGATCTCCAAAAGAAAAACTGGTAGACCTGAGAGCATGCACTGATGTATTGACAACTGACAATGTGAACTGCTTATCTACTGTCATTCATAAGCACTTGTTATTTAAGATAATTCACAGAGAAATAATCCAGACTTTGTGTAAAAAGAGTATGCACATGTAACAACCTCTAAACTCTTGGAGAAGGGTGGCGGGGAAAGGGTTTGATCCAGGAAAGAAGCAATAGGTTGACTGGCATGAACTTTCCCTAAATCGTTGGTTTTAGCCACTTCTGGTAGCTTCTAGGGGCTTTGCTTATAGCTCCAGTCTCCAGTTTGTCCAGTTCTTGATTAAAGAGGGTCTTTAAGTGCCTGCTGGTTAGATAGTGTTGGGCTACCAGACAGCTGCTGTGGGGACAGTGTCGTAGCTGCTAGGATTGCAATAATTCAGATTTTTGCAGTTAGCAGGGGAACTGTTGCTAAGAGGGTGCAGAAAGAAATCTAGATGCTGCTCCAGACAGAATGGGACCAAACGAGTGGTGGCAATGCCCCACAGGGCTCAGTCCCCCATTGCCACATGGCAAGTATGTGGAGAGATTAATTCATTGCAGCGGCCTCAGCCCTCAGGGATGATGTCCCCGTCTGGGTCTGGGGCTGCAGGGAATGCTGGAGACTCTCCCTGGAACAGTGACTTTCCCTATGGGAGGTGTACTCTGGCCAAAGCACTGAACCTTCTGGTAAAGGTGCTACCACATGGGGGCTGTTATCCACAGGAGTGTAGCCTGTGGGTTGAGAAACATTATCCCCCCGCTCTACCGCATCAGTTTGGGGGTGCCCATTAGAGGAAAGGTATCAACAAAAAGGTACCATCTGCAGCAAGGTCAGTAGAGGCTCCCAGGGCGTTTGGGGTTGGAGCGGGAGTGGGGCTTGTTCAGCCGAAGGCAAGGAAAACTTCGGGGGCACCCGACAGCAGCCGGCCCTGCCTGCGGGCAGGGGACTGAGAATCACGAAACAGTTGAGGTTGGAAGGCACCTCTAGAGGTCATCTGGTCCAACCCCCCTTCTTAAGCAGTGCTGAATACACTCCCCACCCCTTGCTTTTTCCTACGTGAGAAATTGCATATGAGCATCAAGATACTTTGAAAGAAAAAATGATTTTGCATTGTTTAATCACATCTATGGTTTAAAATTTATTTTTAAATGCAAGAGAAATTATTCCAGTGGAAATAAAACTTATCAAATAAAATTAGCAAAATATCACGTATGACAGGATTATTTGGGTTTAAATGCTGAATCAGGCAGTGAACCAGGCGGTATGGAGAAGTGAGGAAACTGCATCGCTCACTTCACACATCAAATGTCTTATTTGAGGAACCTTTTTTTCTCTCCAGCTTTGCTAAAGAAATCCAGCAAAATTAGTATGTTTTAATTTGGAATTTAATGCAGCTGTATTATTTTTATTATGGTACTAATAAATATTTTAATCTGATGATGACTCTATTATAACTTGCAACGTGAACCAATTCGGTATGAAAAATCCACTAGACCCCAGAGGAGATTAGAAGACTGACTACTGTCCTCAGTCGATACAGGGCCAAGCATACAATAGTTATTTTTCCTGACGCTCAAGAGATCGGTCATCTAATTCCCTTTACTTCAATGGAAACCAGGCACTCAAAATGCAAACCACTGAATTTGAATAAGTCTTAGGTATAACAGGAAATAAACAAGCAAACATCAGAACAAATCAGCAAACATCAGAAATGAAGAAAAATTTACAATGACATCAAAAAATTCAGCAGTTTTAAAATAATGACCAAGAAGGCAGAAAACATATCAGATTATTTATATGTTCATACTTAACACATATTCGCTTATCTTGGACCAATAAACAAGCTTGCTAGCTTGGCACAACACATGTATTTTTGAGGAAACCTCATAGAAAAAGCAAAGCTTAAAAACCCCGTAAATGGAAAATTTCCTTCAGCACTAAGCAGGCAATATGGCTAGAGGGTTTTGGGGTTTTTAAATTTGTTACAGGGAGACAATTCATTACAGGCAAGAAGGGAGGTTAGGAATATTTTCTCTTTTAAGGCTATTAGTTGTGCATTACGATAGTGGGGCTGAACAGTGGGTACAGCCTGCTTAGACTATGTCATTTAAATATAATTGAAAGCCTAAGGTTTGGGGTTTTGTTTTTTTTTTGTTTTTTGTTTTTTTTAATATCAGAAAAAAAGAGTTCTACTTAGATTTCTGGATGGTTTCCCAGGGATAGAAGTTCCCTGTGTGAAATATATTCTGCCTTTTCAGAAAAACCCTTTTACTATAAGCACAAAACCAAGGACTGTGTCAAATTTAAGAGGGAAAAAATATAACACTCGGGAACCTGGCAGCTCTTCTGACAGTGGTTTCCTTCGATGAAGCACTGCTGCTGATAAAACCTGCAGCACCAGAAGATAAATTCTGCAGTATTTACTGCTTCACTACAAAAGTCATGGTGGCCATAGGAGTCCAAGCAAGTCTTCCTCATTCAACCCTCACTCAACAAGGAAATCATAAAAATTCCAGAGTTTAGGAAAAAAGATATTAGTGCAAGGATAAGGAAGAAAGCAGTGTCTGATTTAGCATGGATACAGGAATCACAATGGTTTGGGTGGGAGAGACCTTTAAATATCATTTTAGATCATTTAGATGATCTTTAGAGATAATCTAGTCCAACCATCTTGTTCATTTATCACCATGAATATACATCTCCCTGAGACATGGAATAGTAGAGGGGAAATAGGGGACTATGGCAAGGAGAAGGAGAATGTGGAAGAAAAAAGGGGAGTCCAATGAGGAAATGAGGCATGAAATTTATGGTAGTATCAGTTGCACCTGCATAAGGCTTTTATGCATATTAATGATCAGCTAACAGAAGTCACACAACATAGAGCTATTTGCTCAGCTTTCTGCTAAATTACGTGACTTAGAGTCAACTGAGAAAAGCAACAAGACAGTCTGGTTTAAGGACACGGCTGTTTACGCATTTGCCAGAAATTCTGGGTTTTGGTACATAGCAGATCCAGTAACTTATCTCACATCACAAATGAGAAAGCAGGACTTTTCAGAAGAAGACACAAGTGCATTGAGACAAAAGCAGCACCACTATTGCATTTTAGAGGAGTGAGGGAAGGGACAACTGCTGATGAAAGACTTCAGTGGTGCCCAATACCTCTAGGAAAAATGGGTCCAAGATGTTTAGTTAGCAGTTTCCTGAGGCAACTTTTCCATTTTGTGTTAAAAAAAGACAGTCTATAGCTCCTGCTATTAGAAATCATGCATCCAACCTCCAACATGGTTGTCATGAACACCAATGCCACCAAAACAATCTTTCTCAGGATGTTTTGTTAAGGACATTTGCTTT
Source organism: Oceanodroma leucorhoa (assembly GCA_030449065.1). Lineage (NCBI taxonomy): Eukaryota > Metazoa > Chordata > Aves > Procellariiformes > Oceanodroma > Oceanodroma leucorhoa. The sequence goes on from JASVER010000163.1 coordinate 9,650, forward strand.
GAAAATTTGGTGAAGTATCAGCTCTTGGTATTTTTTATTACGTTTTTTCCCCTCCAGCAGCAAAAGAAGGCCTAGCATTTGCTTCCTACTCCAGAAATGTAGCCTTCTGCCAGAAAACATTAGACAGAGTTGATCCTAGTGTAGAAAAGATGACCTTTTGAAATTCCTTGAGTGGCCTGTCCAACTTCACATATACAGCCTTCTTTTTCCCCCTAAGACATTATAGAACTGTTGTGCATATGCTAATCCATGTGAGATGGCCATTTATTATTTGAATGATTAATTTTTATGTGCCGAATCCAGAATAAAAGTATCTCTTTCTCCAATACTTTTTTCACAGTAATGGAGAAGTGTGGCTTTATGGGATGGAAAGCAATATGAAAAATGAGAAAAGCAGGGTTTTTTTCCCCCATTTTCATCAGGCAATGAGGTACATGTGACACAGTTTGGCCTGGAGCTGTATCTGTCCCAGTGGGAAATGAAAGATGGATCAGAACCTCAGCTGAAATAACAATAAATAGCATAAAAGTGATTTTAGAGATGTCATAATGATTCACATCAACTAAAGAGGTTAACATCTTGTGTTGATACCTCAGGCAGTTTGATAAAGGAAGAAATGAGACGCAAGACCCAGTCTGCCTTTGCCACAGTCCTGATCCACTTTGTTAACAAACATACCCGCAGCATCGCTCAGGCAAGTGCGGAGGCTGACGGGCTGATCTTAAACTTGGCTCTCAAGTAGCATGTGGAGGTCCCTGCTTCCTTCAGGAAAGGAGCTGCAGGACTTGGTGTACTCAGGGCTCTGAAATGCTGCCCAGATGACTAGGGCGCCCATGAGGAGAGGCTGAGAGAACAAGTTCAGCACAGAGAGAAGGCTTCAGCAGCAGATCTAACATCTGTTTTCAACTACCTAATGAAAGATTAGTGAAGACAGAGCCAGACCCTCCTGAGATTTCCACAGTGCTAAGACAAGAGGCAACACAGACAAGTTGCAGCACAAGAAATTTCTCAGATAGAAGGATTATTTTTTTCCCCACCATGTGAGTGGTCAAACACCACCACATGTTGCCCAGTGAGGTTGTGAAGTCTCCATCCTTGCAGATACCCATAACTTGACCAGAAAACACATTGAGCAACCCTCTGTAACTGGAATTGCTTTGAATAAGGGAAGTGGTCTAGATGACGTTCAGCAGTCTCAACCCATCTACATGACTTTGTGACTCAAGCTAGGGAAGCTCTCGCCATGCAGAAAGGACTGATACTCCTTTGGGCACAGTAGTACTGGATGGTCGTTAACCGTATTTTGCCTTTATTTTTATTTTTTCAAATACGCGCTCTGTTCTATAGCAATGCTGTTTCATGTAGTCAAGCCATATCTACCTATCTGATGTTTCTTTACCTACATTTAGACGGTGATCTCAGACAGGAAGAGAGGTTTCGGTCTTGTTTCACAGTGTTTAAGAAGATTTTTGATCTATAGTATGTTGATGGTATACAAAAATTGCATTGCTTATCAATTCCTGTGGCTCTACAGAGCTCACAGAAAAGCAAACTACATTTCTGTAATGTTGTTAAAACATTCTTTATACGATTTCTTTACATTCCTATGAACTCAAATGTAAATGCTAATGTTCCGTCACGTACTTAATTGTGATTTTAAAAAGAAACTGATTTCAAAGTCCAGAATCCAGTGCATGATGATACATGAATTTTTTTTCCCCCATATGTAATTTCACCCAGGAGTCAGCCCCACTAATTATTAACAAAGGATTTCTCAAGTTAATCACTTTCTTAGAAGACTTTTGGGACCTTAACTGGTGTTTACTACAGGGCCTTTTGAAATGCAAATCACTTATGCAAGCTTCAGAAAGCCCCAAACTCGATTTGGATTCATTTGTAAGTATTTAAACATCAAAGTCACTCCATCCCAGAAAGAAGATGCCCAGTCTTTTTTCCAAAATGCTGATTTATTTTCCCCACAAACTTTCACAGAATTGCTTTGTTTCATACTTTTTGGTACCTGCAAATAGCAGTCAGAAATCCTTCTGACCGTCTAAAGATATTAATAAGTTGTAAGATATGTTTCTTTATTTCATAACCTTTACTATTGCAAGGGGTCACTCAATCTATGAAGGTGACAGCTTTGGATATAACTTTACAACATTCAAAATGGGTGACTCACAGTAAATTATATGGCTTGTTCTTTTTTGGGCACTGGCTGTCAGTGTTTTTCATCTGTGGCTTTTCTGCAAACTAGCTGAAGTCTTGCAGCCCTATTTGTCGTATAGAAAGGACTCTGTGGTGGAGCCCATTAAAAAATTCTCATGGACCACATTTTCAGAAGTGACGTGTCTATCACACAAAGTCAGAAGGAACTGTAGGTGCCCCAAAATAGATCAAGTCATTTTTATCCAGACCCTTATTTGAAACTATTATACTTAGTTCTTAACATGCATTAGATAAATTATTCCAGACTGTGAGTTCTGATGCCATCTGGATGAATCAATTACAACATGTCACCCATATTATAATCTCAAACGTAATGATTCAGTTAATTATACATTGATTTTTCCAGCTTCTTTTTCACTTTTTAACACTGAAAAGGGGTAGCTATGAAGATCAATATGTATAGTGTAGATTCATTCAAATACTGGAAACAACGGCAATTGTAACTGTTGTAACACAGAGCGGTACTTACTGCTGGACCTGACCTGTAAGTCACCCCCGTGGGAAGAACTGCTCTGGTGCCATAGGCTAACACTGTCAAACCTCCGAGCCAAAGGAGGTTCAGTGATCCAAGTGCAACTGGACAGATTCGTGGAAGAAAAATACAGATAGCACTATCAAATAATAATAATGCTATCAAAAGTACTATTTCTGGCTCCAGATATCCTTGGTTTTGAAGGTACTGAAAGCCATGAAGAAAGTCTGTAGTGCTGTTCTTAAGCAATGGCCTGGACCTTTGCTGATGGAGGAGTCTGGGTTGACTCTAATTAATTACTTAACTGTAATATGCGTTAATACACCCTGTAATGTGTTATGCACATGAAATAGATAAGAACACCTATCACCTTCTGACACTATTAGCACAATACCAATATCATGTCAGGAGTACAGCCTTTCTGCATGTTAACACAGCATTTTGGTGGCAAAAAATGTTTTATCAAACTTCAGCATATGAAGGTTTTTTGTTTTCTCTTTTTTACAGCTTAACTGAAAAGTTAAATAGAAAATACCAGTAATAAAAAAAAAAAAAAAAAAGAGAAAACACATAAAAATTCATTTTAAAGCACAATTTATCCTAACTAGAACTCAGTTACTCAAATACTGAATGAGAGGGGTTTTTTTTAGTCATGTCCAAGCCACAGATGTCAAACTCAGTAGATAAAGCCAGAAAGTATTTCAGGAGACATTACAAAAGTCAGGTCATAGACCAGACAAGGAAAGAAGACAATATAAAACATGGGTCATTCCCGTGCATGGATAGGAACCTAAGGCACCAGCTATAATTAACTAGTACTAGAAAGCATTGCTAACTTTCCTGCTGAAATAAATGGGCACAGATTTACCAAAGTCAGCACACCTGTGACATTTACACTGGCAGAATATTTGACCCACATACCCACAGGTTCGTTCAAACTCATTTTGGTTTGCTACCAAAATGCTAACTACATAATTTTGATCCTTCCTGCAGCCAGCCAAGCCGATTCCTGCTGCTGCCTTGCCATTCTCCCACCTCCCTGCTTTCTTATATTAACCCCATTTACAATCTATATTTACCTTCTTTACTGGGGGACAGAGCAGCTGGATTAGCATGACTCCAATCAGATAACTTCTGGGATACATCTGTTTAAAAGAGAAGATTAAAAATGGTGCAGTAGAGTTGGTAAGATATTTTTAAAAAAATGAGAAAAGAGAGTTACTGCTCAGTATGGGGGTAGGGAGGGTAGAAAGGTTAATACACTCCATAGAACTGTTGCTTAAATTAAACTTGTCCTTTGAATGGTATCTAGCACTAAGATACACTGGATAGTATCTTAAATTGCCTCAGTCTTGCTTTTTTCTTCTCTCCCCTTTCATCCATTCAGCGAGTCCTGACTCCTGTCAAAGGCACCTGACAAAAAGCCTGAACTCCAAAGCTTTCTCAGAAAATAGCTTATACGTGCTTTGTCCCTTTCTACTCTCCTCTCCTCCCCCTCACACGCACACATTTTTCTGCTCACACCTTGACTGCAAACTGCCAATTCCCGTGCAGAGACGTTTAGCCAGAGCTCTTCATAGAAAAGGCAAACACTGGCGGGCATCTGGAACATTAAGGAGCAAGGCACCTCGAGAGGAAAAGTGAGCAAAGCCCTGTTGCTCTGATTGCAGAGATAATACATGCTCAGCTAACCATTTATATTGAGCCACATGGAAAACCTAGTATCTGTAAAATGTTTTCCTTAATAGGGAAACATTGCACAGCATTTGTATAGTTACTCTGTGCTACTTCAAGGAGAGGGAATTATCCAATGCTCTGATTGCTTGCCAAAAGTGGAGAGCTGAACTAGGGTAACAGTAAATTCCCGGAGCAGGTCTCTCTCCCCTCCTCCCTCTTCTCACTTCTCCTTCTCCCATTATCGCACAGAGGTAAATATTTTAAAAATGCCCCTTCATTTGCACCACAAAGTGGGACCACCTATTCCTGGGCACTCCTTACAAGCAAACTGAACAATGTGCTTATTTATTCCCATGCAGTGACAAACTGCAGAAGATTATTAAGCTCTTCATTGCTCCAAAGTTAGCTGTTTATAACAGTTTGGGCTCAGGTTTCAACAGGCATTTTACCATGGCCATAGTTAAAGACATACATATGTATTTCAGAGTGTTTTGATGCTATCAGTGGATGCACAGATACCAACATAATCTACGAATTTGACCTCATACAGGTGTTAAACTGTGTAAGAGTGCTGAGAAACTGTTAGCTCCTGGACAACATTGGTATACTTATGTATACATATGGGCACTTGCCATTTGCATTTCCTTGCATGTTAAAATAAAAGGAGATAAGGTGTTATGCTCAGATGAAAGTCTACTGTCTGGAGTCCATATGTACAACATATGCACTTGCTTTGATCTATTACATTTGAACATTTCTAATTCTATTAAATATGAACCCAGAGAATGAATGCTTCCGAATCATAGTCCGAAAGGCTACAAGCTGAGGCAATCAGGAGCTTGGAAGAGGTTACGAATGATCTTCATAGCCTCAGACTTCACACAGGCATCCAGGAGTAGGACATCTGCACCACAAGAGGCTCCTAAACTTGTAGGATTTCCAAGCATTTAAAAACTTCTTAATACCCACACCATAGCTAGCAATTCAAAGCTAATTGTGAACTGACAAACATCATGAAGTCCAATTTCTGGAATCTGAATGGAATAATCCATCTCTAATTCAAGAAAATTGCCATACTTCCTCAAGATAATTAAATATTACGTGCATGTATGATTAATAGATGTCTAAGCCACCCAGAACAACAAATCCATCTTCATTTAAATTTAAAAACAGAGGCCATTTAGACAGAAACTGATCGATGTAACCCTGATTATTATCTCCCCCCCCCNGAGAGTGATTGTTTAGAAGCTCTTTGCACTGAGAAACTCTGATTCCATTCAAGTCAATGGTAAAAACCCCCATGGGACTAAACTTGACAATGGATACTGACAGCACATACCAAGGGCTTTGAAAACTCCATCCTAATGTTTCTTCCAGGATGTGTACAGGCTCCCACAGTAGCAATTTTCATATACAATAGCTTAGTTATATGACATTTTATATTCAAGCTATCTACAGTTTTAGAACAGATACAAGAATTCTACATATATTCATAGGAAACACACCTTAGTAAGGTTACAGTTCAAATTAATGCAGGAAGCAGGCTGTCTTCAGTTCAGACTGATTACATTTTAAATGGGGCTTCAGTGCATAATGATTAATATTTCACTATAATTATTTGTTCCAATTAAATGTAGCATGATTAAGTGACATTTTCCCCTGTGCAGCTAAACTGCTTTTTTTTTTTTAAAAAAGTAATGATAAAATTAATTAGGGGAGTTTTGACTTGCTTATTTTGCAATTTAAACTGCTCTTCTTTTTCAGTTGCTAATTGAGAAATTTAATTTCTCCAGTATAGTTCTATTGTAAACAAAAGTGGCTGCAATCTGATAATTAAAAAGAAAAGGAATGATGCTTTCCACGAACATAAAAAAGAGAAAAGAGATTCATACTATTAAGACTAATAATAGCTCCTGTTGACTTGGTCACAAACTTTGTATTTGATAACAATTTCTCAATGTTTGGTTTATGAAATACACTAAATATACAACAGCAGAAAGAAACAGACTGTTTACAATTCCTGTATTTGAAACTTCCGTGAAATAAAAATAAAGTAATAAGAAAGGTGCTGAAAAAAACTATTTTCTTATTATTTTTCTTATCCAAGAAAGTTGTTAATAGATTAAGGGACTTCACCTCTAAATTTTAAAGGAAAAAGCAGATGTGCAGAAGGATAATTAAGTGTATGGCTAGGAAGGAAAGTGTAAAATAAACATTTCTCAGGGGTAACAGCCATAAGCACGTTACGAGAGGAAAAACACCAAACCAAACCAACAAAAAACCCCCAAAGATGAGGTTGACTACCGCAGAAGCACTTGACCAGATGTTTGAAAGAGGCACATGCACTATTTGATGGAGCATGCATATCCCTGTTGCATCTGTCCTCATTTGGGGGGTGGTGCCCATCGTTCTGGCAATCTCGCACCACCTGTAGAAGCCGTGAGCACAAAGAAACCCACTGGATCCCCCCGTATTGCCAGGCTTACCCTGAGATTGCCAGGGCTGATCTAAAATATTCAGTTATTGCCATCTAATGTGGGTGCTGCAACAACATCATAGGCCCATGAAATCTTTGTACGACACTGGCATAATATTCCAATACCGTACCAATGAAATCTGTGTCTCAGTGCTCCCACTTGAGCACAGCTATTTGACCTTTGGATGCAACAAGCTGCTGTAATTTAGCACCGAGCAGTCACAATTAGTCTTACGCTGCTTTCCTGCTTTCTTAAGGCACAATTCAAGTTTTGATTGACTTCTGAAGAACTGTCAGAGGCTTGTTTTTTCTCAGAGATCATCACTTGTGACTCCTGACAACGCAAAGCAACAAAACGTCCCTTTAACAGAACTTTTACAGCTGAGAAGTTCCAGCTTGCTCTGGAATTCCCTTCCCTTGGATATTCATTATATTCTGGCTGATATTTTTAAAACTGCCTATGGGATTTGGATGCCCAATTCCCATTAAAATTAATGTAAATTAATGGGAAATGAGTAACCAAATTAATTAATTGAATTAAAATTAATGAGAGCTGGGCATCCATATCCTTAAGGCAACTTTTAAAATTTAAGCCAGTGAGTTTTAGGACAATGCATAGACATAAATATATGCTTTGGATATGCATTGACCTACAGGAAATACCGGAAGGTATTTCTGCCAGTTCTTTGAAAACAGTTAGAAGTCAGTTCTGTCAATGTATGACTGAAATTTCTCCAAACACTGACCAATGCTAAAAAATGATAGCATTAAAAACCCCTATATATCTATATCCACATCCTAGGCAATGGCTGTTCATAATTCAGCTTAATTTCAGATAATAAGAGCTATCAGAATGTGATTTAGAGCTGCAGTTTGATTTTTAAAGAGGGATTGTCATAATATATTTAAACGTTAGTATATACTATTATTCAGAACTTCCTACAGATTTCACTAACTGTCACTTCTAGCATTATTATTTTATATTTCTAGAATATATTGATCACTTCCATTTAACATATTTAAAGCTACTGATTTCCCCCGCATACCCTGCATAGCTCTCCTATCATAAAAAAACAGTCCATACAGTTTATAGGCCAGCAAGAATCTGGCTAATAATACAAATCACGGATCTATATTAGCACTGGAAGTAGAATTTGCGTCTCCCAAAAGCATTTATACTTTTTGCTGACAACTAAAATCACACAGCAATAGAAACAACAATGTATCTGTGGAAATGCAATTGATTTATTCTAACTTTGTTTTGCAGTTTTTAGAGTGACCTTCCATTCACTAAAAGACCTTCAACTGAGTTTTTAACCACACCGCTTTCATTTTTTCTATAGTGAAGAACTTCTGTGTATTCAGGGACCTCACTACCACAGCCAGCCAATTATTAAAACAAATTCACTTCTTGTAAAAGCAAAGATGTCATATTTCACTGACACAAACAGAATTCTCTTGTGAGATGAAGGTATGGCAAACATGAAACCCACATGCACCATTTTATTAAAGAACAGAACTTTCTATAAAATAAATTATCTAAACTGCTTAGTATTGAAGTAAATGTAATAGTTGGACTATGCAATATATAGCTAATGTCTTGACATTGAAAGTTCTCTTTTAATAAATTTCATGAGCATTTTAATTTGCATAGGATGTCAGAGAATGAAGTTTTTTGTGTAGTTCAGAAATGGAAAAGCACCACCTTACATAAAAAAGAAGGCTTTCAGATTACATCCTATGTACAGGACTGTCTTTATTTTTATGCTAACATTTTACAAAAGTAACTTTAAACAGGCTGTTTTGAGCACTCTTTCTTTTTCCAGACTCCAGGATTATATGGAATTTTTGGCTAATGGAGTGTAACAGAATGAATGCTAGTTACAAATGCCTGCAGAATAGGATGTAGTAATTTCAGAGAGACAGATAGGAATTTTGCTCTTGCAGAAATCATTCTACTGTAGCACAACTGTGACAATATCCCCACATTAAAATACTGTTAATTCCTCTTTAAACCATTCTGTCTTAGAACAAGACAAACAGCTGTGGTCATTTAGGTGCAGCAGAAAAATTTGTCTAGGTAGAACTTCAGGATTTCCTTCACACCTTTCAAAGAGCCTGTTAATCTTACATGACCAAGAAGTACACATCAGCAAAGCAGCTCCAGCTAAGCTACTGCATGTCCCAAAATCCTGGACGTGCCCACAGCACGACCAATTCTGATGCCCCGTAGCAGAAAGCGCTTTCTTGGGGCGGGGGGGGAGGGGAGCTCACTGCACACCTATTATACAAGCAGATGCTGAAAACATTATTTAACCCTGTATGCACAGCTGGACTGTGGGGGGGAAATAAAAGGGTGCAATTGGCCCAGCACTCCCTGGAAGTGGTGGCTGTCCTGCTTGGCAAGTGCTAGCAAACTCCTGCCCAACAGGCAGCAGTAGGGCACTGCTGCAAACCCCAACAACAGCCTCTGCTACACGGTACTGATTCTGCCCAAAATACACCCTGCTCAGAATCAGAACTGAAAGAGGGAATTGGGGATTTTTTAATTATTCTATCTGGTAGACACTCAAGTGCTGTACAAATAGGCCACCATATTATCCCACCAGAGAAAGGGAATTGAAATGCTAATTGCAAATTCATTGTCCAGAACATTTGCCCATTTCTATGTTTGACTTCCATCCCTCAGAAAGCATCTCCTATTGCAACTGTGATAAGTAATAATAGGTTGGTTGGTTTCTTCGTTTTAAATAACATTGAATCAATGCCCCAGTGCAACGTAGCCTATAGGTACTCTTCTTCCTTCTGTGTTCAAATACGAACTCGATAACTGCTGGTGGAAAAAATAAAAGTTAACAAAATTATGAGAGTTTAGGAAAAAAAATGCAAAGACACAAAGGTTATTCGTTGTCCCATTATGACCTGCAATACACACCACTATTGGCCAAGCCTCTCTCTTCACTACCCTGAAACTTTCACAGCTTTTTCCTTCTGCTCCATGTTTTATTACTTTTTCTAGTTTATCATCAGACACATCTAAAGAAGTTGTGTCATATTAAGCACTTTAAAGGATTTACATTATACACTTCTTACTGAAAATGTTGACTGTCATTAATAAAACTGCTGCTAATTTTAAATAAACTCTAGAGTTTCACACAGGAACACACACAGATATAAAAGTTGAAAAAAAATTAGATTTATAATGTCATAAAGGATAATTACTGAGAACATTATCAAGGCAAAATTTCTACTGCACTCCCTGTAATTAGTGTCCAAGGATCTATTTAAAACTTCTGCTTCCTGTAGATAACATAACATAGCGGTTCAGAGGAAAGACAGCACAACTCATCAACTTAGCTGGTATATTCACAGGTTAGGCGTGTTTTTGGGGATGGCAAAAGATACACATTGGCTTTTGGAGCTTTTTCTAGCACTGTAATTGCTACACAACTATGTATTTATTGTAATTATTGTAATTATTGTAATTATTAAATGACTACTTTTTAAATATTTATGCACTCTTAAGCAAATTTTCCAGGAGAATACAGAAGATGTACAGAAAATACAGGTCTGACAGTGCTAGACAGCTGGAAAATAAAGAACGTCCCAAAGAGCTTCCACCCACATCTCAGTTTTAGTAAGGAAAAAGTCCCTTTTTTTAAGACTACCTGAACAGGATGTGTTTACACCACCGACTGCAAACTCTGAACAAATCCTGGCAATCCGCAGATATCATCATCTAAGAAGAAAGCTGAAAGTTGCATGTTAAGAAAATACCTTTTGAAAAGTTTCAGTGAACAATAGTGTTCTGGGGCTTTTTTGGCCAACTCTGTAAAAGAGAGAAATCTGGAGATGTTCTCCCCCTGCGGACTTTAGTCAGATTTTGATTTTTTTTGTGTCAAGAAACAGCGTCTTAATTCCCCCGGGAGTCCCTCACCGGTCCTCTGGCAGCCCGCGGGCGCTGGGAGGGAGGGAGGGGCCTCCCGCTGCAGGCCTGGGCTCCTCCCCCTTCGCCCACTGGTGCTGCCATTTTGACATTGCCACACCCCCCGTGCTCTCAGCAACACCCTCTGATTGGCTGGCAGGGGCCACACCTCCTCCAGCAGCCCCCGAGGCGGTTGCCCTCCCTCCACCCCAGGGTGCTGCCATTTTGTCCCAGCCGTACCCTGCCTGAGAGCTGCCCTTTGACCGCCGTCCGTGGGTGCTGGGCCCAGATTTTTAATCGCTCCCTTTTAATAGGAGTTTTATTGGCATAAGGAGGTTAATAGATCCCACCTCCTTACTGATTTTCGGCTTTGAGCTGCCGGTGTGCAGCAGTTTTCTGCACAAAAGGAACAGATGGCTTGGTTACCAAAACAGGGTACAAAATGAGTGTTGTGACTGTCGCTAAAGCCTGGGTCTCCTTTTGGATCTCTGCAGTTTTATTCCCAAGTGGCCTTAAGTTGTTGAAGGTGTTCTTCATAACACGTGTTAATGCTGCACACTAACTTGGCTAGGTACTGACATGTATTTTACGTGTGATGTTAAGAAGAGGGGAAAGCTACTTTCTCAACCAATTCATATCACCACTACCCTAAATTCCTGGGAGACACTGGCGGGGCTAGGATCTACAGCAGCAACATCTCCTGGGAAAGCTGAAGTTAAATTTCTATAGATGTTAAAATGTTCCAATCCAGATCTGCAGAGATGATACTGGCATTCACTAAGCCGTTACAAGCCTGCAACAAACCTCCGGAGACCTTTATTTACTACAGTATTATTCTTCCTGGAGCCCAGATAATTGGAACAATCCAATTTATAGTCTCTCTGACAACAGTAAGACATGTTGGGGTGTTATAGTGGACCTTTGACATGACATATCAGTAAACTGTATCTGTATTTGAGGAAAGGTTGAAACAAAGTCCAATCTACAGTTTCCCTAGAGAATTTTATGCTCCTTTCCAAACCACAGACCTGTCCCGTATTTCACCCTTGCTGCAAATACCAAGTGATTTATTAACTGCATGTGCTGTTTAAATATTTCTTTCCGCAGTTTCAGATGTGCATGTTATTTTTCCATTAGCAAAATATTAGACACTGTCCATGGGAAACCACTGCAAAATCATTTCAGTGACCATGTTAGAAAGCCTTTTCTTATTGCTTGCACACTGGATGTCTAACCCTGTGCATTGAGGGCAGTTTCAATTTAATTTCGTCAAGGATATACATTTGCCTTTTGCAGACAGCAATTATTAGCTAAGGCAGCTCTCCATTGAGCATACTGGATTTCGTAGGGGTTGGAAAAATTGCTATGATATGTGCAGTCATATCTGTGTTCACACATACACTCCTGACCCTCTGCCTCTTTAAATAAAAAATAAAATAAAAGGAAAAACAATTCCTTCTCTTCCTACTTTTATGTGAGGAGTTATATTTGCTACAACAGAGAAATAGTGGCATTTATCTGAGTCGCTTCACTGTATCAACCACTGCTGGAGGTGGGTGCCAAACAATACAAAATGAGGCCAAGAATGTGATCTTCTCTTCACAGAAGACAGCAGGTCAAGATAAAAATTCTTAATGTATTTTGGGGACATCTAGAAAGTTAAGCACTGCTTGCCTATGAACTCTGAGTTTAGTATCAAAGTTGTTCATCTGCTTGTTGTTCATGACTGAAAAGTCTTAGGAAAAAAGTCAAGGGACGTTGGCATTACATCTGTCTAATATATGGACCAAACTTAATTGTCTCTCAGTTTTGTTTTTGTTTTAAATGTATCAATCATTCTAAACTACGAAATTATTTACATTAATTTAAAAACCTTTTTCAGGTGTGAACAGATGCCTGAGCTGATCTTCTTACACACCTTTTTATAAAGAACATACCTTTGAAGAGCATATCTTTGGACAGATTTTCAACTGAGTTGAGCTGACACAAAGTTTAGATCATTCCAGCTGCTTCTCAGGAGAGAATCCCTCACTTTTTCCTGCATTTCTATGTGTTTTGGTTTATGGCTTAATACAAATAGATTTATGTAAAAATTATGGAGCATGTGGAAAAATAGAATAGAATAGAATAGACTGTTTCAGTTGGAAGGGACCTACAACAATCATCTAATTCAACTGCCTGACCAATTCAGGGCTGACCAGAAGTTAAGGCATGTTATTAAGGGTGTTGTCCAAATGCCTCTTAAACACTGACAGGCTTGGGGTATCGACCGCCTCTCTAGGCAGCCTGTTCCAGGGTTTGACCACCCTCTCGGTAAAGAAATGCTTCCTAATGTCCAGCCTAAACCTCCCCTGGCGCAGCTGTGAACCATTCCCAGGCGCCCTGTCCCTGGATCCCAGGGAGAAGAGCTCAGCACCTCCCTCTCCACGTCCCCTCCTCAGGAAGCTGCAGAGAGCAACGAGGTCACCCCTCAGCCCCCTTTTCTCCAAACTGGACAGCCCAAAGCCCTCAGCCGCTCCTCACAGGACATGCCATCCAGCCCTGTCACCAGCTCTGTTCCCCTCCTCTGGACGCATTCAAGGACCTTCACACCCTTCTGAAGCGGTGGGGCCCAGCACTGCCCACAGCACTCGAGGCGAGGCCGCACCAACGCTGCAGACAGCGGGACAGTCCCCTCTCTCGGCCGGCCGGTCGTGGTGTGGTTGGTGCACCCCAGGACGCGGTTTGCCCTCTCGGCTGCCAGGGCTCACTGCTGGCTCCTGCCGAGCCTGCTGCCGGCCAGCACCCCCAGATCCCGTTCTGCAGGGCTGCTCTCCAGCCACTCCTCTCCCAGTCTATACTTGTGCCCAGCATTACTCCATCCCAGGTGCAGAATCCAGCATTTGGACTTGTTACTTTTCATCCTGTTAATCATAGCCCAATGCTCCAATCTATCTAGATCCGTCTTCAAGGCCTCCTGTCCCTCAAGAGAGTCAACAGCACCTCCCAGTTTGGTATCATCAGCAGACTTGCTAATGGTGCATTCAACTCCTGCATCCATTGATAAAAATATTGAACAGATATTATTATTATTATTGTGTATTTCTAGTTCAGTAAGTGCCTTGTCTGTTATAAATGTGTTTTTCACTGACTAGCACTTTCCAGTTACCACTGTTCAGTGGCACTACTGACTCTTAAAATAATGATCTTTCTGTATAGAGAAGAGCCACTAGCAAAAAGGCACTTTGATAGATTTTCCAACCTAGCGAACACCCATGTGTGTCTGTAACTAAGCAAAAGTGTGTTTGCTTAACCTTAGACAGTGGTTTGACAATGCACTAAATCTGACTCTGGACTCCCAGGAAGGATTAAAAATACTGCAGTCACATGATAAAAATTCTATTTACTCACTAGCAATATTTCTTGAACAGTGTGAACCAGTAAAGAAAATTTTGTGCCAGATAAGTTTTTGCCTGTCTGCCACACTAAACTTTATACTGGATTAGATATTGTCTGTCTTTCTGCAGCATAAAACTTTCAAATCATCTGGGAAAAGCAAGCACACCAGTGTCTGATACAGATCACATTTTTACTGCTGGGTGACTCAGTCACATATGGATCTGGTATGGAGGACTGTGGCTTTAGATGGTACTTTACTACCGTTCCCACTACCGAGCAGTAGTTGTAAAAGGGCTCATCATTCAGAATGAGGCATTCAGTACAGCTGGCAATGTAACAGGGAACCATCCTTACTGTTCACCCATCCCCACGATCCTTAAAATGAAGTAGTTGTTCTTGCCATATGCCTATTCATACGAAAATAAATAAGGCTGGCATTTAAATGGCATTTGCAGCGTGAAACCCTTACTTTGGATATATACTGAATCCTTGTAGATGGATGTATCAGCTGCACTAAAGCTGTTCCTGGAGGGAGTGGTGACATTTCTGGGAGCCGCAAGCCTGACTCAGTGCAACTGGAGACCTTTGGACTTCAGGATATGTCTGTCTTGGTCTTGCTTAGGTCGCAATCAGCAACCAAGTTTTCTGATGTCTTACTCGACTTACAATGAGACCACAGAAGTAATTTTTTTTCTTTCAGCATTTTTCTTTTACTGTTTACAAGCTTATCCAACAATCATTTCCCTTTCACCTCCTTACACTGTCACCTAAGACACAAGTAAGTTCAGTGTGAGCATAAGACAAAAAGACTTTATAAATTTATTTTTATTACACAAATGCCTTGAAGGCTCAGGAAATGTAAAACTTGCTGTGTAAATGCTGTAGGTATACATACTATCACAGCCACTGTCTCTAAAAACTTATAAATTCAACATAATGAAAAGTGTAATAAAATAAAGTATTTTTATATAGGAGCATCTCATCGAAACTGTGATTTTTATTTTTTTTTTAAATAGTACTTCAATTCAGGAAGTGGCCAAATTTAAAGTTAAAGTTAATTAGATTATTCAAGTCAAATTGCTTGTTCTAGAAAACATGAGTAATGAGAACACTCTTATTATATTTTAATTTTATACAAGTCAAATATTTGTTTCAAAAATTTCCCACATGTAATAAAAAGGGATAAAGCCAGAAAGGAACTTTAGGAGCAAAATTCAATTGTTGAGATGAACCTATTTCTTCTCTAGGTTTTTGTTTGTTTGTTTTTCCTATTTCACTAACCACTTGTTTTTGGTTAAACTGTAACCTCACTATTGTATGATTTGTCATTTTAGCCAATGAACCAAAACAATCAATCAGCTTTACTGTCCTTCTAAAAATCTCTGGAGTCTCAGAAAATGCCAGCCAGAGAAATTGAGCAACTTGCCCAAGGTCACAGAAGAAACTAGGAAATTATCTGAGTCACAGTCCAATGGCTTAGACATCCTCCCCCAATAGACCTCATTAATAAAAACTGGCTGAATTATATTAATAGAAATTAATTTTGTCCAGGCTGGAGTTGAGTATGATAGGAATATAATACAACTGTTACAGATGGTTCTCTATGGCATTTCTAACACTTAACTATAACGTATATGCATAAGTCTGTGACACTATGACAAGTGAAAGGTCTCACATGAGCATCGTTATAGGAGAAAAATTAAATATGTAGGTTAATAGGCACTCAAATACAAATCAGTTTTCATGTGTATTTGGACCATGCAGTAGAAGTTCTAGTATTGTTTTATTTGTTTTGCCATGGCAGGGGTATTTATACAGGCTCCCTCTCATGTCTAATAATTAATGAGTTTATGTTGTATTCCATGGCATAACAGATGGAAATCACATAGGATCCTTTTACATAGTTTGAAACTCATATTTCAAAGCATCAGGATGTATGTTGCTAGCCTATGAACTTCATACATATACTTAGTACACGTGGGTTTTTGGACTTGGATTCTGTCTAGATATGTTTTCCACAGAGTTTTATTATACATGAGACAAGAAGAAAAGATTTTTAAAACAAGATATACAGGTGGTGGCAATGCAGATTTTGCACTATTGCTAAATGAACTGTCCTTTTTTAATGGTTGCTGTTTGAGAAATGTTAAAGCAGTAGCTTTCAGTGTTACCAGATAACATTGGAGACCTGTAATTAACATAATCATACTCAGCTCATGAGTCTCAGCTTTTGTCTTTTGTTTGGGTCTTCCACATACAGACTGTTTCCTTTTTAATAATCAGTTCCCCCTTTGGACCTTGTTTGACAAGATATTCCCACCTCAGCTCTGTACTGACAAGGGTCTACAAAGTATACTTTTTCAAACCATCAACTAAAGTGAGGTATTTTCTGTTCTCTCTTCAGTTTCTATGCTCCTTTTTCTGTCAGCCAATGACTTTTCTACTCAGCAAATATCCATTCTGTGCCAATTAATAAGCAGATTAATACAGTGATAAAGGTTGATTGGCTTTAGTTTAGAACCTCTTGATTTCCCTTATGGATTTCCTTTACCTTACTGTATTAGCTGATGACAACCCTTATCAGATTTATTACTTTTGTCAATCAGTATATTATGAGCATTCATCTGAGACAAGAGTTACCTACCAAAGCAAACGTGAATTTGCATGTAAACAACTTACTTCTACTGATAGAGACTAGCTGGAAATACTTATTCATTAAACTTGAGATTCCAGAACTGAGGCCTGTTTTGGTCCAAAATGTCATAATTCTACACCTTTCCCATCTTTCTCCCCACCATTAACGCAAAATCCCAGAATAGCTAATACAGATTTTGCCTGATGTGTGTCTATAACTAGCATAATATGTCTATAAATACTGAACAATAAGTTTTGTTCTAAACTTCCTTCAAAGTCAAACTGCCTTTTCTTAAAAGGAAAAATATTTAAGAAAAACAGCATAGAACAGCCCAAAATATAAACCAAGCAAAAACAAAGGATCAACTGCAGTAGTCAACTGCACATGACTAGCCTAACAGGGCTTCTAAAAGTGTCCAAAATTAAGTAAAGTCAGATTCCTCCAAGATTACCACTGTACAACCATTAGATGAAAGCTTGCATTTCCAGTTTCCCACTCTGATGATGTGATCTTGTCCTGGTTCCGGCTGGGACAGAGTTAACTCTCTTCCCAGTAGCTGGAGGGGGTGCTGTGTTTGGGTTTGGTAATGAGAGGAACGTTGATGGCCCATTGATGCTTTGGTTGTTGCTGGATGGTGCTTGCGCCAGGACTTTTCAGCCTCCCATGCTCTGCCAGGTGCAGGGGGAGCTGGGGGGAGCATAGCTGGGGCAGTTGGCCCAGCTGGCCAATGGGGTATTCTATACCATGTGACATCATGCCCAGCATAAAAACCGGGGGGCTCTGGGGTTCGTCACACGCGGTCCATTCGGGACACATGGGGGGTGAGCAGTTGCATTGTGCGTCGCCTGTTTTGTATATTCTGTTATTGCTGTTGTTCTCATTGTTATTATCACTGTTCTACTTTGTTTTATTTCCATATTAAACTGTTTTTATCTCAACCCGCAGGTTTTCCTTCGTGTGCCCTCTCGATTCTCTCCCCCCTCCTACCAGAGAGGGGGTGAGCGAGCGGCTGCGTGGTGTGTGGTTGCTGGCTGGGGTAAAACCACGACAGATCTCCATCATAACCGCAACTCAAACAAAATACGTAGGCTACAGTTAACCACTACTAGTCATTACTAATCACAGAGTTAAGTACCCAAAACTTTCCAACGTGATAGAAGAAAGAGAAAAAGAGGATGCTGAAAATAAGTTAGTCTTTTCATAATTCCCCAGGCCCCGTAGTGAAATTTCTTCAGTAGTACCTACAAACTGTAAATCTGTAACCATCGACACCTTTAATACCCTGAACAATTCCCAAACATTGAGGCTCTCCCACAGATGACAATACAAAGAAATATACGGCTTACGGTTTTTCCAGCTGATTTAACACCACAACACAAGATTTATTCCCAAAACACTCAAAACTTTGAGAAAATTCTTATTTGCTAATACCCATTTCAAATACTTGTAAATTCACATCCCTCTGCCCATCCATATCCATGATCAGAGCTGTTTGCCTAGATATGCTGTGACTCACTGCTGTACATCGAGTTCATGACACATAGATAAATAGTATCCGAAACAGAAAATGTGCTCAAGTTTTCTTTAAATGTATTACAATACAAGGCCTAACCCTGAAGCTCTTATTCAGTTGCACGAACAAGAATGCAATTATTTTAAGTTTATGCACCCTGTAGCACTGTTTCTGCCCCCAAAACATGGTTCTTGTGCCATTATTTCAGTCCTAAAGTAATTCATGTTCTACAGCGACACAACAACTTCTCATTTCTACCTCTGCAGACAAGTTTCTTCAGTAAGAATGGAGATTATGAGACAGGGTTGCTTATACTGATGAAATAAGTTTCTCTCTGTGTTACGTCTCAGGCATGAATTGTTCTTATTTCTTCTCATAGCAAGACTTAAGCCCGGTATAATGCACTTGTAACCCACAGCTCAACTGTAATAAAATAGCAAGCAAGGTGTGTTCATGTTGACTCGATGCCTCATCCTGAACTTACCCCTGCCACAACCTCTGGCTGAGTACGGACTGCTCAGTCATGTGAGCAGGCATAGAAGTCTGGGATTCAACACGGCTTTCAAAATTACATTTTTTTTTTAATTAAAAATGTTCTACTAGAAGTTCTTCTAAAAGGAAACTTTTTTAAGAAAAAAGTACTTTTTCCTTTTGTTCCAACTCTACCTAATCATTTATTTCCAACATTTAATTCACCATCAACATTCTGTTTGGAATGATTTAGCTATTAAGAACAAGAAAAACTAGATGTCCCTGTTTCATATAAATATATATCCAAAGTGCAGGTAACATGGAAATAACTTTCTTAGTAATTGCCATATCAATTTCTTCCTCCCAAAGTAATTCATTATTGGAGTCATTACCTGAAAGATCTTCCTTACCTTGCCCTACATCAGAGCAGGGCTTTGTTTCCTCTTGGAAATCAGTGATTTGGTTAAGACTTTTAATCTTAAGCCTGCTAAATTGTGATAACAATTAGGTTGATTTCCTTCCCTCTGCAAGTGCTATACAAAAAACCATCAATCAAGGTGTATCTAATTATGAAACTAAGTTAAGAGGTGTTTGAACAAGATGGCTAAGATTCTCAAGGGACCAGAGAATTGAATTGGTACTTCAGACATATCAAATTAGTTAATGATTTGGGGACCTTTATTCTGCAAGAGCGTGTAAATTAAAAAAGAATAATGAAATTCATTAAAGCTTCGTAACATGGAGAAAGGAGGACATTTGGGCCTCACTGCACGTAATTTTTAGAACCTGCTTTATCTTAGTAGAATGACAAGCAGCTTGGTGAGGGGAGCACTTTTCTTCAGAATTCACGTTACAGATGACCGCAGTTTGCATTGTCTATCTAATTATCAAACAGAACTTATCCCCTGAACTATTTCAAGCACTTACAAACTACTGTGGCTCAGACTTGCTATAGACCCTTTGTTGGTTGTGTGGACTTAGTCCTTGCACATCCAACATTCAGGGGACTTGGGGGGGCCTTTCCCAGCCAGCAAACAGACACTTTTCAGAGGAGCAAGAAACGAGAGTGATGGAAGACACCCTGCCACTGTGAACAGAGAAAGACTGTCAGGATACATGACTAGTATAGGTACCTGCCCTCATAGCAGCTGTAGGACACTCTACACCTGAGGAGAAGCTTATTTAAGCCAGGTGGTTAGAAACAGTGCTTATGCTAATCCTTCATTCATCCCCTCTATATTAAGATTCTGTTTTATAAATCGAGCTTACTGCTTAGTCTTATGACTCATTTTCTGGCAACAAGTGCTGAGACTCTGTGAAGTCCGTCCTGAATCAATATGCAGAGAGCAGCTACATTCTTTACATTAAGGAGCGAATAGCTTGACCACACCACCTTTGAACAGAGTTGGAGATGTCTACATACGTTCAACTTCAAGTGACAGGTAGTTTGGTAGAACATTTTAGCTCACACTCTAATCTGAGTCCTTTTAAAATATCAGATTCTCTTCTAGTTTCTAATTAAGCTTCAGTTTGGGAATCTACCATACTCTTGTGAAGTACCTGATCAGCACCTATTTTAGCCATATTCTTGAAGCGTACTGTTATAAAGATGGATAATAGAAAGAATGCCCTATTGCCATGTTTGAGGCTTTTTTTTTTTTATTTTTTTTCCACTTTTTTATTTTTTCCCCCCAAAGGAAGTAGGAAATACAGCACGTATATTTTAGTAAGCACTCAGGAGACACTTTTAGATGAGGAAAAAGCAACCAGGTGAATTCCTTGCATAGTTATACATGCTGTAATATAGTTGCTCAGTAACACTGTTGGTATCAGTTGATATAGTTCCTCTGAGTAAAGTAGGGCGATTCCAAAATACATCAGTTTCGGAACTTGACCTGAAATACAGGTGAAAATTTAATATGTGCCAACTCAAAGTATTATTACATATTTTTATTCTGACCACTGACAAATAGCTAACCTTCAAATGTATGCTCTACTCTGCATGACTTCCAGAAGCATTATTTGTTCAAAAGTGTACGATACCTGCATGAGTTGATAACCTCAGACTTTAAAATGTAAGTGCAAGTTTATCACCTGAATCTGGCTATCAGAGGACATTAGACGCTAACACAAATGTTTTCTGGTTGGGTTTCATTTTGGTGAATCTGTTCAAAGAAATAGAGTATAAGTGGCTAACCCCTCTTTCTCAAACTCTTCTCAAAAAAGCTTTGACAGGCGAAGGATTGCAGATGGTAGCAGGTGATTTGGCACCAGAGCTGCTCCACATGACAGGCACAGAATGTTGTGGCATGCTTTTTAAGGGCCTGTTGTGACTAAGCTCTTCGGGCTTAAAATTGTGCTTATACTTGTTTTCCTTCAGCAGAATCCTGCAATGTTGAAAAATGCTACCTGCTTCAGAGAGAGATTCCTACAGGCTTGCAAACAAAGAACAGATTTCAAACTGTAAGCAAACCAAAACATCCGTGTTCACTGATGCTACCATCTTTCTAAGGTCCTTCAGAATTATCTGAATGCAGCATAGTTTTAATACTTATAATCTCGTAAATAACATATTTACAATCTACTGGCCTAAACCTGAAAGAAGTTTAGGAGGTTTTTGAGAAGGTTTTGTGGTTACCCTGAAAAAACAGACAAATTTTGCAGAATTGGATGACATAGTACACCTCAAGTTTTACTTCCATTTACATATCTGTTATCTTTTTATTCCCATCCACACTGCTGATGACCTACAAGCTTTTGGGGATCATCCACTTCAGTCAGATACATTTGCAATACACGGTTGCCTAGGGTTACCAGCTAACATAAGAAGGTATATTTCCAAATAATTTTTCTTTTGAAAATTAAAAGCAATTCTTCAGGTGCCTGTTAGGAACATATTTAACCCAGATATTTCATATACAGGGATTTAGAGCGTAAGCAGGAAACTACTCACGCAACTAAACATTCACTGTAGACACTGCTTGAAAAATACTGATAAGAGAACCAGCAAAAAATAACCATAATAATTGAATCCATTAAAAAAAACCAAGAGAACACATGAGAAAATTCATGCAGCCAACAAAATTAATTTGCACACAGGCTTTTTATGATTGATGAAGTATTTACTGAAAGTGGCTTGAATGGCTTTAGCCAATGCAGGTAGATTTGGGTTCATGGCAGCTTCACTTTTAAACATCTGCTATTTTCTTAATTAAATATGTTTAAGAAAATTATTACAAAAGTCCATTTCTGGTACCTTTGGAACTCACCCAGTAAATGACTGCTGAGTAAACAAGCTGTTAATCTGTAATATCTGAAAAGTATATTTCAGTCCCTAAGCATGCTTCATCACTGCTCTGTAATCCACCACCTTGCCTTATCTAGGAAAACTAAGATACTTCTGACTTGAAAATTCCCTTTCAAACTACAAACATGCAGTCAAACCTGTTGCAAGGGTGGTGAAGATTAGCCTAATATCATGAAGGGATCAGTAACAAAATTAATTTAGATCATTCCACTAGGAGTGTGTGTCAGATTCCACTATATTATTTGTTTTTAATTTATGAAAATGCTTTTAACTCCCTGGGTACACGATGACTATGACTTGACCTAACCTCTTTCCTTACACTGTGCTTTCCTAGTTGTTTCCTCGTCTTTAATGTCACTTTCTAATTTCATGGCTTTTTTTTTTTAAAGATGACATAATAATAAGTAGCTTGCTTAGGATTAGTGTTGCTAGCACTAAGCTGCATTAAGATATTACGTTGTCAAAATTCTGTCATATTCCTCACTATTTATCTGTTTGTGCACAATTCTTGAAAGAGGTGTTCTTTTTTTCTAAAAAAACCAAAAACATTGTGTTCAGAAAAGTGTCAAGTAAGTCACAGCACAATTATTTTTGGGATTGCCATTGACTGAAACCTTTTTGTGTTGCTCCACAGTTTGTGGAATCAAATTGAAGAGTTCCTACTGATTTCAGGGGGTTTTGGAACAGGCCTTTGCTAAATGAAATTTTATTTCTTCAGGCTTCCAGTGGACATATTTCCTTATCTTCAAAATCCAGTTTGTGGAAAGTGATGCCTTGAGCCTTTGTTAGCACAGATATGCCCTGAACAGACGTCCTGAAAGGAAGAAAGACTCGCAAAGGCACATAATCCTGTAACAGAACCACTGAAGACAGTGTGAGTTATTCCATTTTCTTTCAGTAAAGAACTTGAGAAGAAAGACACATATTCTCACCAGCATTAGTCAAACCCCTCAAAAAAAAAGTTTGTCTTTTCCCCACTTTTTGATATTTTGTCATTTCTTTCTATCATGCACGAGAAAAAAATTGAATTACATTATATTAACTGGTCTGATACAGTTGAACAGGGTAAAGATATCTCATGTTTGTTTTTCTCTTAACTGGTCTCTTTAGCCTAAAGGGATATCATACTTGTATTTTTGAGATAATTCACTTTGAGACTTAGAGGAATTTTGAAAAGAACGTTAGAGTATGTGAGTAGAAACGAACATTCCTACTAAGTTTTATTAAAAATCCTGTTCTTTCATGGTTTTGTAAACTTTTGTATAAAATGCATTCTGATAAAATGTTTTAATAATGCTGTATTGAATATCTTTCTTTGACCCAATTTATCTATAATTATTTTGGGGTCAAGCAATTAGGCTTGACCCGTGGACTGTACCCGTGGACATGTGTTAACTATTCACTAGCATTTAAAGCATTCACTAGCATTTAAAACAGTTTCATAAAAGGTATCTTTATTATAAACATAATTCACTTTCACTTACACATTGATAGTCATCAAGACTACAAAGTGAATCTGTGTGGTAAAACTCTTATTAGTTGAAATATATATAAAATTTTATATATATATGCATAAAATAAATACATATTTTAACAAGACTTCATATCCTGGTGCTGGTGCTGCTGAAGCAAACTGCTCCAAGTTGAGGAGGAGAGTGCTGCCAAAGGACAGCCCAGCTGTGAAATTTAAGAATGCAACTTGTCATGGGGTGCAGCTTCTGGCAAAGCCTAGAAATACCAGTATTTCACACTGTCAAACATAAAAACTAATAATACATTTTTAAGGGATATTTGCAAGGCTGACAAATGTAAAGTTTAGTGCCATAAAGGCCTAATTCCCATTAATTCTATTTTATACTAATGTGCTAGGCTCTTCTTCGCAGGGTAAAGGCTTTTCTAAATTTCATGACTAGCATAAACTGGTTGTATTGCTAATTGAAAGGAGGGCACTGGTGTTTCTCTATGAGGAAAAGATGGACTTTTTTTTAATTTTATTTTTTTTAAATACAGTACTGCCATGTGATACACTTTCTTCCTAACATTAAATTTAGGAGATGGCTGAGCAAGCTTTGCAGTCACTGCCTGAAAAGGGGTGACAATATATCCCTGAATCTGGGCATGCTACTGTTTCTGGAGAAGAACTGGACGGAGGAAGAAGAAGAAAGGAAGGAAGGAAGATGCAGGTAGGAAGTAGCATAATAAAAGCTGGCTGCATACCTTAGCAACTAGAGTGGCCCTGGCAGATGCTTTTTAGGATTAGAACTATGTGATTTGTCTATGCACTGATTTGTGTATGGAAAGTCCCGGGTAAAAAACACATACATGATTTAAAAGCTTATATCTTTTATTCACAAAGCACCCAAGTCAATCAGCTAGAAAATACAGCCTCAGGAGTTTTATTTATTGATTCTTTTTTGCAAACTTACTCTTTTCAAACAGTAAGAGAACCGACCTAGTTTCTGTACTGGTTCTTCATGATAACACTTCCATGAAGGTATCAGAGGTGAAAAAGAGTCTGCTTTTTGAGCTTAATAAAAAGACAGATTGCTTGATGAGTAGGCCTAAAATTGGTAGAACCTTTGAAAATAATCTGACAAGGAAAATCCTTCCTTAGTTTGTTTTGAAAAGTGCATTTTGTTTCATTAGAAATCTGAAAGGGGCAGAATGAGATGGGAAACTGCAATTCCAGAAAAAGAAATCAATTTTCATATGCAAATATAAACAATTTAAAAATCACATTTTGCTTCATTTTCTTGGTTACTTATCACTCAAAGGTTTTTTGCTAGTTTCTCCTTTTCAGTATAGCCTTCTGCATCTGTGAAAAGCAGAAAGTTTTATACTGGGACATTTGACAGATGTGAAGGATTTCTCGCTTCGTACGCTGTTTATAAACATTATTGTATCAAAATTTGTTTTGCCAAGGGCAAACATTACCTCTGGAAAGAATTCAGCTTTCATGAGGAAGAAAGTAGTATTTCAGGAACTATCTACAGAATTTCCATTATCCGAAGGTACATTACGCAGATCTCCAAGGTTACATGCTCTCCAAGGCACATTACTGAATATGTGCAAGGTTTCCATTTTCCTGACAGGAACAATTACAAATGCCATGCAAGAATAATTTCATACAAAGAACTGAAACAGGCCCCAGAATTCTCTTAGGTAGCAGTTACAAATGCTTATGCTAATGCTATGGTTGCAAAACAAAAATACTGACTAGTAAACAGATAGGTATTTATAGTTATCTTAAAACCTAATTATATGATTTTATAACAGGGCACTAAGTAGGTATTATTTGACATGATAATAGTTACCTTCGAAGTTTTAATATACCTTTTAAACTAAATTGTTTGTTCGGATACCAGAACCCTCCATCCTGTGTCTGTTCCAGTAACACTAGCAAGAACTGCCAAGTGTCCTGTTAAGACTGGCACACATCACACTAGCACTTCTTATTAAAAAACAAAGCGTGCGGAAAATAGAAGTTTGCTTTGATCCTCCAACACCTGCAAAGCTGAAGAGTCAATGCAAATTCACTATATAGCACTGGATTCCTGCTTTTTTTGCTGACTTGGTATTTGCTTTGTAATTCTTAACGAAGTGATAGTATATGCAGAATGCTCAAGTGCTGTGTTGGTCTTTTATAGGAATATTCAAAAAAGATATTTCAAAATATACTTTGAAATACAGCATTATGAATAAAACATGCTGCTTTCAACAATCATTTTGTTTCGACCAGAGGATATGCTAGCACCATAGATTCATTTTTAATTTTGCTCTGGACAGTTCCAGGATATTTTGGCACTTTTTCCACCATTTTTTCCCTCAGCTTCTGTGTCTGTGGAGTGAGGAATAACCAAGCAGAACACTTCTTTAATAAAGCACAGAACTAGAGCAGGGAAGATATATAAGTAAGTGCTAACATAACTTATCTGAGCCAGCCTGTGCTTGCACTGGAGGTTACTGACATTTGAAAGTAGATTGGAAAAAAGGTGCACTCAGAGTTGATAAAGGTCTTGCAGCATGTGATCTTAAGACAAGGTTAATGGAAGAACCTCTCCCACCATTTATTTGTTTCACTGGACTTTACTCTATTTTCTGTCACGTTCAGCTGGATTTTGTATTCTTTAAGGTTAACCTCTTGATATTACCCCTGCCCCCCCAACTACGTGGTACAACAAAATTTTCCCTTGAAAAATGCTACCTCATCGAAACAGTAATGGTTTTTAGAAGCAGCACAATATACCAGCAACAAAGTCAACAGGAAGCCTTCTCAGGTTCAGGATGGAGTTTGTGATTCATACAGAGGAGAGAAAGGTAACTCCACTATAGCTGGAAAGTGAGAGATCCAATTTCAAGTCTATCTCCTGCCTGACTCTGAAGAGGGCCTTGAAGCTACACTGTCTACGTGAGCTCCTCAGCTAATGGCTACTGCGGGCTATGCTGGAGTATGCAAATTCTTTCCAAAAGCAAAATAACACTGAGTTTTCAAAACAGAGTTGTTCTTTTCTGTTCATCTGGACTGAGCAGATGCCTTCACCTTCATCAGCTTAAAATTAGGCAGGTCTTTAATCACCTGAAGAGGTAACTGCATACTGCTTCCATGTTTCAAGCTTCGCTATGCTTAGGAGTTTTAGGACAACCATTGCAAGCGCCACTTTCTTGCAGTAAAAATATTTTGTAAAGCTGAAAATGGTTTCACATCCAGCCACAATAACAAGTTATCCAAGAATTACTGAAGAGTGGTGACTAAAGAGTGATGACTACCATGACTTTTCAGGCAGAGGTAAAAGTCAGCCCAAACCCAGAACATTTTTTTTTCCTTTTTTGTCGTTATCTATCTCTTCTCTAGCTACTCTTCTCCCCTATTCATTCCCAGGCAAGCATAAAGAATGTTCGCATTTTCAAAGTGTTCTTCAGTTTTAGGTTCTTTACTTTTTTGTGAAGCAGCTTACTTGTGAAGCCTCCCACACATTAGCTATACAAGCTTTTGAAATATAATGCAGTATTTCTCAAACGTTGTATTAAAATCATAGCGTTATTCAGAAGGATATAATAGTAACACTGCTACCTCAGGATAATAAACCAGTGTCATTTTTTTTTTTGTCAAGAAATCAACATTCTGTAATAAAGTGTTTAGTAGGGTAGACATTGTGAGTCAGCAACTGTGAAGTTAAAGCCAGCAGCTGTCTTGAGCTGCAGCATTTCTTAGCTACTTAAAGTCTCTCCTGGAGCCATTTCTAAACCTCAAAATATTTTGTTCTTTTGCCATTCTACACACCAAAATGTATTAGTTTCCACATTTAAATATAGCGACATAAACCTTATACATATTTAAATTTATAAAATACTAACAAACCCATTTCAAAAGGTAATGCACTACAATTTTAATGTGAAGAGAACTTATAAATACAGAATTATGGAAAGAGACTCGGAATTATGGAGGTAGGAAGACACCTGCCAAGGGCTTTAGTCCAACCTCCTGCTCAAAGCAGGTCCATTTGCCACAGGTTGCTCAGGGCTGTGCCTGGTAAAGTTTTGGATATCTCCAAGGATAGAGGTTTCGCAGCCTGAGAAACTTACGCCAGTGCTTGACTGCCTTCTGGTAATTTTTTTTCCCCATCCTTGTATTACTGGAGTTTCCTGTGTTCTGACTTATGTCCAGTGCCTTCATCCTACTGCTGTGCACTTCTGAGAAGAGTCTGACTCTATGGTGTATCTTCCAATTAGGCAATCGCAGACAGCAATAAGGTCTCCCATGAGCTTTCTCTTCGTCAGCCTGAACAGACCCAGCTGTCCCAGCATCTTCTCATACATCCTGTGCTCCAGCCCCCTGGCCATCTTGTGTGCCTCTGCTAGACTCGCTCCACTGTGTCTGTGTCCTCCTACACTGAAAACCCAAACCTGGGCGTTGTACTCCAGGTGTGGTCTCACAACTTCCAAGTAGGGGGGAAGGATCACTTTCCCGGACCTTCTGGCTGCACTCTCACCAACACAGCCCACTTTGCAGCTGACCACATTCTCTGCAAGGGCACACTGCTGTCTCACATTCAACATGTCCAGCAGGACCCAAGCCGCCTTCTGCGGTTGCTGCCCAGCCAGTCAGCACCCAGGCTGTACTGCTGCACAGTGTTATTCCATCCCAGGGGCAGCACTTCACATTTGGTTTATTTGAACTTCATGAGGCTTCAGCTGACTCACGTCGTAGGCCTGCTGAGGTCCCTCTGAATAGCATCCCTGCTCTACAGGTCATCAGCCATTTCTCCCAGCTTGCTACCACCCATGAATTTGTCCAGAGTACACTCTGTCCCATCATCCAGGTCACTGAGACGTTACAATATCAATCACCAAGGGACACCACTAGTATCAGGCTGCCAGCTGGAATTTGTACTGCTGGCCATTACTCTTTGAGACCAACAGCCCAGGCAATTTTAGACCCCCCTAGCAATCTGCTTACGAAGTCCATATCTCACAACTTTTGTTATGCTGTAGGACATCACACCAAAGGCTTTACTAAAGCCAAGATAAACAACTTTTCTTGTCATCCACTTGGCCACACACACAGACATCTCGCAGAAAGCAATCAGGTCAGCCGGCTATGATTTCCCCTTGGAAAATTCACGCTGCTTTTTCCTGAACTTGAATTGGGTTTATGTGCTTGAAAGTCTTTAAGGAGGATTTGTTCATTAACATTCCCAAAAACTGAGGTAAGCTGACTGGCCTGTATTTCCCCACATCCTCCTTCTTGCCCATCTCATAAAGGCACAAAGGAAGGGCACCCAAAGTCACAGATGAGTTAAAATTTACTGAGGAAAGAACAGTCAGCAACAGGAGTAGACAGTGAAACTTAAGATGCCCACACAGTATTTCTTGTTTCTTCTAATTCACTATCTAAATAAAAGGCTTTAATGAGCCTTTCTTCACTGTCCCTTCTCTAGCTCTTGCAGAATTGCAGCTACAAGGTATTTTCCAGTCTCACAAGAATGAGCGCTCACTGCAAAAGCTTCTGCAGACAAAACTGTGTGTTTTCTGGAAAAATGCCACTCAGATAATAAGAACACCTAGCATCTCTTCCTCAAACCATGTGTTTTTCACAGGCAGAGACAGATGAGCTTCATAGCCTTTTAAGATCCTTTTGGGTGTACCCCTTTGATGGGGCTCCACCTCCACCCATCTGGACAGGATCATGCAACTTAACCATTTTGGAACTGTGTTTCTGGCCAATAGCCCCAGTTCTCTGTGTTGAGAAGAGGCCTAGTTTAATTTGACACCTATAAATCTGTTCACTGCAGGGATCTTTGAAGGGCAACTTAATTCAGATAATTCAAACATCACCTTCAAAGCTTTATTCTTCCATCTACAGTCGCAAAGCACACAGAATAAAGGATAAAAAAAATCAATAAAGATTAATAAATATACTGTTGACCTAACCTTTAATCCCTCTTCACACAGCTGCCCAGTTAGCTGCCTACTTACATTGAATGAAGCAGGCTGATCTGTTGCTATTTATGCAAGTCTTGAATTTCTGTCAATACCCAGTACCAATGCATAGGCAGCCGCTTCCCAATGAACTCCCCCTTGTTTCAAGTTTTGGAAGCTAATAATTTAACATCTTCCTTATTTTTCCCAAGAATAACCTTGGTATGAATAAACCATTCTAGCCCAGACTGAACGAAATAGATAGGTCCATTTCAAATAGTAAGCTTTTTCAACCTTTTTTTCCTCAGGAGCATTACCTATGCGATTATTTAGCTTCTTTCTGCACTTTCTCTGACTTAATGCTATTCATTCAAGCAGGATACTAACAGGGTTTAAACTGTATATACAGGAACAAATACCTCCTGCTTTCTCCAAGAAAAAAAAACCCTGACTGGGTTTCACAGTTTGGTTACAGAGTTTTGACATCTAAACAGAAATTTATTCCAACTACTTAATTAGTATAAAAAAGTTAAATTTCAGATAAAGGCTATCCATTGTCATTACATGTAGCCAAAAGAGACATTCCAGTGCTAGACAAAAGCTCCTAAAGCCTGTCTCACTTGTTAATTTGGGATTATCATATACTTTTAGTCCCTGAGTATAGCAAGTAATCCACTGATGTTCATCAGAAACCGATAGAACATTGCTTTTGAACAACTCAGAAGTTGCAACAATCTGATCTGTGAATCTTCCATGAAAGGAAGAAAAAAGCCAGCAGCAAAAATCCATTTATTAAATGCCTATAGGTGTTCCCATAGTGCTGTACCTGAGGTGGTGTTTCAGAAAATTCTGCTGTTCCCAGTCATGTCCAGAAGGATTGTTTAGATGACACAGTCAAGGATATTAATCATGTGTGGTTGATACAATACAGAGGAATGATCTATGGTAGTTGCAGTAAATAATTCCTCTTCTTCTTTTATTTTGAGTGTTTTGCTCAAAATGTACCACATCAGCTCATTGTTGAACAGTCACACAGCAAGCCTCAATGGAGGAGTACCATGTTATTAAATGCAATATATTTCTTCTAAACCTGCAATTTTTCATTGATAAATGAGTTATCCTATGCTTTAATTAGCCACTCCTAGGACATTGATAAGTATTGTGAAGAGGACTCTCAGAGGTCAATGTATTTTAGGCACAACATTTTTCCTCAGTGTGTACGTTCAAGAATCCATTGTGAGCTGCGGCTTGAGGGTGCCTCAAGCTTATTGCTGCCCTCAGCATTTAGAAATGCAGTATACCTTCTCTGACTGGGAGATGATCTCATACATTTGTGGAGCAGGACGGTCATTTATATGTTTTGGATATCTTGTATTAAACCACAGGTGTATGGAGATTTTCTTTAATAAAATAAATCCTCTTTGTTCCAACAAGGCAGAAAAAATACCCATGAAATTTTGTTTAATGTTCTGTTCATTAAAAGAAGAGCCTAATGTTTCCTAAATCTTTCAGAGCCGTCCCAGCTCACCATTTGTAATTCTTTGGGACTTTCCTATATCCCCGCAAATTTGATATCTTTACCCTTGAGTTTTCTGAGTAGGGGATTAAGCCTTATTTCTAATGAAAACTCAGTTCCTGTACAGATAAATACTAGCTCCTTTCTTTCTCCTTAAATGGGGAAAGGATTGCAGAAAATGCAAGACATCATTGTTTTTTAATCATGTTTTTGTACTTTAGCCATCCGCATGACTCTCACAGTCCCAAAAACTAATAAAGTCTAAAATCACAAAAATAGTATGCTTCGATATCTGCTATTTAGAAAAGGCTAGAACTTCTCTCTTACAGTGAGGTTAAGGAACATTTTGGCTGCAATATTAACTCTCTAGAAGCTATATAAGCATTATTTCTTCACTAGTGTGAGCTAATAGTTGATGTCTGCCCTGCTTTCAGATATTAAAAATCATCTTGCTTAGCAGTATCTTTCCTCCTATCTTAAATTACAGCTGCTCATTTCCTGAAACTTGCTCCTTGGTCCTATAGGAGTCAGATGCTGCAATAACCAGGGTCCCTCTCTTCCTGGAAGGTTTGCAGGCCACGGTAAGATAGCAGCCAGATGTCTCATCTATGTCTAGCTCTCTTTACAAGCCAAACTCCACTCACAACTGATACAAAAATTAGAGTCTAATCATACTGCAGTGATAGATCTTAACATTAGGAGCAGCTCTCTCTCTTGGATGTGCTAATCAATTGCAAGAGCATTCAGCATTCACTTTAATATCATCCTTCTGAAAGGAGAAGTCCCAGGCAAAAAGAATTTTACAATTTGCACTGGAGTCACATTTTGAAAAAAGCAATGATTTCATCTTTTCAGATAAAAGCTTTGACTTGAGAGTTCAAAGGTAGAAAACACTATAAAAGTACCAGTTAACAAGACAGTACAAGCCAGACCAGTCTGACTGAGATTGGACATGCTGAGCAAGTAAAATACATTATCCAGAAATGGGGTCTCATGTAGGTATTTCATTTATGGACAGAGTTATGCTGACCCCCAAAGGTAACATCCGAGCAACAGTCACACGTTTTACCTGCGTCTTGCCTCAGGCCTAACAGCTCTTCTCATACATCCATGGCTTGCAAAGCCAGCTAGCTCCTCAGACATGCATTGACCAAACATCAAAGCTCATATCTACCAGGAACGCCAAGAAGCAGGAATTTAGAATTAGAATCAGAATCATTAAGGTTGGAAAAGACCTCTAAGATCATTGAGTCCAACCATCAACCCAGTACAAATGCCCACTAAACCATGTCCTGAAGCACCTCATCCACACGTTTTTTGAACACCTCCAGGGATGGTGACTCCACCACTTCCCTGGGCAGCCTGTTCCAATGCCTGACTACCCTTTCAGTGAAGAAATTTTTCCTAATATCCAATCTAAACTTCCCCTGGCGCAACT